>OX637868.1:6925314-6966822 GCA_951802705.1 Netelia virgata
GAGAGAGAGAATGGGAGAAACAGAGAGACGAAGAACCTAGAGAAATATATATATACACATTTCAGTCGTTATCCGGTTATCCAGGGCGGTTCCCCAAATTGATTTCCAAGACCCACTCGTCCTCGCTACACCCCAAGCTCCGAACTCGATGAGAAAAAAAAACGTACATGTCCCATTCTGGTATGGCTTGAGTAGGAGAAGAACAGAAGAGATGGGAAATTCTTATCTTCACGAGAGTCCCTTCGAATCTCTCACGGTCTCGCTCTTCTCGATCTTCTAAACAATTTCCTCCATCGCTCTCGAACGTTTTCCCCGTCCCTAGCCCTAACTTCTTTTTTACCCACTCTCCACCTTTCCTTACCGGACTCGTCCGGTGGTAAGTTCATCGAGGACCGAGGGAAACGATTTTTTGTGCGATTATTCTGACAAAAAAAAGTAATGACCTTGACCCTCGACGTAATGACCTCGACTCTCATAATTATTATTAGCGAAATATTTTTCTAATTTTTTATACTCGTAATGCTATTTTTCAGACAGAGAAGATTCACCGAAATTAATTAAAAACGGTAGAACAATTTGCGAAATTTTCCGAAGCTTTTTATTTGATTATATTTATCTGAAAATTGTTTTATTTTATTTGTGTAAAGTTTTGAAAATTGAAATTATATTGAAGCATGGCTTTTGAAGTTTTGCGCCTGACGATTATCGTTCTATAACAGTGGTACCGTCTCGTCGAGTAAATAGTGTTGTATCCTCGCGTCAGTAATACACCCGGGGCGCTATTACACAGAGACTCGACTGGTGCGCTATCCCGCGCGACCGCAATCACTTTTAGTTCCGCCTGCACGCAGATCAATCTTTCAATTAGAGGGAAGGTTTATGACCAACGTGCTCTCTCTCGGTCTGCTGCTTCGTCTATACCAAGCTTGCATCAGAAAACGTGTCTCTATACTTAGCTGGAGTTACAACTACTAGAGTACGCGTGCGTGGCTTCCAGCCATGGCGACTGGCAATAAGATTCTTTTCATCAAGTACAATAAAAACCAAAACAACGACGAAAAAAATTTCAATGGAGTGTTTAATTGAAAGAAAAAGAATTTACGGCTCGTGAGGCACGAAGAGAGAAATAGGCATATATATAAGAATAGAAATCTTATGTGGAACGGTCGGATTTGTTTTCGCGAAATTCTCATCGACGGCAAAATGACAAAATAATTATTCCTTGTAGTTTACTGCTCTTGTCTCGGATGTCGTTAATTGGAAAATGACTATGAATAATTACAATAAATAACGATAAATGAAATTTAAAAATTAATTTTTTAAAAATATTAAATACGGTCTGTATTTAAAATCGCATGTGGGTTATTGCGAGACATTTAAATCTCATAAAACTGTAATTATATTTCAATTGTTCTCTGCTGGGAGTTAAATGCGCTACTGGCGGAAAATATTTATCTCGAACGACGACGATATTGGCAATATCGGAGACGACGTAATTAAAAAAATAATTGTCCTATGTCACGAGGGGGAATTAATAATTGATTCGGAGCGTCGTGCGAGCTTAAATGCTACGTATAAATTGGATAAAATATATCACGACTCTGCTTTTCTGCAAACACGAGGTTATCAAACGAGAACTTTGTTCGCATTTCGTTCTCAGCGCTACATATCTATGTATATACTTCAAGTGTTATTTATCTATATACATAGATATATATATATATATTCATATATAGATGTGTATATGTGTATAGAATTGTATACCGTCGCGATCCGACGGCAACCAGACACAACATCGGACAGGGGAAGCGAGCCGCTGCGTCCCTTTTTTACGACCTCACTATTTAGCCACTCACTTGCTCATTCTCCCTGCCCAGGGGCTGAAATTTGTTTTCGAATGTTTACACGTTATTCCCAGGGTCACTTAATTTTCACGTGTTACAAATTTGCACGAATAAATTGAAGAAAAGCCAGCGGCACTTACAAAATTCCACTCCGCAGCTCCCTTTTTCTTCACCAGACATTTAAAAAAACCGAATTTTTCATTAATCCGTTACAAAAAATAACGTCTTTTTCATTAACAAAATTATCCTTTACTCAAGTATGTTCATACCTATATAATTTTTAAACTTTCGTCACGTACGTGGATAGTGCGGGGAAATTCGAGTCGAACGTCGAGCGGCTAACGCTAACGCTGTTATTTTCCGTCGAAGGAAAGATCAATAGACAATAAAGGTAGTAGGTTCTTTTGCTGAGAGACCTCGAAAAGTATTGCAAGTTTCGGTGGTGGAGCTACTAATTGTACGATAATGAAAGGGGTTGATCCTAATTGTGTGCATACAATAAGTTTATTATATCGTTAGTAAATGCTTAAAAATAGTGGGACACTTTTATAATACAATTATTCAATTTACCTTCTCGAAGATTTTATATTTTAATACGAATGTATAACAAGTATTAATTTAGGTGCTTGAATAGTGTGTCAACAAGCTTCTTAACGTTCAGTTAATCTTCCGTAAATCGCAGTTGCAATTTTAATAAAAAAAAAAATTGTTATCGCGACGGATAAGAACATTTTCAATATCGGAACCAATTACGGTAATAAGAATTTGCGTATTAATGTGAAAAACTCGCATGTAAAAAAAAAACTTAATCCGTATTCACGCATCGAGACGTGCACGAATAAAAAGGAGATAATCGAGATAACAAGTGTGAATAAGTAAGTGAACTAATAATCCGCGATAAAAGAGCAACGCGATGCCTATCGTCAAGCTGTGTGTATGTGTACAGGGTCATGGGCAGTGTTGTTTCTCTCTCCCGTATACGTAACGTAGGCCTCGCTTCGCTCTCGCACCTTCAATTATTCATCAGCGTGGAAGCGAATTGTTTATGAAACGCGTCATTAAGCTGATGGCTAAAGCGTCTCGGGTAGGGACGATAATTACTCCGTGCACTGCCCATATACATATACGATGTGTATGTGTATATATATTTAAAACGGTTAATATCCCAGCAGCAGCAAGCCAGCAGGAGCTCGGGCGAGTGAGCAAGGCGCTTACTAACTCTTCAGCATTGTCTCGCATCACGCGAGCCTCTGTGTGGCTCCTCCCTCGTTCACCGGTCCGCCTTGGCTCGTGGTGGAAATTACGATATCCTCATTAATGTACTTGGCTCATTTAATCGAGAGCGTTAACAGGATTCCCGGTTGCCCCCCCCCCTCGTTCTGAGATCGCGGTGAATATTCCATCGTGGATATAAACAGCTGATGTGCACGATGCACGACTGGACGAAATTGATATAAAACGCAACCTCTGACATGCCAATTTTATCGGCGTCACGAAGTAAGATTTTTGTAAAAATTGCTTATTATATTTTCGATCCAATTAAAGAATTATAAGAAATCTTGAAAAATATATAGCGCTAAAGGATCAGCAAAAAATGCGAACATAGCATTGAAAGAAAAAATATTCTCGTTTACGAACCAATATTCCTGAAGCGTTCGGTCTCCGTGGGAAATACTCAGCATCGTCTGCAAACATCTTCATTTCCAACATTTCAAGCCGGGTCGAGCCCCAATTTCTTGATAAATGACACTGGCGGTATTATCGCGACAGCGACGAGGGACGGTCCAGAGAGAAAAAAATCGCTTTCGAGACGTTCGGCGTTCACACACGAGACGAAAGTAAAAAAAAACAGGAAAAAAAAGAAAATAGAAGGAAAGAAAAAAAAACTCGATCGAAGCGAGCACAGAATCTGAGGAATGAGACTCGTCGTTGTCTCGTCGGTGTCTCGTCGTTCAGCTGTCGTGTCTCGATAGTATTAGTAAACGGGATATCAACAGTATGAGTTTGTGTTCACGTACGATAGAAGCGACGACAAATACATACACAACAACGTAGCGTATAAGCACACGTGGGGAAGGAGGCAAAGATGGCCACGAGACAGTACGTCCCGGTGTCCAATGCTTCGGCGAATTTTTCACAACGAGATACGCGAGCAATTACAGAAATCGGACGGGGCACGATAATACGCGGGTTTGACGACGACGATCTTGCGATAATCGCGGAAAAACTTGTTTCGGCGCGCGTCAACGTTTTCGCGAAGTAAACGAAAAAAAATCTAGAAAGTTCTCTCGGTGTCGTGCTCGTACGCAACGTCTACGCAGCGGCCATGATGCTCTCGCGGCTCCCCCACTACCGTAACCGGAGCGAACACGCTACACACGTACGAGCCGGCACACGGATCCGCCGCCGGCACACACATACGATCTCGGGAGGGGATACGTACACGTTACACGATGCGATGAAGCAGCCGGTCGCAGAACCTTTACCGGAGAATCGATCGGTTTTTTCTTATACACACATACTAACCGGGAACACACACGTTACTATTGGACTCTCCGAAGCCGGTGGACAGTGGTGAGATGTACGAATACATCGACAGACACACGTACGATACACCAACGAGCGACTATTCCCGCTCGAGTCGCGTCGCACTGCGCCGGCGCGTGAGTCGACGCCATACTAAGGAGCTTCGGGAGCGCTCGGCTCTACCCGTATACCATCGCGCCACCGGCCGCCCCGCGATGCCGTGCTGAACTCGCACAAGCCGCCTATCGAGGATACACGATGGACGTACCACCAAGCTCCCGTGATTCACGAAAAAACTGTCTTGAACAAAAATACTGTGATGTTCAATACAACTGTTAACCGATCCTAAAAGCCGGCGTTTTCCTCGTCAATTAGAACTACATAACGAGGATGTAGCGATGAGAGGTCGACAATGAAGCGAACGTCGTAAAAGGTAACACGTACGCGCGACGGCCATGTTGCGTCGCGGGCGAAAAAAATTGCAATATTATCGTGCGCACGAAAATTTTTGAACTTCGTAAATTGTTTTTATCAATGCGCGTTTTTGTGCCACGTGTCTATAAATTTCGTAACCAATCTCGATAAACAATAACCAGCATGGGAAGCGACAATAATTCTCACATTTTTTTGTCAGCAGTCAAGGCCAGTAGACTTGTCTGTTATTATACCTATCTCTTGTAGAAACCCCGTTCGTCGTAACTCGACATAGCGGAAACGAAAATGTCCAAGTTTATTATTCTATTGCAGGCTCATGAATAACACGATATTTTTTCGTATAAAATACGATTATAATATATAGTTTTCAGTGTTTAGAAAAACTGAGAAATTATACAAAATGGAGCGATAAAGAGAATATTGTTTATTTGCCCTTTTAAATGGCTGTCTCAATATACATATATCTCTTGGGGACAGTCTATCTTACGGCTTTGTCTCGGGTTGCATATCTCATTCGAACGTTGAATTAATGGCAAACATCGCGTTTCGACGTGAGATAAAGCGGCTAAAAGCTTTTTTTCGTTGCAATTCGTACTAGGTCTCCCCTGCTCGCTCTCTTTCTTCCTCTTTTCGCGAGATCGACCAAATTTAAATAGTCCCCACTCTGTAATCATTCAACATGCGGGTTTTTCGTCTTTTCTACCCCGTCTCCAGGACGGAATATCTCGTTCCCTCTTTCTCGCTCGCTGTTTCTGCAGTGACGAAATTATGGGCTTGATTCCCTAGTCGAACAACGAGTTTGCGATTCCTCGGGAGTCGTCGTATCGACCTTGGCTATATATATATATATATATGTATAGAACGAGGGGCCCGCGTGTACCACGACACAACACGAAGCAGCAGCTTCTCGAGAATCGAACTTGTGTGCATATGTACATATATATATATATATATATATATACATACACGACTGGCTAGAACAGAAAGAGAGAGAGAGAATCGTCGCGCGATAAATATTCCTCGCGTGCTGCGCCCGCGTCAAAGAATTTCCGTACGAAAACCCTCTCCGGTGGTGCGGACCGGCATCACATCGCCGTAAATATACAGGCAACGACTTCGTTCCATCCACCAGCAGCAAGAGCTCGAGCACAGAGAGAGAGAAAGAGGAAGAAAGAGAGACATACTCGCGGGTCACCTTCGAGCTCTTGGACTCGGGTATATGATAGTGTGTGTAGAGTAGAGAGAGAAAATTTCGCGTGCGTCAGTCGTTCTCTGGGTGTGTTACGAGACCGGAATCGTAAAGCCTTTGAGGACAGGACTGTCTCACTCAAAACATTCGTCGAGTTTTCGCCAAGGCCACGCGATTTTTATACACGTCTGCCGTTTTTTGAAAGATTGATCGGTGGTTAAGAAACTAGACGATTTTTTCATTGCATTTTCATTAAATTTAATGAAAAATTATGTTAGAATTCAAGCGGATATAGAAAAAGAATCTCGAAGAGATGCCGAAAATACTCTTCGACCTTTGAAACAATTGGGAAGCTTAAGTACTTTTACCTTTCAAAATGCCGAAACAAAAAAATATCCACATTATAATCGTCCCGACTCCTCGAGCCTTTCGCCATTCTCGCCTACGTATAATGTCCAAATCCCTCAGTGGCTCCTCAAATAAACCCGGCGGGTGCGAATTGCATTGCAAGATGTATATAGAAAGGAAAGGGGCTTCTGTCGTTCGCAAGAAGGAGCGAGGCAGTGATAATACAGCATGCGTATAGTTTTCGTGGCGAGGACAAAATCGTGCTAATTTACACCAAGTCGAGCAATAAATATAGCGGCTCTCGCTAGAGAATACAGTCGGGGCAAGAATTATTTGTACATACACGTAACGGAGAAGTAGGAAGAGAAACGAAGAAGAGAGCACGTATAGAGAAATCCCGCAGACTACGAGGCACCGCGGCAACGAACGAACGAGAGAGAGAGAGAAAGAAAAGAACGACAAAGTGCGTTTGTGTGTATTGTGTATATAGTTTATATATATACACATATTTCTCTCTCTCTCACACACACTCTCAACGAAAGCGAGAATAAGAGGAAAGAGGATGGAGAGGCATACGCACGTAGCGAGAGGAGAACGACGGAGCAACAGTAGCCGTAGCGCCGGTTAATTAGGGTTTAAGTTTATGAGGTGCAGGCGCGCCCGGTTCCAACCTCTCCTCCGTATCCCGCAATTCTCCCTCCCCTCTCCCTTGCGTATATACAAAAGCCCTCTCCCTCCGCTGGCACAACCCTCCTCTCGGTTCACTTTCGCCCACCGTCCGCCAGAAACCAGCGGAGAACGCGCCAACAACCCTCTCCCTCGTCGACGACTCGTTCAACGTCGTAGAGAAAGAGAAAAATCGTAGAGAAGACCGAAATCATCGAGCTCCGTTGCCTCAAGCACCGAATTCCACCTACGCTTCCTAATTCCTTCTCTCTTTTTCCATTCTTCTGTTTTTTGTTTCGGTTCATACATAATTTGTTTCGTCTTAGAAAGATGTGTTTCAAAGATTACAACATTTGATGTGCTAGTTAAATTTCTTTATGTATACAAATGTATATATAGCAACGTTGGTGAATCGTTGGTTGGGTTTGTTTTGAATTTTCTAACATAACATCGTTTGTTTACGTTGTACCTTGTCGTTAATTCAGTCACGTCGACATTTCTGACCTTGTACATGGGTGAGACCGATCAACAAATTTTCAACCAGCTTGTATATGTGTCGTATAGGCAAAATGTACTCCTTCTAAAAATATCATTGCGCCGGGACGCGGTAGTCGAAGTTGCCGACGGACATGTCCGTCGCTCAGTGCCGCGTTGGTCACTCTTTAACACACGGGGTGTGGTGAAACTCTATCGGCGATGGTGTGGCCCTTCAATAACAAACCGGAGGATGACCGGGACAGACGATCGTCGGTTGCGGATATGTATTATACATACACGCGGATATAATATAGATATACAGCTGAGTTTGAAATACTCGAGGATCTTTCGAGTTTCTCTCGAGCACGTATCGAACGCCTTACCAGGCGGATAACGAGGCGAACGCGTGATGTTGCCTAATGAGCGGAGACACCAATTAGTACGAATATGTTAGAAAAAGAAAAATGGCAAAGACACGTCGGAGAATTTTTATTTCTCATCCGGGATTCAAAACAAGAAGTAAATGAATAATATTTTATGCGCTGATCGAACGAACGTGGTAAAAAATATTTAAAAAAACTGAATATCTCAAAAAAAATAAATAAAATTATATAAAATAAACCGAAATAAAAATAATTATAACAAATGAATAAAATGACAAATAATAATATATTGAACGTTTGAACAAAATTCACCTAGCAAAGATATAGAATTTTTTTCTTTTTAAAAACGACAAATTTCGAGACGAGGAAAGAGAGATATTTTATTCGACGGTCGAACGAAACGGACCGTAGAATAAAAAAAAGCGTCCATCAAACGAGGGATATCGCATGTTATCGCGATTTTCCATCGAGCTTCTCGTCAATCGAGGCTGATATGAGGTCTTGAATAAGACGTGAGAGGACGGGGTCGGCGGGAGGTGAGAGACGAATCGTGGAAACGATATTCGTAAGAGGAAAGAAAATAAAAAATAAAAAAATGCCATCGTGTGGCACAACGGAGCAAAAGCAAAGCTTCGCGTGTTCGGTTTCTCGTTGCATCGCTCGTTCTCTCTCGCTCTCTCGAGAGCGCTCGGGTATATCGCTTTCGAATCTTCCCTCTGTCGCACGGTGAGTTTTGCGATTCAGCGCGAACTCCGGCCTCGCGTGTTGCCATGCCACTGTGTGTTCCTTCTTGCACTGTTTAACCGCGCATATTTTCCCTCGTTTTTTGCCTTCGACCTCTCTCTCTTTCGCTCTCTCTCTTCTGCAAAAACAGAAAAAATGCGCGACGCGGCCGAGCGACAAAAAGCTCGGAGGCCGATAAGGTCGAGGACTCTTCGCGATTCTCCCCTTACTCTTCTTTCATTTTTCTTTCTTTTTCTTTCTTTTTCATTGCTCCTCTTTTTTCGCCTATTCAACGTACGAACGCGAAACTCTCGAAACAAAAATTGTGCCGTTTCGTGATCGAGTGCGATATGCGAGTTCGTTCGAAACGGGAACGGGGCTAGGGAAACGACCCGTTGCATTTCCCGACGAAACTTTTTGAACACTCGATGCATGAGTCACGTGGACTGGATTGCCAAGAATTCTCGAACATTTCTGCCTCCTTTTTTATGTTTTTTTTCTGTCTTTAATGAATATTGTCACGATCGTGAAAGAAAAGAAATAAGAGAAACATTGTTATGTTTTTTTTTTTTATTTAAATCGTAACTAAAGAAAGCCATCTCTCTGTTCTCCCTCGAGAAATTTTTGTTGATCTCGTTATTTATTAAACGAGAGAATTATTTGATTAATTTCTGGTAAATAACGTAATTTTTTTCTGTCGTCGGTTTTCTCTTTAAAATGTCCATTAAGCCTAAAAAATTTCCGAATTAACGTTATTACCGGTGAGTTCATCAATTTTTCTAAATTATCGCAAATTTTTCAACTCATTTTTATTTTCCAAGATAATCTATAAATATGTCAAAGAGTCGACTTAGGCAGAAAACTTACCCAAGAGGTATAATGCAAAACGAGCGATTTCCGTCTAATTAAATCATGCCGATGGTTTTGCAATTAAACTCGATTATTCGCTCGTCCCCTTTCGGCGGATCCGCAGTGGTGCCCTCAGCCTCGATTCGACTCTTTCCAACCCTTCCAACGTCGTATATTCTTCTCTCTCTTTCCCCTCGATCTTTCACCATCGCGATTTTAGTACCGACTTTCTCCCACCCCTCGGTATATCTCGCACTCACTTAGCTCCAGCGATATCTTTCTCACTCTCCCGAGTTCCAATTTTCAACGTTGAACCCTGGGTAATATCGTCGGCCGAACGAAACCCTCCTTTGGCGTGCCGGGCGCGATTTGGAAAAGTAGAACTCCCGAAGACAGAACTAATTATAAAAGCCGGATGAGCTGTGGTTAAATTAATCGCGATGCTTCCTATCGTTTCTCATTCGTCTTTTCATCTATCTAACTATATATATATATAACCTATATCGTGTTTATTTCTACAATTATCTTTATTTAGTTGTAAGCGTATTCAACATTTTTTAAAAATTTCATTCTAAAATGCAAAAGAAAAATTTATTTAAAAAAAAAAAAAAATCGTTAAGACTGCCATGTTTTAATTTTCCCTACGAATAATTCTTTAGCACTGAATATATAAATGAATTACAATGAATCGACGATAAAGTACCAGGGTACTCTTTTTTCCCCATTAAAACGCCCATTCGGACACCGCTTTGAGACAAAACAGCGGTAATAATTTACGAATCGAGTGGTAGAAAGAAATCTAGGCTCGCCGTAACGTTTCTCCCGCTTTTTTTTCCTACACCCTCGGTGACTGTGGTCTTCCAATCAGATATATCGACAGGTACCGTACTATAGAATGGCATTAGTACCGTACTAATTCGTTCTAATGGCAAAACCCGACTGGAATGGTACACTCAACCGTACGTGTAGCATTAGTAAACTATATATACCTACATATACAAACACACACATTCAAATATATGTATATATATATATATGTATATATATATATATACATATGCATATAACATAGATATGTATACGGGAGCGTGGTTGTTGCCGGTGGTGAGCGCGAATCGTATATATTCCCTGAGTCGTGTTTCCCTGCCCCCGCTCGTGTGTGCGGGTGGTGCGCTCTTCCCTCTCGCCGGGCTCGTTACTGCAAATGCCCCAGCACTGCCAGAGCACAACACACCACGGCAGTTAACGTATCTATATCTTCCCCGACCTCTTTCTACCTCGGCCCACCTATATAGACCAAAGAGAGAGAGAGATAGGGACAGGAAATAGAGATGAAGAGTGAGAGAGAAAGAATGAAGGAACGAAAGAGAGAGAGAGAGAGAGAGAGAGAGAGAGAGAGAGCTCTCTTCTCTCTACCACTGACGAAACTATGTAGTATTGTGTAGGCAAAGTTTACGGATGCAGATTGGCCAGATATAACTTATACAGAAAACCTCCCATCCCTCTTCGCCAGTCCAACCGTTCGTGAATCCATTTCGCGAGGATTTATAACCACCCGAGACTCGTATACGAGACTCGTCGTCGAAGAATATATACCAGCCGGCCAGATTTTTCATCTTTATTTCCTCGTTTTTTGTTTTTGTTGTTGTGAAATTCGCGCGAATTTGTATTCACGCGTGAAACATTGAGCGACATTTTCATTCGGAGCAATTTCTTCCGGGCTTTTTCTTTTTGGATTTTGGTTCACGACCGAAGAGAATTTTGGATCGGAGTTTGAAAATTTTAAACGACGGAACTCGGCCTCCGAGTTCGTTCGACGATATTTTTACGATCGATTTATCGTCGAGATCGAAGGTTTTATGTTTGAATTTTTATGAGTGAAAATTGAATTGGGGTGTATTTTATATTTCTTGATTTTTCGGTTTTTGAATTTTTATTGTCGCGCTTGGGTCGCCCGGGGTAGAGAGCGTAAGTTTTCGGATACGATTTTCAGGCAGGTGACCCGAACGGGCTTTAGAGTGCAATTGTAGAGGGAACTTCTTCTAGTTCAACAGTAGTAAAGTCGAGGGCAATAAAACTAGCCTGACCGCGAGAGCACGACCGTGGCGAAAGATTCTCACCGCAATGGTCTAAATATAGGGCAAACAATATCCGACCCCCCGTAGATAAATTGACGACGGAAGTTAGGACTCGCGACGAAGACTATACGGGGCTTTGTTTCTCTCACGAACTCGTCGCCCTAGTTTGAATAATCAACTAAAAATTTCTGCCATTTTTTTTATCGATATAAAAAAATTGTGTTATTTTATAAAAAAAAAAAAAAAACTATCGTGTGTCGATTTGATAACGGGTCGATACTTAAAAAAATAATATTCAACGATTGAAAACAAATATTACATTATTCATCAATTTTATCAATTTTTGATAATGTTAAAGTTTTTAGTATTTTTTTCGGAATTTACGATTTTTTTTTTCTAAAAAATGAAATAAGTGCTTTCACCCGGACGATTCCGAAACTTTCTCGTCGTCACTATTCTTTTTTTCTCTTCGTCGTTTCTCTCGTTCGACCCAAAAATAACAGCGGAAAGCGACGATCCTCCGAAAACTTTCACCGTACTAACCCGTCGACGTTATTCGGTCATCTCCTTTTTTACAGCCCCCTCAGGTTTACGTTCCCGTACCCCTCGCGCTCTCACGTAGTCGGTGCTGTCGATGGACGAAAAAAAGAAAGTTACCGAGACACCCCCGTTTGAAAAACTTCAAGTAAAATCTGCCTCGGCGCGACTGACCATAAAAAAAAAGTAAAAGTCGCGTAAAAGAATCTTTTGTATTTCGGCGTTGTCCTTCTCGCCTCTATAGGACCGAGAAAAAAGAGAGGAAAAATCTAGAAAGTTGGGGGAACGGGGATGAAGAAAAAAACTTTCACGATAATTGGAACTTTCAAATTTTTTGTGGGCAAATGTTTTCGTTCGTCGTGGCACGTAGTCCAGAAAACTCGCGAGGAAGTGAAAATTTAATATTATTTCGTCACGAAGTCGAGGTAAAACAGCTGTTGGAAAATTTCGAGTACCTTGAGACGATGATGTAAGAAGTAAGCGTGGAATTGCTTCGTCACGATAAGAGTGACGAACTTTTGTTCCACTTTCTCAAATTGATCGTTTTATCCTCGTGCGATTACGTAGGATTATAAATATATATATATAGCAAATCCGTGGTACGAAACTCATCCCTCTAACCCTCGTTCTCGCTTCTCCGTCTCTTTTGGTCCGGTACTTTAGAGTGAGTGAGAATGTGGGAGAGAGAGAGAGAGAGAGAGAGAGAGAGGCGAGAAGCAAAACGGAGGATGCGACAATATCCGGCGCCCCGGCGTCCGACAACTGATAACGCGGAGAGGGATGTTTATGCGTCCGCAGCATTCACGTAACGTCGCGACCTCGCCCTCTCTCTCTTTCGCTCCCAGCCGACTGCCCTGTTTCTCCTAACACAAAACCCTTTCCAGAGATTCATTTCGCATAAAAAAAATATGTCGCCATTTCTTCCCAACCCCCAAAAAATATATTAGAAAATATTTAGAAATAAATTATACTAAAATAGCTTATATTATAACGATGATTCGAGTATCAAATTTTACCGAAAGGTCTGCAAAAATCAAGGAAAATCAATATCGTAACATTTTTCTATATTTTTTTCTACCCCTGAGTAACGTTTTATTGGTTGAACACTGTAAGAGGGTTGAATTATTTTCCCACTACGCATATCAGCCTCGCATACATTACCGAGTCACATATTCGACGACGATTAATCGTCTATACAACAACAACGAAAATCAAATAAAACAAACCACCCTGTTATAAAACATTATTTGCCGAAGCACTTTCCACAGCAATAAACTTGTCTTGTTTTTCACGGGCGTTCCATCGTATCTGTATGCAAATAGAGCCAAGAAAATATTCTCTTCCGCCGTGAGTAGGTGAGGTAGCGAGGAGAAGAAGAAGGAAGAGGAGTGAGAAAGGGAGGAGGGGGAGGATTTCGTAATTTAAACGAAACGTGTAAGGGTGCGCCGATGCGAAGAGGTGGTTTATCTCCCTATAGGAAAATGGTGGGGGAGAGGGGTTACGAGGTGAAGGCGAAGATTCGAGTAGGGTAGAAAAAAAAACTCACCAAAAAATGCGTTCGGCCTAGGATCGAACCTCCATTTACTAAACTTTCCCTCTTCCTCTCTCTCTCTTTCTCTCTCACGCATACTCACACACTCACTCACCCTGGAATAATTCCCAAATTTATAGCGAACATTCTTCGTACGCGCCACTTCATTCATTTCATTTACATTCTCTCACATACACCCACGCTCACACACACACACACAATATGTGTCTGTAAATATATAGTATTTAATTCTGTATACAACAAATTCTTCGAAAAATCCCACTTTCCTGTTTTTTTAATTTCGCGTTATTTCCCATTTTTTATTTGTTGACCAGTTGACAACGATTAATCGCGAGATAATTTTGATCGAAACCGCGACATTATTAAATCCCTGATTCTGCACCTCATTTTCCATTCGATCGACATCGCGTACAATTATTAACGAGTATATTCGCGTGTTCGATCCGGAGTTACATCAACGTCGGTGGATCGGATCGCGTCAGTGTCGATAACCGTAACCTCGACGCGCCAAAGTTCTCCCGACTAACATTCCCATAAATAATAATGACGATAATAATTTCGATATCTGTCAAAGCGCCACGCCCCGTATTGTTCGCCGCTATACACGTCCCGTTCTTACGCGACTGTATTCATTTTTCTTTTTACTCTTTATTCCGTCGTACTTTTCGACGAAAGCCTCATTCTTTTTCTAGTCGTGTCGTTCGTCGACTTTTTTCTTTTCTCTTCGTTTTTTTATTTGCAACGAATATCACGACGTCTATAATACGTATGTACGCCTGTAGGTACGTACGAACCGATGATACCTTACGAAATATACGATAAAGTATAACCACCCACAGACACACACACGCACACATACGTATGCGCATAACACACACCGAACCACACGTGACCATATCTATATATAAATTTATTACGCCGAGGAAAGAGAAAGGAGCGAAAAGATGAGACGTACTGTCCGTACCAAAAAAGAGATAGAATGGATATAAAGAGAAATGGAGAAACGTGCGGCTGGGGCTCGAAGATAGGGAGATACGAATAGAGCGAACCGGCGCAAAAGTGGAACGGTGAGGGATGAGGCAGGGGGGGGGGGGGGAGTGTACGCGAAGCGTTTTCTCCGCGGGGTTGGTTTTCGTTTTCCCGGTGAGTGGGTGCACAAGGAGAAAGAGAGTTTGGGGGGGGGGGGGGGTGGAGGGAATACCGAGAGCGCGTCGGAGAGAGAGATAGCGTGACTCGAGAAGGGATGCTGCTCGGCGGAGGGTTGAGGGGGTTGGCGGAGAAGGTTTGGGTCGGAGGAAGGACGCGAGGTGGATTCTCGTTCGTTCCTACGTCCCCGCAGACGTCCGACCGCTGATCTATGACTCTCTCGCGCATAACGTACACATATATATATATATATATATATATATATATATATATGTATATATACGTGTACAGGGTCCTGAAGAGTGTACGGTGAGAAGAGCCGAGGGGGTGGGGTAGGGGCGCATATAACTTTTATCTTATACCGGCTCAACGCGATCCTCGCCGCACCGGGGCGAGAGAATGCCACGGAGACACGGGACGAGGGTGGGTTGGGGAGGAGGGCGGGAGGGGGGGGGGGGCTGGAGGTTTCGAGATAGAAAGGGAAAGAATAAGGGTGAATGGAGAGGAACGAAGAAATGGCGAGAGAAAATAAGGCGGGTGTGATGGAGAAAGAGAGAAAGAACGATATCCTCGACGATATTACCACCTAGGCGTTTTGTAGTGGTGGAAACTAGGAGCTCTTCTGCTACTTTTATGCAGACATATATACATATATGTATGTATATTGTTCTCGAAGTCCCACTGGGGAACTCCACACAACGGTATCCGGGAAAGCTTGCGAACTCCCCACCTTCTTGCTCCATCCTCGCTCAGAGTGGTGGAAAGAACCGAGTGGGGAGAGGGCGAAAGAGGGTTTGGGGTGCTCTACCGTGCGAGGGAACGGTTAACGCAGCCATTTCACGCCTCGAGAAGCAATCCCCCCCACCTCTTGCTCCCTCTCTCTCTCTCTCTCTCTCTCTCTCTCTTACTCCACTGTCTTTCCTCTCGTCGTTCGTCGCCTTTACCTCGTGCGAATACAGGAGACGAATCCAATCCTCACCATCCCCCCACAGGATTCTCGGAATTTTCGTTTTTTTTTTTCTTCTTTTTTATGTTTTTACGTTTTCCTCTCTGTCGGAGATTCGTTTGAATTTCGAACTTCTTCTGAATAGTTTATATCGCGGTATGTATATATTTACGCGAGGCTTCGCGCGTGTCGGGGTGAAATGGAAAAGAGGGTGGACGAGGATCGAAATGTGTACGTTGTTCAATAATGCAAGATTCGTTGTGTCTTTTTTCCATATTCTTGTTCTTTTTTTCGTTTTTCTTTTTTTTCCGTCGCGAGTCGGGACGAAAGAACGATCTCGCGGTAAACAAAATTATCGAAGGGTGTTCGCACGAGAAATGATCTTTTGTTTTATCGCGACCAAATGCTCGTAATAGGAACGATTTTACGCTTCACGGATCGAAGAGCCGATCGCTCGATCGACCGTGACTCGATACGTGGAGAGAAAATGGCGGATTCGTGTGAGACAAAATTTCGAAAAAATAATACCTACGTTATTCTCCAAAATTTTCGCATGACTCGAACGTAATTTATCGAGAGAAGGAAAATTTGCTGAAACATTATCGATAAAAATTAAACGAAACAGATGATTCGAAAAATCGTTGGCTGGATTACACGATCGTTGACGCGGGGACGCGGTTCGTAACACGAAAATGCCGGATGTATTATGAAGGAGTCACGTGTGTGGGTAGGGATTGGGGAATCGAGAGGAAGAAACGTAGAAGCGAGGAAAAAAAAATAATGTACGAGACGGTCTGCCAAATCGATATTTGACGAAGCTCTACCATTTCGATCGGGGCTAGGGGGAAGGTGAGGGTATGAAATCGTATCTCGATTCGCGGCCTGCTCCCTCGGGCAACCTCGCGTGTGTTTGCGTGTCTTTTTCTCTGTATGTTCTCGCGCTACGTACATCGATACAACATGTATATGTTATATATATATATAAGCAGAACGTACGTCAGTGCGTCGTTTGTCCCGATTTTTACGACAGGCCCGGTGCGGCTCGTAAATTCCTCCGGCACGATCTCGTTTGCCCTCTGTTTTCTCTCACTCCTCGAGCCACGTTTCATCCCTTCCCAGCTGGTCCTCGATCGCACGCGTTCTCTCAGAGTGGTCAGCAATTTTGTTTTTTCTTATATTTTTATTTAATGTCTACAAAAATCGTGATAGAGGGATGAACGGATAATTACTCGAGACTCGACAATTACTCGACGTTACTCTCGACGTTAAAAATAAAAATTGAACGAATTTTCGCATCTTTCGTAGATCATAATTTTATGTATAAAGGTGACCCTTGCGTTGCCTCTTTGATTCTCATTTCCACCGTTTTTTCCTCGGAATAACATAGAGAGTCGAAGGGTAGGTACGAGGGGGTGGGTATGGGTTATCGATCAGAGGTTGCTGACGAAATTACGTCGAGAGCGTTTCTCGATTGCCTATACATCGTGAGAGTGAGCGAGAGAGAGAGAGAGAAAGAGAGAGCGAGTAGGGTAGAATCGACGGAGAGAGAACGCGAGAGCGAGAGAGGGAGAGGGGGTTGGGTTATATCTGCCATACGTCGTGCGCGAAGCTCGTAGGAAAGGGGGCGGCAACCGCAGCAGCAGGACGACCGTCCTGCTCTCTGCCGACGCTGACGCCAAAAGCTCTCTACCCCAATTTCACCCGGCAGGCATAACACCCCCGCGTCGCTCATCCAGCCCCGCACGACTTTCCATCCCTCTTTCTCTCTCTCTCTCTCTCTCTCTCTCTCTCTCTCTTTCTATCTCTCTCTTTCTCGTCCGACAGCCAATATTTATTGATCACCCCCGAAGGCATCGTCCCGCGCGCGCGAGTACAACCCCCCGTTTCTCGCTATATGTGGCCAAACACGCCCTTGGAAAAAAAATGGGAAAAATCGAGAGAGATCGAAAAAAATAAAGAGTCGAGAGAAAACAATAAAACAAAAAGAAAAAGGAAAAGAAGAAGAAGAACGCGAGAGCCGCGTTGAGCAAAAGAGTGAACGCAGCTGTTCTTCCCGAACTCCATTGCCGTGGAGACTTTTGGTCTCTTCGAGGGTTGTGTGTTTTTTTTGTTCCTCTTTTTCTCTCTTATTCGTCTCTCGAACGAGTTCGGAGACTCTTCTGTCTTTTCACGAGGATTCACGGTGAAAAATTTCGAGACCCCTTGCCGTGAAAATTCACCCCTCGACTTTTTCTTTTATTCCTGAAATGTATCTCTTTTATGTATATACGGGTATATATATATATATATATATATATATATATATATATCTATATAGGTAGAGAATCTCTCGGTTTTCATAGGATGGAGGGAGGAAAAGAGTCACGCGAAATCCTCGAGAGGCAGGACTTTTCGAATTTACTGTAAAATTTAAGGGCGAGCGAGTCCGCGGGGTGGAAAAGCAGATAGGCTCGTGCGAACTCCACGACGAGAGTTATTTATATACACATATACATATATATACATATATATACATATATATATACGTATATGTATATGTGCAACGTGAGAAGCGAAGAAGCGCTTGGTATTAAAAGCCCATAAATATAAATTCTTCCTTATAACCCGCATACCTATGTATCTAACTTTGTAATGATAGCGAGGGCTGCAAAACACCCTGTCGATATTTTTGATGAGTTTTTTCAGCGAGTCGCAACGAAATCAAAAGTACGAAGAAAATTAGGATTATTAATTTTTTTGTCTGTCTTTTTCTTTTTCAATTTTTCTTTATCGTGTTATTTCATCGATTTTTTGCCGAAAAATTATTATTTTGCAAAAAAAGCAGAACTCACCTTGCAACCATGTCCAATGCGGTTTAGCGATATCGTCCTTACCTGAAACATAAAAATAACATATTTTCTTAGTCACTGATTGCTTTTTTTTCCTTCCCCAACTCTCGTTGGGATCGTCGCTCGTCGTCGTCTTTATTATCGTTATTTTCTCACGATAAAAAGTAAATTGATGACGCGAGAGCGGCGGATCGTTTTAACTCCGTGCAAAAAACAGTGAATTTATATCGCCTCGGGAGAGTTCCGAGCGGCGAGCTCGTTTCGGTCTCTCTGCTTCCACCGGGCAAAGAAAATATCCTTATAAATATATATATATCTATATATAATGTATATATTACGAATGAAAAAGTGAGGAAAACGACGTTAGAATTTTGCACGTCGAATCAATCTGCCCCTTTTTATAAACGTGATCGATACGCTTTTGTCCGGTGAGGATATCCGGAATCGCGACGAGAAAAGTCGTTTTACCCTCGTAGTCTTCGCTCACGGTGCGTTTTCGCGGTATAGACGCGATATGACATATATATATAGGTAATAAAGTGTGTATACATATGTAGGAGAAACCCTTTTCTGCATTGGGATCGTGGAATCGCGATAGTTACAATCGCATCGTTGTCGCGGTGTACCAAAGAGAGAGAGAGAGACAGAGACATCGAGAGAGAGAGAGAGAGAATGACAGAGTGAGGGAGAGGGAGGAAGAGAGTGGGAGAGAGAAAGTACATAGAAACTGCAGGGGGTTGTACATGCTCGTGCGCGACCCGGTCTTGCTCGCTCTCGCGCGTCTCACAGCCGCGGGCCGCCAAATGATCCAGAACACCGGTGGGAATTGGTTTGGCCGCGATGGAGCGGCTACACACACCGGACTCTCTCTCTCTTTAGCTATAACTCTGACCCCACCGCCTGATCTACGACCTGTTTAGTAGTTCTATATCAGCAACGTTGGTGCAACGGGCACCATATAGTCTAGGTGCACGTATACGTAGAATTCAACCCTACCTCCCTCCCCTGGCCGACGTGTGCTACACCCCGTGTTCTATATGCTCTTTGCCATCGACAAACACCCCCCGCCCCATTCTCGTACGAATCAAATTCGCCGCATCGACCATTCGCAATGTTGTTATGCGGGAATCTGAAAATCTTCGGGGTTCGACGATATTTTTTATTCGACGGACAATATTTCTTATATTTTTATTCGAATGAAAATATTTTCAATATTTATTTTTCCCAACTATCTGGGGGAATTTTTGTTTTAGTGATTTCTTATTCAAATCTTTGTGAATATTTTTCAATATTGTTCTCGATATTATTGTATATTAAAAACAAAAAATGAGTGGAATTTGTTTAACAGAATTTTTTTTTTTTTTCGTTTTGAAATTTCGATATATTTAATAGATCATTTTTAATAAAAATCGTTTCCTCCTCGTAACGAACGAGATGAATCACGAGTGCAAAATTAATATTTTATCGAACGAGAGAAAGGGGGAGAGAGGGACAGAAAAAAAAATCCAATTTCATCGGAAATCTTCGAAGGAAAATGCCGCAAAATCACTTTTAAAATTGCTCTTTATTCTTTTCCGTCGATTAATCGATGGAAGAAACGATTCGGATGTATAACGTACGGTCGGATATATTTCAAGAAAGGGAGATATAAAAGAGAGCGAGACACGTAGGATATCCCTAGGTAGCCACGATTCGCGGTCGCCCGAGGTTATTGGTTTCCGACTAACATCCGGAAATCTGCGAAGACCGATGGCTCAGGACGCATTGCCGGTGACTGGTTATTAGATTATTGGCGGTATCGACAACTCATGTGTTCACCCTATATATACATATATATATCTATATATACATATATATATAATGTAGAGAGTAAAGCGTGTAAGCGTATATCGGCTATAGGAAAATCGAGGGGTTCGCGAATGCCGCGTGTACCCTCCGGAGAGTCTAGCCCGTACGCACCATATCGTAGTCGCACGAATACAAATAGACGAGTCGACGTTGCGCGTTTCCCTATGTGCAGGAAGAACACAGAGGATATAATGTATATAGGTATATAAACGCACACAGGCACACACCCACACACACACCTATATATAGAAGTATATATATAGATAGATAGGTAGGCTGCAAGGGATGAAACAGCAGCATCGATGGTGTTGCAACCGGGCAAGTGAGGGGGCTGGTAACGCTTCGGGAGGGGGGTTGGTTGGACAAAATGGGGAGACTGTGATAACGATAACGTACGATCGGCATTAGCTGGCGGCTTGCTGCCGCTGATGGATGCGCTAATTATCAGCAAGCAGGAGTTACAGGGTTTCGCTTCGTCCTACACTCTCTCTCCCTCTCTCCCTCTCTCTCTCTCTCCCGATATGTATATATTCGTTCGTCCACCATTGCATCCCGATACCGCCACTCTCTCATTATCCCTGGCCTATTTAGTTTTTCGGTGATGAGAATCGCAAAAATTGTTCCTCGCGTCGTTCAACACGTGGCGTTCGTCGATAAATCGACCAACGATCGAATAATTGAATTTCGAAGAAAATTTGTTCGGTTATAATTCGTTTAGGATCGAAGGGAGATATATTCGTGTAAAGTACGAAAGAATAATTGAGTTATCGGTCTCGGATAGTGGATTTTATCACGTTCGCCCAAACCGTAGGTATTTTCTCCGTGGCTAATTCCAGTTTTCGTTGAGTTTCTCTATGCGGTTCGGCCGGAGAGCTTCGACCAGCTAGCGGAGAGCTGCACCATATGCACTATCTTCGTATATGCAACGCGTATATAAATATATACTTATATATATATATACACCCACCTACCTATATATATATATATATATATATAGACAGTGTAGTATAGACCGCAGAGCCCGCGGTCTAAGCCCTAGACAGCTACAGGGTGGATGGCGGTGGTTCTAAACCCACCCCGCAACAACGAGCCCGAAAGCACGTGCACTAGGATGAGACAAGCGCATGCTAGAGGCTTCTATACCACTGTATATATATAGATATCCCCGGCTGTACAGTGGCTGGTGCAACACGATCAGCAAGAGAGAGAGAGAGAGAGAGAGCAGAGAGCCCGCCCGTAATGAACATGGCGCTTGGTTTATTTAATGGGAAATTCGGTGGCGCCATAAAGCTCGAAGAAGAGCGAGGGACGAGTACCTAGACCGAGAGAGAGAGAGAGAGAGAGAGAGAGAGAGAGCGAGCGAGATAAAGAGACAGAGATATAGATAGATAGGTGAGAAAGCACGCATGTCTATATATATATATATATAGTTTCTAGCGATGGTGGAGAATACGCAGGGTGAAACCTATTAAATTTATGTTTTCGGTTTACCCGCACTGACGGATCGCAATACGCGGCCGCGCAACTCTCTCCATCTCTCTCTCTCTCTCTCTCCCTCTCTTCGATATAGAGACGGTGCTATAGTCGACATTTACCCTATTGGTATAGTCCAATGTAATCTAAAGAGTGATTATATATATATATTGTTGCAGGGGAGGGCCGAAACACTCGACTATACGAAGGGGGAGGATAGGTGGACGGGGGTCACTTCGAGCATCGGGTAGGGCTCGTGAAGGGTGGTTTGGCACCAATTTTCCCTCGACCATACCTCTCCCGGTGACGGACAGCGCAACGTCAGCACGTAAACCGTCACACGCGTTTCTAAACACATTGTGAACGATTCTATACCCTTGTATTTATATATATATACATATATCAACGAAAATTCATGAGTTCATGACGATTATAGATTATACGCGATCTGTGTATACAAACCGCCGCTGATATCGCGTCCGATTCCATATTCGCTCATCCGTTAAACATTTGTATCGATAAATTTTGCGCTCGAGTCAATCGTGTAGGTTACGTGTGTACGTGTTTGAGCTCGTGTACAGGTACATTCGATAACCATTGTGAATTATAACGGTGGTTGCAATTTATCAATCCCCGCCGCGACACCCTTGTCATTCCTCTGTTTTTTTTTGTTTTCTTTTTTTCCCCCGTTACACAAAGGACAGTAGGTATAGTCGGAGGAAATAATTGTTTGAACAATCGTGAATGAGAAGAGAGTCTCCACCCTCGTGCTTTATCCGCCGTCTGAATTACGAAGCTACGATAAAGGGAGAGACGAGAGAACCGGCGGAGAAGTTGCGATCTCTTATCTCGCCATCGTCATCTCTCTCTCTCTCTCTCTTTATCTTTCGGTCTTAGTTTTCCAACGAGGATATAATTTTTGTCCGGACACTCTCTCCCGGCGTCCGTTAAAAGTTTTTCGTCAAGCCCGCCATTTTATTTTACGAGCGATTCGATTCACCGACGATATTTAATCTCGATGAAATAATATCACGATTTTGCGTTGGGTAACGAGAGGGTGAGAGTACCGGGCAATCATCGCCCTCTCCCTTTTACAAAGATCCCTAATTACCAAATTTTATTCCGCCTTAATTCAGCCGATGTAATTGCTTCACCAAAATTCATCCCCCACCCTTGACTAGGGGGTTGGCAACAAAATTCAAGACACACCCTTAATATTGTACCTCACGCGCGTCAACCGTCTCTCTCACCCTCGCGGGAAACGATCGCCAACCCCTATTGAAAACAGGGGAAGAGAACCACCCCCTGACTCCGTCCGTGTAACGCTCGAAGTAAATGGCAGAGTGCTTACCTCGCATCTAGTGCCTGCAACCCCCTCCCCCCACCCATTCTCACCCCTTGCGTATTACGTAACCCCCGGATGTTCGCGTATCTGTTCTTTATCGTGAAATTTCCTGACTAGAGGCTCCTAAATTCTCGCTCAACGCCTGTTTAATCGAGACGCGCTCCCTCTCTCACATTTTTATACTCATTTTTTTCCGCTTACTCACGCGAGTACCTACTCGCGAGGACGCATGGGACGTTGTGTAATCGTGGAAATATGAGAAAAAAATGTGCGAGGGTTGGTTTTCGAAAGAAATATACGATAAATTAGAAGAACCGCTCGAGCGCCCTCGATTACAATGAATTAAGTATTCGAATAATCTTTTTATCGTTGCCGAACGTTCGTTTTGTCCCCCCTAGATTTTAATTCATGGTCGTTGAATCATTATTATTATCGCGAGAATATTCACCGGTGAGGAATTTCGATGATTCGATTTTCGTCGAATTATAATTTTATTCGATCGCGATATTTGTAGATTTATATAAATTTTCATAGGTATGTAAAATCGTAATTTGCGCGAGAGTGGGACGCTGGCGTTGACGTTCAAACGGTATAGCACCAAACCCAGGCGCTCAGATAACCGCACGTGCGAAACTCTCGCACGTTCTCGCTCCCTCGATCTATTTGTCACGCGGTCACGTCTCCGTGCCGATGCTGTTTATGCAACGAGACCGCTATGTATAACGATAGTCGCACGCGGAAACGCCGACAAAACGTAAATCGCTCCTTATTTCAACGTTCCGAGACTCTTTGGCGGGCGTTATGTATATCTTGAGGGCGCGTGCGGCGCAATAACACACGCGTCGACGCGCGGATATTTTCGAGCGCCACGCGCCAAATTCTCGTATTATAATATGATGCTTTTTGGCTCTTCGACGTTTTGGAATTTCGAGGCCGAATTAAACGATTCAATTTCCATCGGCCAATAATTTCGATTCGTAATCGATCGAAATTCACGATTTTTTGTATTCTTTATAGTATTTCTAATTTGAAAAAATACCGCTCGACCGAAAAAAAAATTGATAAGAAAATCATAACTTATCGAAAGAAAATTAACTATCGTGTTTATTTTGATTAACGCAGTGTCGAAAATTAACGAGACAGTTCGATTCGAAATAGCGAAAAGCGAGATATAAATCGCGAGAGAGGGAGAGAAAAGGGGAGGAAGCAGAGTGGTCGAAGGAAATTGCTGAGACTCCTAGAATCGCGCGTTCTTTCAAAGACCCGCTCGGTCAATGCGAGGAGAGAGTATTTCGAATTAAGGTCGTGCCGGGTTCATAGAACGAGAGACAGAGAGAGAGAGAGAGAGAGAAAAAGTCAAACGAAAAATAGTCGTCTAAAAGAGATGAAATAGACACACGCACGCGCGTATGTGTGCCCAACGTGAAATAAGGACCAGACACCGTACGTCATCGGTTATATTCGTAGGTCGATATAATTTTGGCACGCGATTCGCGACTTCTTTCGATCCCTCGCCCTCGCCCCTTCCTGCTCGTATCCTCGCTTACTTTTTATCCATATATCCATAATCCCATATACAGGAACTCCACACGGGCATACACGTTGCATATCCGTACGACGAAAAGTTTCTCCACACACTGTCAACCGCTTACGTTATATTATATACGATAGGTTAAAGTATAGCGAGAGGACGGTAGAAAAATGTAGTGGCTCTTTGCGAATGTACTCGGGCTACCATAAAGATTGCTTGTGCAGCACCACGTGCACACTCACTCGGGACAGTTTATACATTTTCATGCGTATATGTGGACGTGTCTCACGAGCGCATTCGGCATTATGTGCCGAGTGCTCCCTCTTCCTCCCTCTCTCTCTCTCTCTCTCTCTCTCTCTCTCTTTCTCTCCCTGTTCTCCCTCTCTTCATGCGAAAGAGAAGTGTATTATGCGCGTAGCGAGCGACGTCCCGGTGTATATAAAAGTCGGTTTACTTTGGGTTACGTATAGCCGAGCGAACGTCCGACGTAGGGAAAGAAGAACTAGAGAGAGGGATGAAAAAAGGAGCGTGGGAGAAAGAGAGAGAGAGAGAGAGAGAGAGATAGACGTAGTGGTATAACCGGAGAGTCGCTGTGGCGTCAGCGAGCTGGAGGGAGAGCGAAGGAGCTATTCAGGGTTTCTCCCGGTTCTAGGCGAGCCGCGGGGGTGGATAGCACAGTTCGTAGACAACCCTTGTGCCCCAACCCCCGGTAACGGAGGATCGTCGACTCCATCGTCGTTCTTTTTCTCGTCTCTGTATACGAGCTAGATACACGTAAAACTCGAACAGACGCGACACACGAGAGGAAACGACGGATGTCGACCCTAGAAGAGAGACACGATACACAAGTATACGGAGTTTGCCGTGAGAAACATCCGTTTTGCGGGAGATACCGCGAGTCTCTCGAATTCTGAACGACCACGCGTTTTCTGTTTGTATGCTTAGCTCTCTCCCTCCCTCCCTCTCTCTCTCTCTCTCTTTCAGCAATGGACGCAGCACACCAATGGGGGTTATGTGCCACGAGTTTTCCAGCCTAGAGTCTAGACTACTTTTAAAAGAACGCGAGAGAAGTAAAAAAAAAATACGATCGTCCGAAGTAGGAGAAGTTTTGGCTCAAAGAGTTCGCGAGAGAGAGAGGGAGAGCGTTGAGGGATGGTTTTATCCCCGGGCGAGTGGAAGAGTTATAAAGTCTCCGAGGAGATACGAGAGCAAATGTTCCGTTACACGAGAAAAAAAAAATTCTGTAGCGTCAACATCGTGGCGAAGAGAAAACGAGCAAAAAACATGGCTGCTTACTTGTGGACATTTTTCGTACAACTGAAAAATAATATACTTCTTTACAGTATTCAGCAATCAAACCTTCAATCGTGGGACTATTTTTCGAAAAGATCCCTTGACCTTGATGAAAAATCTATCAAAATTCATGAAACTTAGACAATGGGGGGTTTTTTTCAGGGCCTCGATTACAAATTTGGTGGACGTTATTTGGAATTAAAAAGTACGTGCAAAAAATGCTTACTTGCATCGGAAATTTCCTGCGCATGAGGAAAACCCCTGGTTATTCCTTCGACAGTGCGGAATTAATAGTCGTAATCCCGAAAAAATTGTAAAATTACACGTTTTTCCAACTCAAGGCCTTAGGGGGGCAAAATTAACGGAGCTTTATTTTTCTTTTAGATGTCATCTGACATTTTTTTGATCTAGCGCGGTATCTCAGTTAGGGGGACGCTTTCGCAGAAAGTTTGAAAGTCGCTCGTTACTCGCGCCGTCATCATAAAATCCGGAAAACGTCTTCCGAGGACCATTGGGAAACAGGGTGAAAGAGTGAGAGGGTGAGATACGAAGGAAAGACCCTTTCGCAAGACGTCAGCCATTCCCAACGTTCTCATTGTTTAGGAATCTCGCTGTGCGTGTATACATATCGCCCTGCAAGGATCTTTCCTTGGTTTCTGCCCCTCTGACGATCTCGACGACTCCCTCAAGAAGATTCGTCCTAAACCCCCTCTTGTAATTATTCCTTCCGAAGGGAAATTCATCGAGATGTTTCGCGTTCCTGAAAATCCTCGAAGGAAACTCTCACCCATGTTCCTCAATTCCATGGGGCCCGACAGGAGTTATCGCTCTTTGTTGTATATCGTACGGCAAATTCAAGATTCCGTTGAAATTTCTACAGTTGGAAAATTACCTTAGCCCATTCCTGATACCGCATATATATAAATCGTATTTTAATAATTAATGCTCTTTCGTTATTCGAAAATGCGTTAGCAACCGCTGACGATCGTAGTTCGTCCTCCTCGCCAAAAGAGAGAGAGAGAGAGAGAGGGAGCGAGCCGGAGTGAGAGATACTCCATGGTATTTGCAAATGCTAGCGAGAGAGAACGAGTGGGGTGGAGAGCGGGGAGGGCTTTAATTCCCTTGAAGTATTGTTCACGTTAGGTACCATTACACTCTCATGCCCTCGTGGTGCAATTAGCAATGTAAATGCTAGCAAGGGCAGAGAGGGAGGGGAGGGTTAGTTAGTTAGCGTGTTCGCCAAAGCCTGCAACGGTTTTGAAAGGGTGGGTTGCGGAGGAGTGCGAGGGAAAGAGAACGAGCGAGGGAGAGGGAGGGATTGGGTGCCGTGGGTGGGCATTCGCCGAGCGAGATAACGGACCTCCCAGGCGAGCGATCATCTCAACTGCAGCGTTGATAACGCCGGGAAACATCGATGCCCGCACGATCTTTTATTGTATCCCCTCTCTCCTTCCTCCACTTCCACCCTCTGTCTGCAACAAGCGTTCTAACAGCGGCACTTCATTATCACCCTCTTTGATCTTCCATCACCATCGACCGAGAAGCCACGTCGTAAATATTAAATTCATAATTATCATTTTCCCTTTTCTTCGAGTCCGGTGAATGGAAAAAAGGGCGAATACCAAGAAGTGTTCAAAGCGAGTTAGAATAATTAAGAGATAATGAAGTATTCCTGCGATACCTCGATCCCTCTTATTTGATTCTTTCATCGCTGTATATGGACACCTATGAGTCTTCGAAAATTGATCTACGATCAGATATATCATTAAACGAATACCTTTCGTTGAATGAAGACGTCATCCCGGACTTTATGGTTTCCGGGCTCGCGGGATTTTTTGTCCTAAGAACGAAAACGAAATTCCCAAACATCGTAGTCACTTCCGTCCTTTCAGCCTTCCGCTGGCTATTTCGATGGATCGATGTCGTCGTCCGTGGTATTAGCATGACGACGATGCCGCGATGGTTAGGCGACTGTGGAGCTGGAGGAGCTTCCTCCGTCGAGAAGACGCGATATAGTCGATCACGGCACTTAAGGCTCGAAGATAAAAGCCGTCGGGTCGCTTAGCGACTCTACGGTGTACTCGATGTATACGGATATAGAGGGGAAGCCGCGTGTGTTTGGTCGAGAGAACGCTAACGAGGCTGAAACCCGACGACGTCGACGACAAACCGCTGTCGTCTTTTCCTCACGCTGCTTCAACCGCGACTACGATCTTCCACCATGCCAAAGCCTTCAAACCTAACTACGAATTCCAACGGTCTCGTGGCCCGTTGCGCTATTCTCGAGGAACCCCAACTACCCTGTTTCCACCTTTGATTCGTGAACGTTGAAAACGTCTCGAGAACTCGCAGGGCACGTTCGACGAGCGAGTTAGCGGGCGCAGCCATGCTGACTCGACGTGAGAACCGTTCAGGTAATGGCCGCAGGGGTGGTGCCCTGCGGCAACGACCTGCCCCTTTGGTCTTCGTTCAGCTGCTCCTCGGCCTCCCCTAACGAAATCTCGAAGGCGACCATAACTGCCGTCCGACCTGTCCTCGCATTGGATAGAAATCTTCCTTCGTTCCTCGAGCACTTTTTTTCGTTCCCTTCCATACTTTGAAGGAAAATTGTCGATCGATCCTTCGGGCGATGCGATATTTTTGGATTATGCGACCGAGGCTTTCGGATTAAATCATCGAGGGAGTTGATTTTGATTGTAAATACAAATTGAATCGGATCGGGCACGTACGAGGCGTGCCTGGCTCCGGTATTATTTTCCATCGTAAACCAACGAGCCTCGTAATAATCGCGGAAGTGCGCACGTGTCTCCTCTCTCTCTCTCTCTCTCTCCTTCTCTTTCTCTCATTGCATATATGCAAGTTTTGGAGGATGTGTGTAAATATACGTCTACGCGTGCATATACAAACGGGAGTTTCGTGAGACGGTGCAATAAAATAATTCCGAGCGTCGCGAATGACAGCCGGGTAAAAGGGGAAAATGAAGCGATTCCACCGGCGGTTTATAAGCGTCGGGTCTCTCCTGCGATAATAAAACGATCGGACTCCCACCCTCGGTTGTTACATTCTATCTTTCTCTTTCTCTATCTCCTTCTCTCTTGTGTATCCCCACCATGGTGTAGCAACTCCATTGCCTCCACCTCCACTGCCATAACCATCGCTCCCCTCCTGATGTTCCACGAGATGGGATCGAGTCACGCACGAGGGGAGAATTCTGTCTGACCGACCGACAATTCTCGACTCTGTAAAAACCGGCCCTGTTGGCGGTTCGCTCGCTGGTTGAGAGATGGCGGTGACGCTTCTCGTGAACCGCACCCAAGACCCTGCTCGCACGGGCCCCGATAGACCACGTGCTACCTCGGGCCCTCGGGTTTGGTTGGACTTGTAACGTTTTCCGCTGTTCGTATTTTACGACTTTTCTTTCATTTTTGAACTGACGAAAACCATTTTAATTCGAGAGATCGGCTGCTAATTTTATTTCAATTAATAAATCAACTATTTTTATTTTTAGTCACGCTCGTACTAAATACATACAATTTTCGTCCGACCTTTAAAGGTCGATGACAACAATATTTCGATCACACAACGCTGAGAAAAGTAGCACGTGAAATTTCCAAATACCGGAAAGACTTCCGAAGTCTCGGAGGCGAGATACAATAGGAGATAATTGTTTTATCCCCTCGGGATAAATATTTCTGCTGACATTTCTATGAACGAAGGAATAGAACGAGAGAAAAACAAACACGAGTTGAGGTAGATAACTCACGGAACGATAAAACAAGCGAAAGGTATGCGGTCTAAGTACGCTCTATGGACGGGAGAATGACGTGATTCCCACCGTTTTGACATTAACCGCATGTTTTTTTTCTCGCACGAGTTCGAGTCCGCGTGTACTTTTTCCCCTTCTTCGTTCTTTTTTGACGTAGGTACGTATACATATATATATAACACCGCGAGAGAGAGAGAGAGATCGAGGAGAGATTAGACTATAAAATGCGAGAGTTATACGACGAAATGTCTTCCGGTCGTTGAATCCTAATGGGCGCTGAAAACGGGGGCGAATCGCGCCCAGTTCAGGGTCACGTAACGGGTGTCTCTTCCTCAATTTTTCTTCCTCCTTTACACAGTATTTTACGACTCTCCTTCTCTTCCAAACGCATATTTTTCTCCCTTTCGGTGGATCGCCATTCGTCTTCGGTGTCCCTTTGGATTTTTTCTTCTTCTTTTCAACCCTCTATTCTCTCTCTCTTGCTCTCTGCCTCTCCCTCTCTGTCTCTCTCTCTTTCACTTTCACTCTTTCTTTGTAAACACCGAGAGACTATTAAAATTGACGTGAATCGTTTTCTTTCTTAGCTCGTTACGCACGTTTTTGCCCCGAGTTTTCATACGAGCTAGACGAGCACACGCGCGCGAGGCGACTCTCGTGACGAAATTAGGCTGGGGTTCGTAAAACCCAGTTGTATTATTTTTAGTTTCGTACGGCGCGTTTCTCGCCGGTCCCTTTTGCTCGCGCTCGCGCGCGAGAACGGCAGTAACCATAACTTTTCGAGGGTCGCCCGCGCGTGTGTGGCGTGACGCTGGCCATCCACTGCCTCGCTCACGCATACCAAAAAAAAACGTCTGTCTTTCTCTCTTTCTCTCTCTCTCTCTCTCGTTCTCGTAGTCGCGTTTTCTCCCAAAACTGCCGGGTCTATAGCTCTCTCGTTCTCCTGCGCTCCTCCATTACAAATTTTCGGCACTTGTAACTCGTCCTCCGTTCCCCAGGAACCGATGGAAAACGTCGGGAACAGAGGGAAGAATAATGATTTTACTGAGGTACGCAATAATGATTTTCCGATTTTTTTATGACATTTGTCGACCTCTAAATTAAGCTTAAATTTAAAAAACAATTTTTTGTTTATTGAATTAAAATCGATCAAATTTACTGCTCATTGACATTTATTCTCAATATCGTACATGACAATTTTGTGCATAATTTTTCTTTCGTTTTTCTTATGTTTTAACAAAATTTTCATTTTCATCCCTTATCGCCCGTCCATCGAGATTCCTCGCCGGGCTCTTTTCCTCGCGACTCTCACAAGTTCCCTTCCTCCGTCTCGACTCGACGAGGCAAAAAGCTCTCGTTAAAACGAACGACGGGGTCCAAATTTATTCAAACGAAAGGCTAAGAGGACGTGAGCTCGGTAAAACCGGTGGTTGCCCAAACGGTATCCTCTCTTCTTCGATCAGGGTCACCAGTGTGCCTACTCCGTACGTGTATTAGCCATAGAATCACCCATACGAATACACACATACAGGACCGTAACCGGGAGATCGGATGTGCCGAAACCCTGACCTTCCGCACGCGCGAGCCGAGAGTGCCTGGCGTTGTTTGGAGGCCAAGCACCAATTCTCTCTCCCTCTCTCTCTCTTTCGCATCCCTCGCACACGCCCCAGCTCGAGTGAGCTTTTGATGTACGTACATTACCCTCTCTCTCTCTCTCTCTCTCTCTCTCTCTCTCTCTCCCTCTCTCTTGCGCTCTCCGCTACGTACTATCATACACACCGTGCAGAAATATTCACCCTTTGCAAAGTGATCGCTCCGGGGTAACCCTCCCGTGGCTATGAGAGCGATGAATGAGGCCATTAATAAACGCCCTGGTACGCTATATATACGATACGCTATATGTTATGATGTATACGACTGTATAGCCACTAGCCATGAATGTATGTGCTAATGTTCCGTCAGCAAAGTTGTAGATCTTTCTCTCTCTGTCTCTCTCTCGCTCACTCACTCACACGGTTAGCGCGCGGCGAAACGAGCGCTTATAGAAGAGACCGGCTACGAAGATTATAATCAGGTGTTATATGATAACAGGAAGATTCACCGTATCTATGAACGTATAAATTCGCAATTACGCCAAGTATACATCCCACTTCGGTCCTACCCTCGAGCGCATCCCTGTCGTTATTCCGATATCGATGCTCTCGAGCCAAGATCTAGTTAACCCGATCCCTTGCTCTCACAGTATCAAAAAACGACATACGAAAATAAATCAATTTTTCTATAGAAATACAAATGTTTATATAAATTATACAATATATGAATTTTTTATATAAATACAAATTTGTTTCTCTATAGATAAATATAATCTGGAAAATATTGTATTGAAATTATAAATTATCGTGTCGAATTAATAATGATTTAGAGTCGATTCGATTATACAATTGACGTACGATAACATGAGAGAGAGAGAGAGAGAAAGGGAGAGAAAATCATCGTTGATTAAGCCGACGATAGGTCGTCCGTATAATTTCTGAATGAACTCGTACGGGAGTAGTGGCTGGAGGGAAGTAGGAAATAAACGGCAGAAGCGATCGTGAACATACTCGAGACACAATCTCGAAGCAACGCGTTTTATACAGCTCGTAATTCGTTATTACGCTCGATACTCCGCTCGAGGTACTCCTATATATATATATGGCAATGTATAGACAACCTTGACTCGATCGGTTCTCCGTTGGTATGTTCGTTCGATTATATATATATATATATCGAAGGGAGTCCACAGGGACAAGGATAACGCTCGGAGTAGCTCTCGTGTATTGTACTACCTGAGCTCGAGTCATATCGGTGTACATGTACGCGCGCAAAATGTACACAAGCTTCGCGCATGCGCGCCAAACTCGCGCCCAGTATGTACCGATGGAAAAGCATACCGATAGCTCGCAAATCATATTCCGAGATGCCATCACAGAGCCGCAATTACACGGTTAGGCTTCATTTAAATTCGATAAATAATCCACCACTCATTCTCTATATCGCGCGATATCTCGCGCGAATGCACGCACAATTGCGTATAACACGAGATACGATGGGAACGAGAGGACAGGATGCGGGGAAGAATAATCACCGGGACCACAGGGGGTGAATAAAAAATGTCGGGATATTCTAATTGAATTGAAATGCACCTAGGGAGGGTCGAAGAAATAAATGACGAAGAAGTTATTTGAAAAAAAAAGTTTTTTTTTTTAATTTTATTTTCTCATTAATTATCAAGTTTGTATTTTTTTATTTGTTTTTTTTTCGCACGTTAACAAAATCATACGATTAACAAAATTTATCGTTGCTAAATAAAACGATAATTATTCTAACATTAAAATTTTATTAATCGAATACCAATGTCTCGTTTGATTGATTTTTCGCATAAAAAATGAATTCCTCTCGAGAGATTCTCCCAAAATTCTATCTACTTCCGATCGTTTAAAACGTGACCACAGTTAGCCCAGGCAACGAACGATAAACTAGGGTGGTTGATACAACGAGGAAATGCATTCGGGCGATAATACAGACGGTAAGGATTTGCAAACTGTCGTAAGGTCCAGAGCTCGTTGGGTCAACGACGACGTGACGGAGTCCTCGACAAGTCGTTGAAGAGATCCGGCGTTGAACCGAGAGCGTGTAGAGCAACAATGAGAGTGAGAGAGAGAAAATGAGAGAAAGGCCCTTTGATGTCGGACTCTCGCGCTCCACGATATCGCGAGCCTCGATCGTATAACGACGCACCTCCCCCTATAAACAAGGGTTGGCCGAAAGAAATCGCAATAATTTACAGCAAGCATGGTCCCACGAAGAGAGAGCTATGCCGACGATCGCGTGTTGTCGGTGACTACTGCGCGTTCTCTCTCTCTCTCTCTCTCTCTCTCTCCCTTCCCGTTCTGCTGCCATAAGCAGCTACTGTTGTACTTTCCAACGTTTTCAAATATACATATAACACACAATCAGAGTGCTGACGATTTACCGGACTATACGTACGTTTCACCGACTTGTACGTTCTCACTGTGTCTACAGACTTGTTAACACATTCGTATATATATATATATATATGTATGCTTAACTGCCTCACCGTAGTTCCCTCTCGACGGTGTTTCGACCTCGAGTACACGTCAACTCCGAACCAATACATTAAATTACAGCTTTCTCGATCAATTACGATCTCAAAAAATTACGTGAAAAATACGATAAAACAAAAAAAAACAAAAAAAAACAATACGACATCACACATCAGATTAAATATAATTGAAAAGACAAGATCCGTCGATCAGCGAACGACGTGCACGAGTGAAAATTTTTCATAATTAATCATGATCGATGTCGATGGAATTTTATCGATATATCGTTGACCGAACGAACGTTGATGGGCCGTTCATCGGGCGATATCCGTTCGTCGAGCGATAAGGGAACGATCCTCGCACTAAAGGGGGTTAACTTTATGTAAATTAAATTCGCACCGACAGGTGAGAGAAGATTTTGGCCGGGCAAGCCTCTCTTTCACGCCGCGTGGCAATACGCCGAGTGTCTCGAAGGATGAGAGGCTGCCTCGATCTCGCACCGCGAGCGGCAGCACCGGCAGGTTCGCAAAGATTACACGTGTTTTCGATTTATTCCCTTTTATGCTTTCGAGGAGGCTAAAAGGGGTCGGGGGAAAGGGAGAGGAACGCGCGTGATCCCGTTAGTGTGCAATTAAAAATTAATAATCATCGATGCGCTCGTTTGAACCGATTCGCTCACGGCGATCCCGAACCTCGATATTCTCGCACTACCTTTTCATGCGCGCTTCCCGAACTACATTTGCACACGTGTCTGCTCGGACGAAATATCGAGATATGTTTTTTTTCTTTTTTATGATTTTTCTTTCTTAATTCGAAATATTCTTTAAGCATCGCGAAAAACGGTTTTTTTTTCTCTTCATTCATGGAACAACCATGTGCCATTTTTTTATGAGTTATAAGTACGTGAGTATTATATCTATGTACAAGTGGAAACGTAATTTGCGATGTAAACACGTGTACGTTGCGTGTAATTATGTTAAATGCGCTGGATGGCGTTACACTCAAGCAATCGGTTTAAGTATTTGGGTAACAGAAAATCTTGCGTCGGCGTAGATATATACCGTCTCGTGCTAAGAATTCATGAGACAGAGGCGCTCGCCACACATCGCGTATATCTCCGACCAGGATCTTGATTTATAGGCCGCTTTTGTGAAAATGTAATGTGCGATATTTATATATTTTGGTTAAAAGAGGATTCGTTTCAATACGAGTTGGTTCGTTAACGAGCTTCATCCCACTTGGAAAACATTTTTATCGCTAATTTATAGAGAGACTGCATGCATCGTGAGAAAAATAACATTTATGAATTATATATATATTTGCAAATATAATTTTTTTATCGCTATATACAATTTTTCCATATTTTCATATATTTTTTTCATGTTTATTATATTTTTATTTCACATTTCGATTATACGAATTACGTAATAAATGGCAAAAATTGATAACTTTTTGTTTGTAATAATTTTCCATACGAGATCTTTCGTTCTAGAAAAAAGTACCCGTTGAAAGATAAAAAAAAAGTTGAATAATGCAGGCGAATACCGGTATTTTACATAAACCATAAAATAAGGGGTGAAAAATGTGGCCAAACGTACGAGAAAAAGTCTCGTGTCGTATATTTGAAAATTTTCATAAACGATATTACGCACGCGCTCCCTTAAAGAATGGCGGAAAATCAAGCTCAATTCGTAGGCAGAAAAGCTCGCAAAATAGAAGAGGCCTTTGCGTCCTCGCAAAGAGCGAATTCCCACACAAACATACATACACACACGCACATGTTTAAAACAGGGATGCGAGGGAACTGAATAAGTAATTAATTACTTCGCAATTGGAGCAAAGCCAAGCATTCTGGAAGACGTCCAAAAGCTTTCGACGCAAGGCGGTCCATATACGAGGAATCCGCCCCTGTCTTTCTCTCCCTTTCTCTTCCTTTCTCTACGCGCCGTTAAATAATATTCTCTTTCTCTCTCACCACTCCTTTTTTTTTCCTTTTCTCGTCTTTTTTTCCTTTCAAATCGCTACGCGATAAGACTCTGTGGTGGTATAAACAAAAAATCGAGCCCCCTCCCGGAGAGACAAACTGGCCGAATCTTTACGATCATTATAATGGCTACCTCGTATACGATTAACATAAAATATGTATTATACCAAACGGAAACAGCGTGTGCGTGATAACACACGAGTGCGATTAATCTTTTCAGAGTCACGAATTATCTATATACACACATATACACACAAATATATATATACATATATGTATATATAAACAAGGAGGTACTTAAAATTTGTACTACTACTGCTTATACACGGCGCGAAATTCTTCGTGAATCAAATATAATATTGCCGGCCCGAGTGTAGTATATAAACATATATATATATATGTATATATATATATGTATCGTTGAGTTCTCGCTCTCGGCATGGGTGCCATATACGCCGGGCCCCCCGAATCCGGGGTGGTCCAGCGAGTTTAAACAAGAGGAATGCAACGTAACAGGAATAGTCCCTCTAGTCTCGTTCTTATTATGAATTGTTGTTGTTATTATTATTTTTTCATGGCTTCGAACGATCCGAAGGGTCTTAGAGCCTAATGGAGGATGGTCAAGGAGAAGGAGGGTGGGATGGAGGGGGGCTCCGACGCGAGCAGACAGCAGCAGCAGGAAGGAGGCTGGCGCGCGGAGAGATCTCTTCGAGGGCCCGAATCGACTCGAGCGAGAAAGAGAGAGAAAGAGAAAGAGAGAGAGAGAGAGAGAGAGAGAGAGAGAGAGAAGATCCAGAAGATCGAAAGAACGTGTGGAAGAGAGATGCGAGGAGCAGCATGGAGTGAGAGAGGGGGCCCACATATGCGTGTAACGCCATGCATCATCCTTCGTTCCTTCGTTCGAGAAAGCAAAGGCCACCGCGGGGTGCGTTACCTTGCCTCCTTTGCCTAAGATGATCTTTTTGATTTTTATATATACGTATGTGTAGGTATATATATATATATTGTTTTTCATTTTATTTTTATTTTATTTTTTCGAGCATATATCGGAGGGTTCGAGAGCCACAAGGGAGCGAGAGGACGTTCCACTCGCGATCGACTCACCGCGCGAGTGTTTAAACAACTTTTACAAACTAACGAAGCCAGGAGAATTTTAAACGCTTTATTTTTCATTTTGTGTGTATGTGTGTGTGTTTTTTTTTCTTTTCTTATCGTGGTTTTCTTTCGAGAATTCGAGCGATAAGATCGTGAAAGTGATTTTGATCGATTCGCGCGTGTTCGGAAGAGAATGAAGAAACGGGTGGGATGGGTTTGATGCGATGGAATGCGCTCTCGTATATCGAGTTTGGTTTATACATGTGTGTATGTGTAACGTGTGTGCTGCGACCTGGTTGCGCGCTCGAAACCGCGAATGATACGCGAAGAGTGGAGTAAGGGAGAGAGAGAGAGAGAGAGAGGGACGCTCGCGGGTGAGTCGGTTGCGGCGCGCGTGTACTGTGTAGGGCGAGCCTCGCCACTGGGATCTCAGCGTGGTACCATCCAGGCATCGGGTAATGAGACGGCCCCCGACCAAGAGGACTCTCCGATAGCCCCGGAGCGCCCCGTTACACTCGCCCTCTTCTTCGTTCTCGTCCTCTTCTTCTTCTTCTTCTTCTTCTTCTTCTTCTTCTTCTTCTTCTTCTTCTTCTTCTTCTTCTTCTTCTTCTTCTTCTTCTTCTTCTGCTTCATGTTCTTCGTCCTTTTCCTTCGCCTTTTATTCTTCTTGTTCTTCGTCTTCTTCTTCAGCTCGTGGAGAGATATCCACCATAGCCCGTAGCTACATAACGACCGATCGCTGTCTTTCTCTCTCTCTCTCTCTCTCTCTTTCTTGTTCGCTCTCTCTCTCTCGTTGCACTTTTCTCTCGTGCCCAGCATCATCTTCGCACGAAATTTGCCCTCGTTCACCCAAAGTGCAAGAAGGCCCATTCGCTGCCGAGCTTGCCGCGATCTTTCGAACGCACACGCTTCGCGCTAGATTAAATCCCCCGTCTCCGTTGTTTTTGTTTTTCTTTCTTTTTTAAGAGGCTTGTGGGGCTACCGCCCAGCGATGAACCGAAGAGAAGTTTCGGTCTCGTCCTCGACGACATTACCCTCGACCAATTTGGATAATTTCTCACGAGCACCCTCTACCGTTAATATTCACGCGAAAGACACGATCTCACGGATATTGGACCAAACGCGAGAGTAATACGAATGAAAGTCGATTAAATTTTTCTATCCTTCGGGAGAAGCAAAATATACAGGTCGGCTTATTTTTGTTTTTGCGCAATTACGATAACAGGATTTTTACATAATCTTGTATTTAGTCTCATTTTTTGTATTATTCGCTATTTATTTATTTTTTCTACGAAAGTGAAGAATTCCTTTTTAATTGGATTTCAATTTTTTCATCGAATTGGATAAAAGTTTGACAATTTTAGACAAAGTTTATTAAACGCACCGTAGCATTTTTTTCTCTCGACCTCATAGCTCGGTTCGGCTGCTAAATTCACGCTAAATCGTTGGAAGAATGGGGAGAGAGAGAGAGAGGGCGAGAGATACAGAAGGTGAGAACTGCAGGCAGGTAGAAATGGCGCTTGACTCAAATGGCCGACAGTTATTAGACCCTAGAATATTTCTCACCATTTTAAAACGAAATAACGCAAGTTATTTATCCGTGAGAATCAGATTTGTTTTTCTTCGTGGTTTTTCCACATTTGCGTGGTAATAAAAATATCGATATCTAACGAATAGACGAACGTTCGATATAATGAAAAATTGTCCCTCTCTCTCTCTCTCTCTCTGTCTCGCTCGCTCGATTCCCCGCTCTGACTTGCTACGATATTCATTAAAGATGACCGACTGACATTATCCTTAATCGTTTGTGGCTGATCGGCTCCGATCCTCTCATGGCGTAGGTACAAGCCCAGGCATGGAACGGCGAGGGCGATCTCTCAGAATTGAGAAGAACGTGACCTCCTCAATCTATACACGTATATATACGTCCCTCGAATAGCTCTCGGCTACCTATCCACCTTCAGTGGGTCTCATCGCTTCCATATTTTACGTCATAACTATTCAATATTTAATCGCGATCGAACGAAAAAAAATACACACACACACACAAAAAAAAACGTATCGCGTATAAAACAAGCTACGAACGCGTAAGAAAATACTCGATTCGACGTAGGAAAATTTTCCTAGCGAATTCCAGTGCAAGAATGAATTATCGGTAATTGAACGAGAGAACGAACAAAAAAATATTTAAAACAACGTCGAACAAGGAGACGAGCCCAAGGCGGTGCGTGCGACAGGAATTACATGTGGACTTTGACTCTTGCGAGTACCGTTTTACATTGCACAAGCTTCGATCGTGTAGTAATTTCATCGTATAACCGCAAAAATTATCGTTATCGAGAGTTTCCCCCACCCTCCCGCACTCTTCGTACGCCGCGCGAGGTTTCTCGTAACGCCGCGAAAATGAAGTCCCGTCTCGTGCGGCCTCGCGAGCAATTGTGCAAACGGCCCGAGCGTTTATCCACGTGTGGCGCGCATTCTTTTCGACATAATAAAATTGCACATTTGATAAACCGTTGTTACCAAAGCCGAGACGCGTGATTTATTTTTCTTTTTTGTCAACGTGCACGCGATTAGTCGCGATATAGCGCGAGTGTCGGGTTCTCGCAAAAATGAAATTCGATACGAAACCACCCCTGGATCGGAACGATCTACGTTTTGAGAGACCTCTGTCGACGAGAATTTGTACATTAATATATCTATATCGAGCACGCGCAACCCTCGAGCCACGTACCACGAATCGTGCACGAATGGGCAGAACGGGAGGAAGTAAAGAAAAAAAGCAGCGTTAAAAAACGTCGAAAAAATAAACGGAGAGAAATAAAAAGTATCGAGGACGAGAGCGAGAAACGGCGAGAGGGAAGAGAAGTCGAAAGAGCTAAATCGGCGGCCCGCGAGAAGTTGCGCTCAATATTGTGACCGGTGAGGAGAGTAACGTATCGCGCGTATTTTCGCTCCGCCTCGTCGTGGCGCGCGTTCCGATTATTTATTTCTACTTTTCTCTTCTCCCTCTCGTTCTCGTTCCTCTATTATCCACAGTAATACGGACTCATTTTTATCGACACCTCTGATTTCATATTATCGCGAGAAATGACTTTGGAAAAATTTAATTCTCGAAATTGAATGATTGAAATTATTATGATGAAAACAAAAAAATAAAGATATGAAAAATGAAGAAAAAAAATGCATCTCGGTACGCGAGAGTAGCAGATAGCTTCTCGACCAGAGAACGAAGAGACTGCGGGCACGATCCTGGTCTCAGATATCGCGTGGCTGACCGGCAAGCCAGAAAGAGAGAGAGAGAGAGCGAGAGAGACAGGGAGAATAAGCGCTCGCGCGAACCTGCCGAGCGACTTGCTCGCCCCGATCCTAAGAAAAGACGCGGCAAACCCACCATCGGAGCATATTATATATTATAGCAATAAGTGAAGCAGAAAGCGTACACTGTAGAACGGAATCTGCGAATCTGCAGGATGAAGAATTAAGGACTGTAAAAGAGAAAGAGCAAGAGGAAAGAGAGAAAGGGAAAGAAGAAATTTGTAACGTTATATCGTTCCACGTGATTAATATACGCACACTGATAAATCAGACAGAGTTAGAGAACGAATAAATATATAGCTAAGGTCTTTTTAACGTAAACACCATTATGAATTTCCATTCGCGGCAAACTTGGAAATTCGAGTCTACGAGAGAGAAAGAGAGAGAGAGAGAGAGGTAACGATCTTACTATATCATGAATATTTTATTATTATAGTTATACGTGTGTTCGAGAAGATTTAGCAATGTTATTACATCAACGTGGGTCAAACACACACACACACACACATAGACGAGAAATGCGTAATAATGGGCACGGGGGACCGAATGTGGGGACGTCGCTCGGGCCATTTTCCCCAGATTTAGTGGGCACACACGAGACCGGGTGAGCGTGCTGATAATGCTACTTCAACTCGAGTACCGTACGGTCTCAACCTCCTCTACCCTGTCGCCTATACACGAAGTATAAACGACGCTTCGAACACCTTCGCGCAACCCCTTCGTCGAGAGAGGGTGGCTACCGTCAACCCTTTGTAAATTATTTACGCCCGTCTTTGTTTTTTTTCCATTCCTCGCCGCAAATTAATTCTCCACCCTCTGGACGTTTCCGCCCATTTATGAAAAAAATCGATTAATTTTCTCAATTTTTGAATTTTTCCAACCTTTTTCTCAAGGTCACGATCCTTAATTAATCAGCAGGGTTGTTCTGAATTTTTGGACGGGGCGAATTAATTTTTGTTTTTTCGTTCGAGTTCTTTATTCGTGACGAACTCGTGACTGTATATTTATCGATAACGTCCCCTTTTATCGTAATAAAAAAAAACAAACAAACATAAAGTCGTTCGGTTTTTTCGCGTAAAGTGTACAGTAGCGAAGTAATAAGGACAAGGATACAGTGGTCTTAATTCGTAGCTATTTCGCACGCAGTAATCTAAATTATTATCCGTTGAGGTTCACTCTCGTAATTGTATACACGGATCTCCCGTGTTTTATTAAAGATATAGGG
>OX637868.1:6967022-7264946 GCA_951802705.1 Netelia virgata
TTTCGCGCAAGGCAATGCGCCGTTAATGAAGTAGCGGTTGGCCCGACAATTATAACACGTTTCCATGTCGTTTATGTCCTCTGTGGTTCAAGTATCATTTCGATCGTCGAATCGTTAGCCAAAGTGAATCGAAATCCGGATGAGAAGTTTGAGAACATTTTCGATAAATGGAAAATTTGTTAATTTGATTTTTTTTCTTATGGATTAAGATTACGATGATGTCATTTTAATTGCCAGAGGGAAATAATTTATAAGATTATTGCGATTAAATCAAAATTAATTGTAACCAGTTGCATAAATTAAATTGATCCGAATTAATTAAATTCAATTTTAATTAATCGTACTTTCAATTAATTCCGTATTTTCTTCATCGATACATTTTTCAAAAATCCTCGAATTTCACATGAAATCGATAATTCTTGAATCGGGCGAATTCCATTCGAACGAAGCGTTGCTCGATCGATAATTATTTTCTCGAATGAACGTCAATTTGCCCAATAAAATCACGATTCGGTCATAAAAAAAGAACGGTAAAAAGATGATGGAAAAGAAGAAAAAAAAAACGTTAGGAATGAACGAGGAGACTGGGCGGGCTATGGGATTCCACCATCGAGCGGTCAGCGGGGCAGTCGAGAACGAGTGAAAGAGCAGACAACGGTGTTCTCTCGCAGCATGGACCGACCGAGCGAAAGAGAAAGGATCGGTAGTGGTGAAGAGCGAAAGAAAGAGAGAGAAAAAGATAGAAAGAAGAGAGGCAGAAAGACAGAGCGGAGTTTGGTTCGTGGTGTACAAAAGTGCGGGAAGAGAAGCTCGGACAGAGTCGAGAATACGGAGTGTAGAAGTGCTACGGATAGAGAGAGAGAGAGAGAGAGAGAGAGCGAGCGAGAAAGAGAGAAGGAGAAAGAGGGCGCGGGGAAAAAGGCGAACGCGGACGGTCAGCCAGCCCAGTGATGGACGTACTCCACTCGCGTCCCGGACGCTCCGACCGCCCAATAACTTGGGCACTCCGGCTCTCTTCCGAATGGCATTCGGATCCCCCCGATAGATATCGTCGATTCTTTTTTCCGTTTCGTGCAGGTGCCCTTCGTGTGTGCGAAAAAGCATCCGAATAAGAGAGAGAGAGAGAGAGAAAGAAACGGAGTGAAACGTACAAAAAAAAAGAGAGAAAGCGAGATAAATATATAGGCGTGACACGCCCGGGGTGTCGCACGCGGTGACTTGTATGTGTTTTGTGACCCAAGCTTCGATCTCTCTCTCTCTCTCTCTCTCTCTCTGGGTCTCTTTTGGTCCGACACCGGAAACTCCGGACGAATTCGCAGGACCGACAAACGGTCCACAGCGTTCGATCGATCACCACAAATCATCGCGATCACCGAGAATTCTCTCCCTTCCACCCTATCCTAGCTCCATGTACGCTATATTTCCCCTAGACGTCACTCGAACACAATTTCGCGACTCTCGACACGCGTCAAATTTTTCATACACCCGTTTCCCCATTTTCTTTTGTTTTATCGTTGACAATTTTTGATCAAATCGATGTTTCTAATTTGAAAAATTCAAATTTCAATTCCATCGATGTGTTTCGACCCTTCGCTAATTCCATTCGGTATCGATTTGTCTCGTTCATCCTTCTCCGACTTTTTCTTTCTTTTTTCTTCATATTTCGTAATATTAATCACGGGGACGGTGTAAGTCGAGGGGTGCCGAAGTTGTTTCTTCGTACGTTTTACCAAGTTCACCATCGGTGCGTGTTTCGGGCCGACGCGCGGCGCACGCGCTCTCGCCGTATATGTGCTACGGGGTATACACGTAAGAGCACGAATTGAATACCGGCGATAGGTGGGTATGTAAATCAGGCACTGGCATAGTTCTTTTTGGTAGCGTCCAGCTCGTAAATCGATCCGCGAGAGAGCGTACACAGACACACACATACACATATATATATATATATAGATGGATACGAAGCCGCGTGGCCACGAAGAACAGTGGACGACGCCGTTGCTTCATCTTTGATTCGCGTTTCAAAAGCAGTTTTGGCCATGGTGCTCGAACTCTCTCGATTCTCCGGACAGTACTGTACAGCCTCGGCGACGATCGATGGCCGCCGCGAAACGGTCCGATTCCGCGTGCAATGGCCCACGCGGTCATTTCTTCTGTTATTTTCACATTTTTTGTCCATTTTATTCTTTCGTTTCTATCCGTCGCATCGCCTCGTTCCTCGGGTTTCTCTCGACTCATTCATTCGTTTCTATTGTCGTTGTCCCTTTTTATTTTTTGTTCACGGAAGAACACAACCCCCTACCCCGGAACTTCGAAGAGACACTGTGTGTGTTTTTTTTGTGAAATTTATTTTTTCTTGTTTGGGCGTTAGCATTTTGTCAACCGAGGAGATTATGCGGGTGAGTGTCGAGAGAATGGCGATGAGGTGGGGATGTAAAACGTGGCGAGACTTTCTTATCTTAATGGAGTTTCAGCGAAGAATGACCGTGACGGTCGTACTCACGGTGCTTCTCGCGAATTCTTCGTAAGTTTTCCAAGCGTGCTTTCGGCTCGTTCGTGTGACATTGCGCGAGATAATTTGTCCTTGGAGGGCGATATTTCGGTAATGAAAAATCGTGGAGAACGATGAAAAAGTTTGAGAGAAAGGAGAAAGATGAAAAACATAAAAAAAAGTAGTGGAAAAATGAAAGCCACGCGGGGGTGAGAGGGTATATCGAGGAGTGAATATAATGGGGATCGTGACCCGGCGTAATCCGATGCCTCGTTCGATACCTACTCTCGATCCGATATTATATTTTTTATTTCTTTACCTATCTATATATATATCTATATACACGATAAATATATATATATCGACATATATTTATAATATAGCTAACGAGACTGTAGCACGAGAGAATATCGGAGGATGGCTCGACGGTGAAGGTCGCGCAGCCTCCTCTTTCATCTCGCGCGAGATGATTCACGAGTGAACTATTCGAGCGAGTATAAAAATACTTCGAAGAAAAATACCGCAAAAAGTCTCGTCGTACGGGGTGGAAAAAGGATCGACGAACGTTGCGCTTTGAAAATTTATCCGTCGATGATCGTGCTCGTGTGATAAAAGATTAAAAAAAGAAGAAAAACAAAAATCGAATGAAAAACAAAAAGAAAAGAAAAAGAAAAAGAGTAAAAAAAAAAAAAAAAAAAGAAGAAAACGAGAACGGGAATAAATAAGAGAGGCAAGAGGCAGCTCTATTAGCATACGATTGGCACCGTCCATCTTAATGCCCCGCGTGTGTCCGGCGTGTGCTTTTGTCCCTCCCCCGCGTCTCGCCTCTATCTTCGCTCGGTACGCGTATCTTTACCCCGACAATGTTTATGCTCGTGTTCGAACGCTGTCCCGTGTGCTGTTAAACCGCGCACGCGCCCTCGCGAAAGAGAGAAAGAGCTCTACTCCCGCACACCGCGGAAGAAAAGTTATGTACCGCGCATTTTGTCCATGTCGTTTATCTGTGTGTGTGTGTGTGTGTGTGTGTTTGCGTTTGTGTTTGTATCGAGGCAACGAACGGCGCCGAGCAAAAGGCGCTCACACTCGTATTCTCGACCAACTCGTGCGAAACTCTCGCTCCTTTTCACTCGCATGCGTCTCACACCGATCCACGTGTGTTTATTCACACACTCATACATACATATATATATGTGTGTTACACGTACACGCCGGTTTGCCACCGAAGAGCCACGTATGCTCGGCGAACACGTGGTCTCTTCTCTCGCGCCGGACGCTCTTCCCGAGAGCGCGTCTCTTATCTGCTCCTCGCGTAAAATAGTTTCGCACCGTTGCGTCCCGGTTAACTCGACTTGCCGACAGTCCGCGCGAAGTCTTACAAGCTCTCCTTCGCGGGTACGAGGCTTCTGAGCGGCCACTTGTTAGAATGAATTCGATTGTAACGGAAAACAAATGAACCGCTGAGCGCGAAATCGGAATTTTTTACTTTCAAGAAAAGCGTCTTGGGGTTTTTCCTCGTCTTGAAAAATTCGACGATTTTGTTAGAGAAATTTGATATCGGAGTTTAAAAATGAATAATCTGCGACATAATAAAATTCAAATTGACGTCGAAAAACAAAAATATTAATGTCGGGTTATATATAATTTTATTTTTTGTTTTTATTAATGTTAAAGACGATTATCATTTTTATGAATAACGTTTATACAGAATATAACGAGTATTTAGATTCGAGATTGACGAAAAGCGTCGAGGGAAAATATTGCGAGACCGAGCCGAAAATTATTTCACCCCGGTGACCATTAATGAAATGTTCGCATTATGCGTGGTCATGCGATTTCGCGTAAGAAGCCGAAACGAATGTATAAAGATCGTGCACGCGCGTGCGCAGTCCTGAATTCCGTGATAACCGACGATGGGGGGGGGGGGATGTTAAGGCGAATAAAACGCAAACGCCAGCAGGCGTACGCGCTTCGACGCCGCGAACGAGTTTTACAACGCCCCGCGTTCGCGAATCACTTTTCCACGCAAGTTGTTGTTATCCGTATTTTTCCCGGAGGCATTAAAGACGTCGGAAGAAAAAATATTTTATCATATTCCCCGGTAGAATCTCCTAAGATTTTTTTTTCAAAGACCATTTCGAGTCGAGGATGAATTTTTGAATAAAAAAATGTTTGTTTAAAACGATCGACGATACGCAGGAAAAAAATTGTGTCGTATTTTAGGAGAAGAATTTCACTCGTTATTGTTTTTCAACGACGAAAAATACGACAAACTTTGAGATTTTCCAGGGGTATCGTAGAATTATGTAGAGTCACGAACTCGTTATGGCAACGCGAGACGGATCGTCGTAGCGTTCGCCCTATAAAAACCACTTGCTTTAGCCTCGTGTGCCGCGCGAGGGGTTGAGCCACGACCTAACTGGTTTACATTTCGTACGGCGGTGGGTTAGACGGTATATATATATATAGATATATATATATATATATTACACACGGGAGGAGATATAGCAACGGTGTATCCTCCTCGATACGTTTTCTAGCGTGTAGTTCACGGCTCGACCCAAACCTCTTCCTTCTATTTTACGAAGTATCGCCCCCCCCCCTCCCCTCTCTTTTCTTCCATCGTATCGCGTCAAGGCATTTCGATTTGACTCCGTGTAAATAAGAATAAATAAGAAACTATGGGCGACGGCGATGTCGTGAATTTACAAGATACACGAAGTACGAGGACGGAAAATGTTGCGAGAGATAAAGGGCTAATGGGCATTTTAAACGACCATAAAAAGAGCCCATAAAATTCAATCAAAATTTAGTCGACGAGAGCGAGAGGCAGTCTAGAGTGAAAATTAAATTCGAATAAACGCGTCCCTCGTTGCTGCAACGTCGTGTAAGAAAAGATCGATCGTCGATCGAATCGTCGTTATTACGAATTAAAATCGTTGAAATTTAATATTCGCGAGAATCGGTATCGCGTTAAATATTTCATAGAAAATAAATAGAGAAGAGTGAAAAGTGTAGGTAGAGGAGATCCGCGTTCGTGGCGGCCAAGAGCCATTCTCGAGTAGGAGAGACGCTAAGAAAATCTAGGCAGAGAGGCGAGCTTGGCCGAGGAAGCGAGCGAACGAACGGGCAGACAACCTGGCACTTTCGTTTCACGCAAATTCCAAGTTCCACCGAGGAAGATTACCGGGTGTAGAGAGAAGAATCGCGGCTTCGTGCCAGCCAGCGGAAAGGAGTCAAGGCGCCGTGGCGAAGCTTCGCGAGAACGGCCGTGTATACGTCGAGGGGACGGAAAAGACCCGTGGACGGGAGAGGAAGTAGTAGAAAAACACGATACGAAACAAGTATAAGAAAACAAAATAAAATGAAGAGAAGGAGGTAGAGGGAAAAAGAAGATGAGAGGAAAGAAAAGAAAAAAAACGAAAAGGACGCCGAAGCTGGTGCATCACGACGTAAGTGTAAGAGTCTAGCATTACGCGATCTTTCTCGATAGTAGGAGTGGCCGAGACCGGTCAATCGACTGCCTCTCTCGTTACGTACATCACAATGATTCGCAATTTCGTATATACGACGAAGGGAAGAGAAAACAGAGAGAGGCAGAGAAAGAGAGAGAGGGAGAGAAACTTGACTCGCGCGTCTTGCACGATTTGCCTCGTTGCACCATTTGCCCGGAGAGAAGGACGGAAGATACGACTCTCTCGCTCTCTCGCCAAGAAAAATATGATAATATATAATACCGTGATAGATAGGAAAGTGTACGAGTATGCACAGGACGAGAAGGACGGAGCATTAGATAAGTTATAACTAGAAGGAGAAAGATGACCGAGGGTTAGATAAAAGCGTGAGAGACGAGAGTACGTCGAGGTGTAATTTGATGACTCCCGGTACATGCTAAGTAATGAGCTATCGACAGTATGAATACCAATTTCGCGCTCCAAGAGACTCGGTACGCGTCGGTGAGGGGCTTTTTGCGTTACTTAGCGAAGCTTCGGTTTCTCGCTCGTAACGGGCGCCTGGAAGGTTCTACTTCCGGTGTCGCGAATTTATCACGCGATTAGAGAAGCGCCATTGATGAATCGCGCAAAAATTAGACGAGAGTGCTCGAAATGCTGTCCGAAAATTGAGTTGGGAAGAATTGTTTGTTTTTCAACACGGAGGAATATTTCGAGGCGTCGCTGTCCGTCGGCCGAAGCGACTCCTGAACGCTGTCACACGTTTCCTTCTTTTTGTTTCATTTTTATCGATTCGATTTTTCCTTTCGTTTGACGAATGAATGAATGAAGAAGATATTTGCGGGAAGACGAAGATATCGAAGATATAAAAATTGTGGAATTGCGGTAATGCGTCGCGGTAATAACGACAGAGTTGCGGTTGATTTCCCTTTTCTTTTTTTTGGGGGGTTTTTTAGTTGTTTTCTTTTTAGCGCGGTGTAATTCGTTTTGGTTCTTCCACCGTTATCTCTCTCCGGACTTAGGCAGTTCGAGCCTCCATCTTCCTCTTCATCATCGGCCTCTTCTTCTTCGTATTCGTCTTTCTTCCTCTTCTGGGTCTTTATTCTTGCCTCGTGGCCCACCCACGACACCATTACATAAGTGAGCTCGGAGCTCGAATGAAAGACGATGTTGAATTTTTTCCCGCGAGGAGAAATGGCGTGATGAAGAGAGTGAAGAGGTGGAGGAAGAAGAAGAAGAAGAAGAAGAAGAAGAAGAAGAAGAATAGAGAGAAGATGCGCTGGGTCAGATGAGTTTCGGCGGCGGATAACGAATCCTTATAATTCCCTCTCTATCTCTCGCCTCACCCTTCATTTTCGATCTCTCTCTCTCTTTCTCTCTCTCTCACTCTCTCTGGTTCGCTACGATGATGAACGATTCGCGATTATCGTTCGTCCGTATACAAAATCCCGTTTATCGGAACCCGTTTGCAACATCCTTCGACCGTCGATTTCTCATTTATCTTCATCTCATGCGCGCGAGCCCTTCGCGTGTGTTATGGATCTCCTTTATTTTCTCTATCTCTCTCTCTCTCTCTTACATTTTTACGTCGTCACCCGTTGCATCGATGATGCAAAATTTTCGCTCGCACGTAACACGACGCAATTCTCAATCGACGGGAACGTAGTAACTCTCGACCCCGGATATTCCGCGACGAAAGTTTTACTCAACGAAGAGCGAGCGTCTCGTCGTTGCGCTTTCACCGCGCGTCCGGATGAATCTCTTCTTCGTTATTATCGCGCCTCGTTCAGATCGCGATTAAGATTATGCAATGCGACGATTTATTTAATTTTTCTTCAGACAGATTGGCGTTAATTTTTTTTTTTGATGAAATGTTTTTTCTTTTCTTTTTTTTTGCGTTTTTGATCAATGTCATGACGGCGAATTTTCAAGGTCACGGAATGGAGAAATTCACGAATTGGATTCCCGGGTCTCGCACCAACACACGTGACACCGATTGAATTATATCTTCCCCGATCGTTATCTCCGTCAGGCGTCGATAGATTCGGCACCGAACGAGAATTTACCGCCTCGACCTTTCCCCGGACAGAGACGGAGATTCGAAAATCCCCGACGTATCGACGGGATTTCGCTTTATTTCCCCCGAAGACTCGTGGACCGAGAGTAAACAAAAATACAAGCGATCGCCCACGCCCTTCGGAAATTCCGATCGACGAACAATATCAAAAAACAAAAAATTCACAATTCGAATTCAGAGGGATGGGGAAGGGGTTTGAAAGTTTCGAGCTCCGTAGATACAAAAATCGACACTCGGATGAAATGAAAATGCGAGAAAATGAAAAAAAAAAATCAAAAAATCGGCGCGCGCGAACATCGCGATCGGAGCACCTCCGTGGTTTCTTCGTGACTGACCGAAAAACTCGGGCTCTTGTGTGATCGACGAGAGGAGGGAAAAAAATATATATATTCGTAAGAGAGAGAGAGAGAGAGAGAGAGAGAGAAAAAGGAACGCGAAGAGAACCGAAGCTCATAACTGCCCGGAGGCCAAGACCAAACTAGACGCGGGTTCCCCGGTATAACCTTTATACAGTTTAACATCCCTATATAGATATATAACCTCAGCATAGCATTCGTATTATAGATATACATGTATATATCAACGACTTAGTCGCAAAGGTAAAATTTAACAGTTATGTCATTTTCCATTGTCGCGTCTTTGGCGTAGCCGACGTTTCTGGTCGTCCGTTTCCGCGACGTTTTACGACGTTTTACCCTCCTTTAAAAAAAAAAAAAAACTAACGGTATTTCGTCGATACCTGGCAGTAAAACGTTTATTGACTTCGGGTGAGTGAGAGAGAGAGGGGGAAAATCTAGGGAACCGCTCAGGATTTGGGCGGGTGGCTTAACGCGTTGTGCTATATATATATATAGATATATATGTACTGTATAATTTATTTAGTAGGAATATAGTGAGCTTCGCTGTCTCTGGAACAAGTGGACTTGGCCGAGAGAGCGGTGTACTTCTTTCTCTCTCTCTCTCTCTCTCTCTCTCTCTCTCTCTCTCTCTCTCTCTCTCTCTCTCTCTCTCTCTCTCTCTACGTCGGTCTCTGTGGCGATGCAAGTACGAAGACGAGCACGACGAACGTGCCTCTGTGAAAACCGTAGCGCACCCCGAGTTTTATTGCCCCCGGTGTGTTGTACGTAGTCCGACCAGCCGAATTACGAGCTCATCCCGCTTCACTTCCTTCCATCTTTTTTTTTTCTTTTTTTTTCCTCTTTTTCGTTTTGTTTTTCTTTCTTTCTCTCTCACTCTCTCGCTCTCTCGTTCTCTCGGGCTACGAGCAACCTCGAAATACTCACGTTCGCGTCACGATTTATTGCCGAATCGCCTGAAGGTGCAAGTGCAACGACGGGGACGGCTCTGTGCCAGCCTCGGCAATGATACCTATGCTAATAAACGTTTTGCTCCAAATGTCACGATTTCCCGTTGTACCGCTATAAAATCGTACCTTGTGCACACACAGCGCGTTGACATAATTTTATCGCTTCGTTTCTTTATTTTTTTTTCTTCGCAGACGCGTTTTCGTAATTTCAAGGTCAATGGATCGTAACGACGACTAGAGAGAAACAAAACAAATATTTGTAAGTACGAATTATCATCGCGAGAATTTATTTAATCTTAATTCAATTCGTTTTAATTTAGATATGAAAATATATTGTAATCGAGAAAGAAATAATTTCCGCGCGCATAAATCTCGGATTTAATGAGGCTTGATTAAAATACATATTTGCTTCATTCATGAGTCACTCGGGGCCGCTCGGACCGTGGAATAATTAATCGAATCAATTTAATTGGAATTCGGATCATAATTTGTCGGAATTTCGTTGCAATCGTTAAAAGGTCTTTCGATTTTCCATTTTCTTTTTTTTTCTTTTTGTTTTGTTTTGTTTTGTTTTTTAAATTACGATGCCTCCCGACTAAACGTCGAACAAACGTCGATATTCCGTTCTCGAATGTGAAATATTGACACGGCGATATTGCACAACGTGCATAGACACACATCGACGATGAAATAAAATGTACCGTCGGATTTTGCTGCTTCGCGAGAGAGTTAATAACCCCAGCAGCAAAAGTCAACTCGTAATAAATCACGATGTTTGACAAGCGCGATAATATTTATAGCCGATTTGCTCGCAAATGTATCTCGAAGTCGTACCACTCATTTCCGGAATGAATTATCGCGGATATCTGACGAGAGAAACAAAACAAACAAAAAACCGAACGTTCGAGGATCGGAATTACGTTAGAAGCGTGCCCGGCGCTTCAAACATAATTCTAACATCGCGATAAGCGAATAGTACGTGTTAATGTATCGAGTATTTTCATTAGTTCGTTTTATCGTTGTTTTTTAATTGAAGATGATGAATAAATATAAAACGTCGATATACGAGAAAGACGATACGAACACGATTGGAAGTCGAGCGCGACGAGTCTAGGAAAAACCTGTTTCCGGGCGAATTGCGAGAGACGGAGGCTTCGTTCGTTTCGTTCTGTCGGTACCGAGCGAACGATCTCGCGATCGATTTTCCCTTAATGACAGCCCTGCCGCTCGACGCTTTCGAGTTACCGTTGGATCATAATCGGCGCCATTTGCAAATTCGCTCGAGACGTAAACATCGATTTATGCAAATGTGCACCGGGCTCATTTTTTCGCCAAATTTCACGATCGTTCGTCGATCGCTCGTCTTTCGATACTAATGGGGAAAGCTCTCATCGAAACCGATCTTTCCCTTCTTTAACGCATACAGGATTAATAATGGAAATCGCGAGGATAGCCGGAAATCATAGGTTTCACGCGCCATAACGGAAGCGTTCAAAGGTCGACGATCATCGTGGAACTCGCGGTATACTGGCTACTCAAACTTCTCGATGATATTCATTATTTTGCACTTCGCGAAGTGTTCTCCTCGTCCTTCCCCAACCCCCTTGGTCCATCCGCGAAATTCACGAACTTAATCGTGCGGAACCTTATTTCCGCGTTGTGCGTGCCTGCACGTAATACAATATCATCGCGCGGGTCTTGATGGACCACGCAATTCGTTTCGCTCCTTCATCCTCTTCCGTTTCTCTCTTTTTTTTCCTTCTTTTCGTTTTTTTCCCTTCATTTTGTTGTTGTTATTTTCTTCTTTTATGTCGTATTCTCCGTTCGGTCTCTTCGAAAGAGAAAGAGAGTTGGCACACGAGAGGAGGATAGAGTTTGTTCCTGGCGCTGAACGAGGGAGAACCGGCGGGCAGAAAGAACGAAAGAAAGGAGAGAGAGAGAGAAAAAAAGTTCAACCAGCAAGAACACACGGCATAAACGCTATCGAGACTCGAGCCGCCTCTCGTAAATTGCTTTGGCTAATGGCTCAACGTTCGGTCTCTTTCACCCTGCGAGCGTATAAACCCGCTTCTGCTTCTCGGCCAGTGGCTTTTGCTCCGGCCTCAAAACTTGACCGTACGATGTCGAGGCGCTCTCCTCGACACGCGTTCGTCCACACGTGTTTCTCGCTCTCTCTCTCTCTTTCTCTCCCGTTCATACGCGCTCGTAATGTCCGTTAACGCCTCGTATCGCTCATATTCCCCCGATAAATACTTCATTCGTCGTACTTCGTCATACCTAACTTATACGTACAGTCATACGCGAAGTACGTAAACGCTGAAAAAGAAAATAGAAAAAAGAAGAAAAAAAAGGAAATCCGGACTAACACGTGTCTCGTAACTTTCTTCCCTTCTTTTTTCTTTGTATCTTCGGGTGAAAGAGCACGACTCGAGGATTTTTCGCTCTCTTAATCCACGCCACCGATATTATATAGTACGCTAGCTTTTTCGTTTTTTTGTTTTAATCTCATTTTTTGTCCACCCAATATTCCAACTCGACCATTCGTCTGTTCTATAGGGGATTGTAGGTATATATATATTTATTTATTTATGCGTTCAATGGCCACCAATTCGGGAACTCTCGAGAAATACTCGCACGCCCGGGACTCCATCGAGGCCGAAGTTTACGAGAGTTACGCGCGCTCTCGCTCGCCCCCGCGAACGTCAAACGAGGCGCTTAATCGCTGGCACAATGCGCGAGAAGCGACCACCGGGCACTCTCCTCGTTTCTCTCGTTCTCTTTCTCTCTCTCTCTCTCTCTCTCTCTCTCTCTCTTTTACACTCTTGGTGTGACTATATGTGCATGTATGCTCGCTCTCTCGGCCGCATATCGATAAAACGACCGTGGCGTGTCGAGCTGCGTGATGAATGCGTAATTCTCGCTCTTTGCCAGTGTACTTCATGCATAGATATGTATTACCGCGTGTGTATGGCACGCTCGGCACTTTTTGTTGTTTTTTTTGTTGTTTTTTAGACTCGCACGCATTTCGCAGCAGAGAGACGCGCTAGACGGGGGATGAGCAATGAAAGGACCGTGATGTGCATTCGAGACGAATTACTGTTTATCTTTTTTGATGTAGGAGGACATTTTTGTCGTGCTCGATGCGGAAATTTACCGCGGGATTTTCTCGCTTCATTAAAAACGCATTATTTTTATAAACTCAACAAAAAATTGTACTTATAATGTTTGTTTCCGAAATCATTATTACTTATTAGTAACAATGATAATATGTATATTAAAAAGATATTAATATTCTTAATAATATCGGGAATTTGAGCGAAAAGTAATTTTATCCAAAATTCAATTATTTATATTGAAAAAATTAATTAATTTTTTTTTTTTACTCATTCAAGGTCGATTCAAAATTTGTATAGCCTGAAATTTAGACAAAGAATCGATACGAACGAGCTGAAAATAAATTCCTCAAATATCGATGTCACTCGACCCCCGACCGGTGCGAAGAAAAGGGCTGGTCAAGAACCGGTGGTTCAACCCTACTAATCCCCGACTCGTCGTTTGCCACAACTTCTCATCGACTGTTTTGACAAGCGAAGCTCGTCGACCCCCAACCACGACCAAGACGATCCTTTAGATCCGCAAAGGCGTCGAGGGGGTCGTCATGATCGAGGGCAAAGGGTAAATAAGGCGCGCACAAATGGCAAAGTAAAGAGCGAGAGAACGATCTTACCGAGGTAAATTACCCTGGCGCCTGTTCGACGCTACAGGTATATTATACGTGGTTAACGCAGCGTCACGCTATACACATCGTCTAACCGTACAAGCTCTCGCTACCGATTCCCTCTCACCGTAGCTCGCGTAATCGGTTTTAAGGTAGCAGCCTAGTCTTCGCGTCGAACGTGCCGCGCGCGTTGCGCCGCTTCCAACTTTATTCTCGCCGTCTGACTTCGATATCGGCGTGGATGCGATATAAAACGTTACCGATATATCTCCTCGATGCTCTCGGCCTGGAATATGATCGGTCGCGCGGTTCGCGTCGACGCGAACCGCGCTAGCCTTCTTCTTACACTTGAAGAAAGAGGATATAGCCTCGGGCACGAGATCGATGAACACAGCGCGTACCGGCGGCGCGGGGCATCGGCACTCCAACGATTTATACGATCGCGAGAAACCATGGGAGATATTTTTCTCTCCTGTATATATATATATAGAATAGGATTGTATAGGTTATATCGAGTACAACACATACTACTCGTCTCGGAGGCCGTCGATCTTTGGCGTAATGCCTCGAACGTGCCAAACGATTTTTCCTCGTAGAAGAACTCTCTCTTTACCCCCACCTCTCTCCCTCTCTCTCTCTCTCACTCTCTCTCTCTCTCTCTCTCTTTATCGCTCTTCACTCTCGATAGACTTTGCGTTTAATCACGCATCGTGAGAGAATCGAGACGATACGTGTCCTGGCAGCACAGGAAATTGGCAAAAAGTTCTGATTGACGAGACCGAGGTGGCGGTCGGGAATTTCTCGATCAAGAAGAAAAAGAATAGGAGCTATGCCACGCGGCTCTTTGGAGTCTTTCCGCGGGATCGTTTTCCCCGCCGGCATCGCAATGAGAACACGAGGAGAGAGTTAAGGGGCGCACATTGTGGTCAGGTCGCACGCACATAGTTACCCAGGGTGGCAGGTGTTGTTCGTAATGGCCGCTCCATCGGGGCGGTGAACGTTTCACCGAGGGAGAGAGAGAAAGAGAGAGAGAGAGAGAGAGAGAGAGAGAGAGAATGAGACTCCTTTGCCGGTTTCCTCTCGTTCATGGCGCTCACGGGTATTACGCACACCGTGCTCGAACCTAAGGTTCGCACACGAAAGACTTGGCGCATGTAGGTGAGCGCGAAAAAAAGCTTACGGTCTCTCGACGAGTTATGAGAGCGGCTCGACGAAAAATCTATCTCTTTGTGTTCGAGCGTGGTCGGTGTGTTATTTTTACACGAAATTTTACGCGTGTGTACGTATTCACGTTTTACCTGTATGTATATATGTGTGTTTGTTTGTGTGTATGCGCGCGTGTGTGTGGCGAGTTCCCTTTCGTCTTGGTGATTGCATCGGGGCGTACTAATTGAATACGGGCTACCGCCGTGACGCTAGGCTGCACTTTGCAAAAGCGCATGGTTCGGCGGTGAAGAAAAAAATAATGAAATATGTGCGAACGACGAGCAATTTTTCATTTATAATTTACTCCGAGGCCGATTCAGGGAAGGACGATATTATTCGGTAATTGGATAAACATATTTCGACTCGTGAATAGTAATGAAGGAATAATTCAACCGACGATAAGAAAAATAATAATTAATTGCTGCAAAACGTTGATTATTTTTATAAATAATTTTCCCGTTATTCGAATTTATTAATCGAGAAATATTCGTCAAGGATTAATTCGTTTCGATATTTTTCAATAAGGATCGCGAATTAATGCAAACATTTATTGAAAGAAGATGAAATTGATCGAATTTGAAAATTAATTTGATTTGAAATAAAACAAATTCTTTTGTAACCGTGGCAAACTTGTTACGATTACAATTGTTTAATGAAACATGAATTATCCCTCAAAAGCATCCAGCCTACGAAACAAAATTGATCAGAGGACATTTCTGTTTCTTCCAACCCCCTCGACAACCCCCCGCCCCTTCCGTCCATTAAAACCACAAGCGTCTCGCGTGTACGTATTTATGTTGTACCACACGAGAGATGAGTTTCTTCTTCCTCGAGCTACGACTTAATTGATAGTGCGAGCTTAATTGATAGGAGTCCGACGACGGAGAGAAAGAGAAAGAGAGAGAGAGAGAGAGAGAAAAAGAAAGAGAAAGAGAGTGCAAGCGGCTTGAACCAGCGAGTAGAGAATGAATCTTCCGTTTATGTGTGTTTGCATATACACGCGTATTAATGTCTCGTGCGATGTTGCCGTGTATATACACGGTGAGTCGATGTACAGAATGTGTACAAAGAGAGAGAGAGAGAGAGAGAGAGAGAGACGGCAAGCCTCGCGGTGGGACGAGACATAACTCTTTGCCGCATGAAATTTGCAAAACGGCGAGATAGCGAACGAGCGCAGAGTCCTGTATATAACCTGTGAGAGAGAAAAGGAGAGGGAAGAGAGAGAGAGAGAGAGAGAGAGAGAGAGAGAGAGAGGAAAGAGAAAGAGAAAGAGAGAGAAAGAAATAGAGAGAGAGACTGAGAGAAGACGAGAGCACTAGCTCTCGGGGCCCCGTACATGCGAACAGCTCGTCCATCAAACCGAGGGAACGTTGCACCGTGGTCGGATTCAACATACACACATACACAGTCACACATACATGTAAATATTACAAACACACGTGAAGAATTATGTTGCGAGTGGAAGAGAGACGGAACGAGACGAAAGAGCTGACTGCGAAAAGAGAGAAAAAGAGGAACGGAAAGCAACGCGTGTATATGCATACGCGAATAGAAAGAATGAGAGATAGAGAGAGAGAGAGAGAGAGAGAGAGAGAGAGAGAGAGAGAAAACTCGGCCCGTGCGCGATCGACGAGTGGACGCGTCGCGGAACCGCGTTACGCGCGCGCGTCTCTTTTCGCGCTCGTTTAAAACACTCGCGCGCCCTTTTACTCTTCACTATCGCTATGTTTTAAATATATATATATGTATGTATGAGCGTCGCTTCCATGCTGTTATAGACCTTGCGTATACGTGCGAACGTCGGTTGTAACGTTCGCGACGGAATTTCAAACTCGCGGGGCTCGCATTGAGAAATAAAATAATTCGGCGCTAAGGCACGTCACACTGGCAATATGAATGGGCCATTGTGTAATGTATAGGATATACGGCGAAGGAGCTCGTAGGACGTATATAGAACGACTTCGAACGCGGAACAATTAAGTGTGCCGAGGGAAGTTGGCGCACGGCTTTTATTATTTAGGAGAGAAACTTTGCGCTATATTTTATTTCTTTTTACACACGACAGCCGACGATCTTCGCACGTTTCTAGCAGCTTGGGGTAAACATTCGCCGCGATTTAAATTTCTTAATGAATTTAATCGAGTTGGCTTCGTTACAAAATTAACGGTTGAAAATTTTTTTAAATCGAACTGTTTGAAAAATCGAATCGATAATCACATCCAAATACTTGAATTACAAATTTACGGTTCATTTAATTAATCAACGAAAAATAAACTTCCATCTTATTCCACACTAAAAAAAACATTGCGATAATTTGGCTTTTAACGATCATTCTTTCGTCACAAAATTTCCTCGTCAATTTTTTTTTTTCGAAAATCATTATTCTCGATTATTTCAAGACTTTTTTTTATTAAATTCACAAACCAAACTCGATCTTATTTAACACAAGGTTCTTACAACGTTCGTAAAAATTTCGTCATAAGCGTATGCGTTCATTTTTCGGTAAAGATGGCCGGATGTTTTTTGGACGTGCAGTAGGCGCGCGAGAGCGCGACGCGCATGGCGAGAGAGAGAGAGAGAAAGAGACAGACAGAGATCCAAAGTGAGAGAGAGAGAGAAAGAGCGAGAGCGAGAGAAGGGAAAAGGGCGTAGTAAGTCATACGAAGCGGCTCGTACGTCATCCTCCATCCGGGCCACGAAGAGCGCGAGCGTAACACATGGAAGCGAGTCTTGGGTTACCTACACGAGATCACGATTCGTGCCTGTGTCCATCTGTGTATACGAGGGCACACTTGTGTGCGAGAGAGTCTGAGCCGGAGCGCACCCACTCTGGTGCTGCCTCTTTAGGTCGGGGCCATTGCTATATGGTGTGCGCTGCCTGCTTCTCTCTGTCTTCTCTCTCTCTCTCTCTCTCTCTCTCTCTCTCTCTCTCTCTCTCTCTCTCTCTCTCTCTCTCTCTCTCTCTCTCTCTCTCTCTCTCTCTCTCTCTCTCTCTCTCACTCACTCACTCTTTCTCTCGCTCCTCGTAAAAGCGATCTCGTCTCTCAGCATCTTCGTCTCTCTCGATATCAGCCGTACACCTATATGGCTCAGAGGCAGAGCCACTCGATCAAAACCCGGCGGAACACGCACGCCTACATTCGACGCTCGCACACGGATTATAACTATTGAGATTTGTATGAATAAGAATTTAATCTCTAGCTATCTCTCTCTCTCTCTCTCTCTTTCTCGCTCTTACTCAATAATACCCAAGAAATACATTAACGATTCATCATACCGAGCCGGGCATTTTCTTAATTTATCATTTGCAATTTATCATTTTACCGTTTTCAACGCTCTCGTATACGTGTCGTTTGTTGGAAAAAAATGTTTAGTGATTAGATTACACAAGTGGGCACTGTTATATAGTATAACCATTTATATACGCTCAGGTATGAATATATATATATATATATATATTATGCGGTATAATATTGTAGGTAGACACGGCGATAGGGCAATTGGAGTAAGCGAACCGTACGAGCGGATACGAGAGCAAGCAAAAAAAAACGTCTGCCGGAAACTAAGTTGATTGTTTAACTTGGCGAAATGGTCCTTTTGCGCAAACGTCGATATCCCCCTCGTGGCAGGTAATTAAGATAAGACGTGAGCGCGTGTGAGTCCGAACGGCTCGATTGCGCGCGACGTAATTTTTTTTAAGAGCCGGGCGCATCCTTGTCGACATTTTTTTATTACTTCTTCGTACGAGATAATAAAGCAACGCTTTGAAGAAACTAGGCTGCAATTTTAAGCCTTATTGATAGGACTGTAAACGCAAGAACATAACAATTATTTTCCGACCATTAAACAAAAAAAAAGCATTCTTTTCATAATCATTTTTGCAAAAATCATTGAAATCATCAAAATTTGTTAATTCAAGAAAAATTTACGGTGTATAAACAACAACAAAAAAGTAATTTAATTCGTGCCATACGTAAAATAATTTCTACGTAGGAATTAATGCCGGGAGAGAAAACCAACGATCGTAACGATTGTTCGTAATTGACGATGAGAACTTTGACCCTCTTCGGCGTCTCGGGGCGTCGCGGTACTAAAGGCGTCGCGCCGGTAAGCTCGTTTTCAACAGAATTCTACCGTACCAACTGATCTTACATGTGTGTGTGTGTGGGTGGCACAACATGGGAAATATCGTGCTCACTACTACCACTATGGAATATTTCTCGACGAGTTGAGAAAGCCGAGTCGAAACGTGAGAGAGAGAGAGAGAGAGAGCGAGCGAGAGGGTAACTCGGGTGGGAGTAAACGACCCGAGCCGCGATTTCGTCGTCGTAAACGTCAGCGTTACGGTTACAGTGGCTGTTCGTAGCTGGTTTATATTGAACGAGGTTACTCCCCGAGGTACGTAACACCTACTGGAACCATCGCGTGGAGTAGCGAGAGCACTACCTATGTATAAACGTGGTAGTACTACCACCACTTATATAGACGGGTATGTACTCTTGCTGTTTGGCCGTCCCGGTAGCGACCAGACCTCGTGCTGCGAAACACGCGACCACGTGACTTTTGCGCGGGAAAATTATTTAATTCTCGTCTAAACATTGACGATTAATATTTATCATCGATCAACGCGATGAAAAGAAATTAACAGAAATTTTACCGTCTTCCGTACATTTGTCTCAATATTGCTTGGATAAATATAATAGAATGTTTCGACCTTCGTTAAAAAGTCGACGCTTCCGACCATTCGTTATGGAATTTTTAATGGCCTTTCGCAAAAAATCTTATCGGACGACATGCGAGGTGATTTCTTTTTTTTCGCATATCTAAATTTTCAAGGCTCGCTGTTAAAATAAATACTTTTACGAGTCTTCGAATGCGAGGAAAGAGCGCGTCTTCGTATTATGTCTGGTCAGGTTTATCGCCACGGTTCTTTCTAATGTCCTTTTTAAAAGATACACTTTTGGTCCGACTTACCGCGAGGAGTATAACCGTCCTTCTTTTTCCTTCGACGATCCCCATGACCGAGTGAAAATCGGCGGGGTATACCAGATAGCGGTCTACCCAAACCATCGGTCTCGATTCTCGTCTCTTTTATATACGCGACGAGCCCTCTAATTACCCTATAGACGCGTTCGCGTCTCTCTTTCTCACGCGTATACCCCTCTCGATCGGTCTCTCGTCCGAAGGGGCGAGGCAGTAAATACACCCTCGCGCAATGGTCGCATCTGCGCCGGGGAAAGTCGACCGTGAAAGTGATCTAGAGGAAAGTTGCGTCGGGAGAGAAAGCACATTGTGTCTGTCTCTTCTCTTCTCGCGAGCGAGCGACGGGGGTGGCTGGCTGCAAGGGCGGTAAAGAAGAACTTCGAGAATTGTATTGCCCAAGTCGTCGCGTTTCAACGACGGTTGGAACACCCCCGCGCCCATCCTATATACGGTAAACTCTCGTAAAGATTTACCCCGGTGCGCGCAAAACAGCCCGCTAAATCGTTTTCGGAGGAGAGAAAATTAAAGCGACGAAATTATTCACCGCTCGATTTATATATATATATATATATATGTCGTTCGTATATAATGGCCCATGGGAAAACTAACAGCGATAAATCGTACATCGTTTCGCGATAAAACATTCGTTAATTTCTCGTAATGGCATGATTTTCAGCACGCGCTGAAGTAACGATAGAATTTATGCGATTGATCGTAACATCGCGTATCGGAACACGGTGTATTATTAGACAGGAATGCCATGCCCCGATACACGTACTCGTACAATTCATTGAAGCGTGCAAACCCAAGCCTCGTTAAGTACGCGGGGTGTTAAACCTTGACATTTTAGTACCGGCCATTATAAACGCCTGTTAGTTAACGTGTGGGCTCGAAACTTTCAATCTCTCACGCATAGACAGATATTTAATGATGAAAGATAAAAGCTCTAATCAAAATATTCAATTGTTTTAATTCGTTATCGCTGTACTCAAGCTTGTTCCTTACATTTTTTCCCGAAACATACACAAAGTAAATTCGGCAATTTATACGAATTTCCACAACGAATCAAAATTATTATCAAGCTTTGATGAATTTGGGGGAAAAAATGAACTTCTTCTTTCAAATTTTAATCTATTCGTCCGAGAAATTGCGTATTATTTTTTTTTTCGACAATAACGACTAGGGAAATTTATGCATAGATATCTAAACATAGGTTTAACTTCGCGAATATATTAATCGCGATAGAAGGAATAATGTACGAGTTCCGATACCGCGATCTTTAGACCCTGTTAAGCTCGACATTTCCAGTCGTAATTTATAAACTAACCGGCTTATATCGGTATGGGGCCTATGGAGAGTACGAATATTTATATATATATATATATATTTATTTATATTGTTAAGTCACCGTTGGTGCTCGGGCGCAAGTCCCTCGAATATTTAGCTCGTATACACGATCTGCTTATGCACGTATCTCGTTTATACACGCGTTACACCGGGGCCTCTTGCCTCGCATATACATATATCGATTAACGAGCGATCGGTTCTATCAATATACATCAGGTTGGGCATAAGCGAGACGAAGAGAAAACGAAAAAGTATGAGGAGAAAGAGAGTGCGAAACAGCGGTATCGAAGAAATGACTAAAAGGTGATAATATCGCATGCGCCCGCGGCGTGGTTGAAGCGCCGACGTCGAAGAGACGACGACTAGTCGCGAGAGTCGCGAAAGCCAGTCTACTCACAGCGAAATGAGTCAACGACGCTCGTGTTCGTTTTCGCTACGAATCACAACGATATAGAAGCAAAAACCCGTTTCATCCGCGAGAAAATCACACTTATTTTCCCGCCAATTTTACAACGCGATGAAAAACTTCAATTTTTCCAACCCCTTCTCTGTACAACTTGAAGAAAAAAAACGACCGGTTAATAATTATCGTCGTATTTAAAATTGAGATAAGAATAAAATTAGAAATTTTTGCTTTTTCTTTGGTAAAAACGGCCGATGGCCGTTTCGCGCAAGACTGGCGGGTCGAAAGTAGGAAATATTTCCGGTAACGAGAGCGAGCGAGATGGAGATGAAAACAGCTGACTCGTACCGGAATCTCGTGCTGTTGGATTCCGGAGGGAGCGAAGGCGTATTCCCCGAGCCGAGCGAGCGACACGAACCGACTGAAAGCACACTCGAATTTCGCGCTCGCTCTGATCGTTTTATATCGCATATATATATATATATATATATATATAGTTATAACACAGAGGAGGTTGCTCTCGTCTCTCGCCCCATTATATTCAGTGTTACCCGACGATTTTACACGCACTTGACTCCATTCTCTCTCATCCCTTGCTCGTAACATTTCTCTCACTCTCTCTCTCGCACTCACTCGATGGGGCACGGGAGATACACGTTTCTCGTATTCGCGAGAAGGGTATCGCGGGGCAATAATACAATCGCGAGAAAGGTACAGAGAGAGAGAGAGAGAGAGAGGAGAGGGAGATTGCGAGAGAGGGAAGGTAGAAAGAGAGAGAGAGAGAGAGAGAGGGCACTGACTGCTCCACGGTCCAACTTTGCGTGCGACCCTATCACGGTCCTTTCGCTCCACGTGCTGGCCCAGGTAGCCAGTGTATCATATATACGTACGTACAAATATATAACAGACGGTACAAGCTGCATATATAACTCCCGGGGACTTTGCGCGACTCAAAGTCCTACTAAGAATGATAGATAGAGAGAGATAGAGTGAAACAAGGGTTGTTGAAGGAGCTCCGAGCACGCGAGGGTTGTACGTACACGAAAAGGCGTGACCCGGCCCTCGTATTTATTTATTTATTATACTTCCATTATTGCGAGATCTTCGTTTACCGAAGTAGGGGAAGAGAGACGTACGTACGAAACGAGGGAAATACGAGGAGACGAAATAGAGATATAAAAACGAAAGAGAGAGAGAGAGAGACGAGACATTTTTTTTCTTTCGACCTTGGTTCGAAGCAGATGCCCTTTTTATACTCCAGAATAACGATATTTATACAGATATATTTTTAATCGCGAGAATCGAAGATGTTCGCGTTGTAAATAATAAATCGAGGGTTATTCTTCACCCTGGGATCGCTCGAACATTTTTTTTGTTTGTTTCCTTTCCATCGTCATTATGATTATTTTCATTCAACATTTCCCACCTCGCCCTTTCACCTCCTCGTAGTCGTGGATTATTTTTCACGGCCACGGGAATTACGAGGCAATCGAACGCTCCAACTAGACACTCTTTCTCTTTCTCTCTCTCTCTCCCTCGCAGACACGCGCGTGTTCGTTACTAACGCCAACAATCAAACCGGCTGCCTAGTTGGTTGTCCGAGTTGCCTCCTTTACATCGAGGGGCCTGTCGTTTGCCGCTTTTCGCTTTTCCACGTAGCGTTTGTTAGTTATTGCCATTTCGCGCGCGGCCATCCCCGCCCGAGTCTGTGGGGAGTCCATTCGATTCGAAACCCGTACATCCACATAGTTACACGTATCGACTGTACCGTACATACGCTCAAATATCTATGGACATACCTGAGCGTAGGTGGCGATGGACAATTTTTTAGTTTCTAGTCCCACCGTCCTCCACCCCCGCGAGAACGATAAATTCGCAACGAGACTCGTTGCGCGTAGCACCGCGGTGACGGATCTGTAGAATTTCGATTGCTCCCGCGTGAAATACACGATTCGTAGCGACCGTGAGGGAACACGAAAAATCGCACGAGAGAAAAATGTACCGTGTAGAAAAAAAGAAAGTAAAAAAAAGCACATAACAACGACAACAACATCGACTTGTCTCCCATTTTTCTTGTTTTCGAGCAAAGTGATTAAACCGACGGTATGAAGGGAGGAGTTCGAAGAGCGACCCCCACGGTTGTTACAACCCGAGGCTGTTTCCTCGATCGTCTGTACGAGCGCTGTATATACATCGATGCAAAGTGGATCCCTGTAGCCTCCGGGCCATCGGGACCACGTGCTTCGATCCCCGTTGCATATCTACCCTGCTTTCATCTCTCTCTCTCTCTCTCTCTCTCTCGCTCTCTTGTTCTCCATTTCCCTTCTTCGTAACCCTTTCGCACGATATACATATATATCTGTCTACAATCTTCCATCTCTCTCGATCTCTCATCTCTCGCCGCAATAATATTTCATTCAGGCAATTATGCTAATCGTTCCCCGAGTCAAATAGGAGATAAGAAAGATTCGAGGATATAAAATATTAATAACAAAATTTAAAAAAAAAACTAACCGCGGAACCGACAGAACGCGCGCGACAATTTAAATAGCTAAAACAATATATGTCATATAGAACTCTACGCGAAAGAAAGAAATAGCGTCGTGGACTCACCTGCAATGGCCATCCAGGGGTAGAAGGTATGGCTGGCGGTGGGTTGTTGGTGAAGCTGAGTTGCGACCGGTTGGCTCGCGCTCGAGTTGAGACTGCAGGTGTTCCACGAGGACGTGAGGGACCTCGAGGAGCCGTTGTTGCCTGGACTCGAGGCTGGATCACCGCCCACGAGACCCCCGTAGCTACCGACTCTCGTGCCTTCTGGTGTACACGCCGATGGTCTCACCACCGGATTGCTCTGTCCGTTCGAGGCTGACGTAGCGCTCTGCCAAACGTCCTTGACAGCGGCAGCTGCCATGACAGCCGCGTAACCATTTTGATGGACCGCCGCTGCTGCAGCCGCGGCGGCAGCCTGTTCCTGTTGTTTGCAATCTTTGCTCGCGTTGCTCGAGTACGAAGAGGTCGTGTGTCCGGTCGCCTCGGGTGTCGAAGAGTACAATTTACAGGCTGTCGCGACACTCGCGTCGTACGGCGAATCTTGGGGTGGTCTCGTGTTCGTACCACCGCCAGGATGAATACCAAGACTGCTCGATGTGTGATGATGATGTTGGGACGACGCGTACGGTGACATACCGATACCGAGAGGAAAGGTGGTTCGATACGCCACTGCGCTCGCTGGATCATGATGCTGTCCGGCTGCACCGGTCTGATGATGATGGCTCCCGTAGAAGCCACCCGCGCTCTGCTCAAAATACGAGTTCATCGTTATCCCGGGTATCTTGGAAACACTTTTACACTCGACACACCGCCACTCGTAAACTAATATTTATTAATATTATTATTATTATTATTATTATTATTATTATTATTGTCGTTATCGACGCGATTATTATCGGAGATAACGATGACGATTATTTTATTTTAAGGGTAGTTCTGGTGGGGGTTGAGATTTTTTTGTTTTTTTGTTTTTTTTTGTTTTGTTTTGTTAAACGTCAGAAGCACACGTAAACGTCAGTGGGCTCGACGTTCTCTGTCGGGGTGTACCGCGTGACTCGCGAACCCCCCTGTCCTTGCGAAACTCGTACTCCGGTACACGCGACACCCTGGTTATTTCGCTCTCTGACGTGTTTTTCTTTGATTTTCTTTTTTTTTTGTGTATTTCTTTTCTTTTGTTTTTTTGTAGACGATAATTAATTGGAAATGTTAGAAAATTCACGAATATTCCGGGATCGTGGTCGTCGCGTAGTTTTGGAATATTATTAGGTGTTTATAGGGTCGTAAAAGTCATCGGTGACCCGATGATCCTTGCGGTGTGACCCCCGCACCCACGGTGGGGAATTTTTTCGTCCCTGTCAATAGGACGTAGAGACTTGACTGCTCTCGTGGAGACTCATGGTGTCGAACTGCTTTTATGACCAACCTCTTTTCTTCCCTCTTCTCTTTCTCTGTTTTTCTCTCTGTCTCTCTCTCTCTCTCTCTGTCTCCTTCTCTCTTATTCTTCGACTCTGCTTGAGACCGACCCAGAGGTTCTATTCTTCGCACTCCTTCCCACTTCTTTTTCCCTCTCTCCACGTTCCCTCCTGGTCAAGCCTCGCTTATGACCGTTCGCCACACGACTTTGGACCACTGATCGGGAGGTCGCTCGATCACTTTTCTGACGCGTCCGCGATGACGATCGTTAAAGCCTTTTACGATGCAATAAACCCAATGTTGAGCCGCTCGTAAAACTCGAACACGACGATCGTCTTCGATCCTACCCGAGAGCTTCTCCGGCTTGTATCACAAAGTGAGAATATATATATATATATATATATGCGTGTGTGTGTGTTTCCCCGCGATGTGTAACGCGCGCACGGACTCCGACCGGCACGCGACTTGTCACCTAACGAACGAGACACCGGGTTCTCTCTCTTGTCACTCTATTCCTTCCAAGGGCCAAAAGGCTTATCGCAATTTAAAAAAACAACAAAAATCCCAATGATGTTTATTCGTAATTCGACTTGGCACCACTCGTTGAAAATGTCACTCGGTAATAACGACGAATTTTGAAGAAAACAATTTGTTTTTTGTCTTATCGATAAAATTATAAATTCTCGTATTATCGTAAAATAATACAAGATTCCCTTTTATTAAGGGATGACGATAGAAGAGAGGAGTTTTATCTCTCGCACTTTTTTTCTTTCTCTCTCTCTCTCTCTCTCTCTCTCTATCTCTGTCTTTCTCTCACACGATATGAGATCGTACTCGTCCTGTTTAAGGTCTTCACTGCACTAGCACTCTCGTGGATATGATGATACGACGATGACGGGGTATCGAATAGAAGTACCGAAGTGGATCGTAACGAGCCCACGGTATGCCAGTGCGGTGGTCCACGGCACACTACTGCTTTTCTCGCGCCCCGTGTACCGCCACTCTGTACCGCCGTTCGTCTCTCGACTGTCTCTCACCTTCTCGCTCGCTCCGTCTCTCTCTCTCTCTCTCTCTCTCTCTCTCTCTCTCTCGGTCGTTTTCTCTCTCCGTCGCACTCGCAACGCGATCCCCAGTTTCCCCTAGCTCGCTCGCACGCTCGTGTATTCTCTCGGTTTCTCTCACTCCCACCCTCTCGTGTGGTAGAGTCTCGCTCTCGCGCGCGCGCGCGTTTCTCTCTCTCTCTCTTGCTCGTTCGTTCGTTCGTGCGTGTATATATCGAGGCGGACCACGGAGCTGGTGGATGTTCTTCCTCCGTGGGCAACTCTCCGCGGTGTGTGCGAACGAGGCGAGCACGATTACTGCCCTCTTTGTCCGACTCACGTGGCAAGAGTTTCTCCCTCCCCAACCGATAACCGAGTCGCTCTATCTCGCTCCGACTCTCCTCGCTCTCTCGCCCTACCCGAGCTAACCAATCATTCCCTCTCTCTTTCGTTCTCTCTCTCTCTCTCTCTCTCTCTCTCTCGCACTCGTTTCTCTGTCTCTCGCTCTCTCTCTCTCTCTCTCTCTCTCGCTCACGATGTATCCAACTCGCGCGAACAGCTCGCATAACCTCTCACTCGCTCCCACCCTCGTTCTCTCCCGCGTGCGCTCTGTCGTGTGGTATGCCTCGGGACTATCCCTCTCGCTCTTTCTTTCCCACCCCCTTGGAACTCGCTCACTTCCCCTTTCACCCGCGTGGGCTCGAGCTTTCTCTCCCATCCTTCCCTCTCTCTCTCTCTCTCTCTCTCTCTCTCACTTCTTCTATACATATGCTATATAGATATATATGTAGAGTCTCAGCTCGACTCGTGCTCCCTCTCGCTCGCTCTCTCAAACTTCGTTTCAACGCGCTGCCCCCTCGCGAGCGTTCTAGTAACTCAACGACGTGCCGCCGGATTAAATTCGGTAGAACCTTAATTCCCCTCTCCTCCCGCCCTTTTTCCGACGGCCCAACGTGTGTGTGCACGCGGACCATGCCCGCCAAGTCGAACTGTATCTTGGGCTCAAAGGCAAGATAAAGACGATGCGAGAGAGAAAACGAGAAAGAGGTATGAAAATTCGGAAAATGAAGGGGAATTGAAAGAAAGAGAAAGAGAGAGAGAGAGAGAGAGAGAGAGAGAGAGAAATATTGGGGCAAATAGTTGTACAGTATATCGAGGAGATGGAAAACTAAAACGCGCGTGACGGAGATGGAGAATCGCGGAAAAGCGTGTCTCTTCAAGGTGGTGGGAGAGAGAGTGAGAGAGAAACGAGCCAACGTCTATCTCTCTCTCTCCCTCTCTCTCTCTCTCTCTCTCTCTCTCACACACACTCGCTCCTCGCTCCGTCGAGCTGTAGGGGAAGAAACGTGAGCGCGCCGCGTAAAGGGTGGGGAATGGAGGGTTATGCTTAAGGACCAATCAGAATTGAATTCGTCACGAGCGCGCAACGGTTACGCGTTACTATACTACGCTCGGTGAAAGTAGTTCCCAGGCTGAACGACGCCCATGGAACGTCAAGGACCGCCCACGATTGCCCCCACCATAACGCGAACCAACAGAGACGGGTGACTACTACCCGTGTTTGCCAGCTTCGGACCGTCACGCCGTGGCGATGTGTACCTCGGCGCGTTCGCTCCGGCAGCGCCACAGCAGCAGCATCAGCAGCACGAACTGCATTAAAGCGCGCGTGCCAGCTCTCGATGACGCTCTGCTCTTTTCGCTTCCTCTCTTTTTCTTTCTCTCTCTCTCTCTCGCCGTCTCTCTCTCTTTTCCGTTGTTTTCAACTCGAACCAAGAGCCAACGCGCCTCGTCGCCGACGACGAGGACTACGTCGACGACGACGTCGACGCGAGACCAAAACCCTCCGTGTGTTCGCTAGCATCCCTCCCGGGGGATACTGCAGCGCCACCTCTTAACCAACCGTCGAACTAAACCTGCATACCCATTCGAACTCTCAAACTGCGAGGATCGGGGCTTTACTACTCGTTGGAAACGATTATTGGGCAATCCACGAGACGTGCACGACGTCGTTCGAGAATATAACCCCCTCGCCCCGATGACTTTTCCTCGCGATTCTCACCGGCTTCGTACACGCGAATATATGTACAGGCGCTTGTGCTCGTACGTTGGATCGTAGATAATGTCGTAGGGTGGCTTTTGCATCCTTCTTGTAAAGAAAAGGAGCCACGATAAGCTTCTTCGATCTAAATGTTTTTCATTTTTCTTTAATCGCGCAAGGATTTATCTTTTAAATTTTACAACTCGACGCGATAAATTTTAATCGGAAATCGAGTTGGAGAGGGCACCTTTCGCGACCGGTCAAAAGTGGCCGCTAAAACAAATTCGCGAAGGATCGAAAAATGCGCTATGTGACCGCGAACGTAGTGTGTGTTGATGGCATATAAAACTCTCGTTCCCCAGAACGTTTATTGGGCAATGAAAGGAGAGTCGCCCCTCATATCTGGCACGAGTTGATCGCGGCAGCTTTTAACCGCCGTAGCGGCGAGCATCGTCGTTCGGACTCATCAAAAGATCCGGTTTTCCGAGAGGGAAAAATACTTTTGCCGAGTGCAGAAGCTGCTACCGTGGAGAATTTGCAATCTCTCGATGACGTTGCCACAAGGGCGGGGAAGAGAAGGAAGGATGACGAAGCAGTCATCGTCGGTTTCGTTGTCATTCGCTCATGGAAATTCTAGCCACGCGAAAAAAGTAATCGGAGGTAGGGATAACCGGTCGGTACGAACGCGATATAAAGCCGCGATTTCACGGAAACTTGATCGCGCGAACGCGTTTATACGACTGAAATCTCGCATTCGACTGGTGAGTTTCGAAGCGAAAGGTCTCTCCTTGATCTTTGAATACGTGTGCGCAATGGGCGCTTCGCGTTATCGTAAATGCTTTTACGAGAGACCCTTTATGCTTTAGTGCCCAATTAGACGGTCATACAATTAAAAAGTCGTAAAATTGAGACTGTAGTATTATATATATATATATGTATATATAAATGTGGAGTGTTCGAGAGAGAGAGAGAGGGAAAGAGAACGCGTGGCGTGTGTGTGCCCGCCGGTATCGGAGTGTTTATTGGGATGTAAATGTCGTTGGATTATCGCCCCCGCGGTTCGCACCTCGTAAATTATTCCGTAACGAGCCGAGTAATGCCCGTCATAAGCTGCTCTCTCTGGCCGGCTGGCCATTTGCGTCTCTCTCTCTCTCTCTCTCTCTCTCTCTCTCTTTCTCTCTCTCTCTCTGTTTCTCCTGACCCTCTCTGGCTCACGTACCGCGCATCCGTGTTCCTCCGTCTCTCAACCCCCTTGGCACTCGTAGGGTCTCTTTCTCTCTCTCTCTCTCTTTCTCATCTACGCTATTATGAATGTTTAGTGTTATCCACCTGCTTGACCGTATCAGGAAAAAAAGGAATCTCGGTGAATTTCGTTTCGTCCGAATGTTTTACGTTTTTGGTGGAAACGAGGAAAGGAAATCTTGGCGTATCACAGTAAAACGTTAAATATCGCGAGTATCAATAAACTTCGACGTTTATGACTCGAGATATCAATTTAACGATAATCGAGATAACTCGTCGTAAATACGTCGATGTAAATTTCATTGGTGAACGAATATGCCGCGTTTCCTTGGCGAACGCGTGAAAACAAGAAGAGCGTACGATATACGCGTGATTTTACGATCGTTGAATGGGAAAGCGAGTTCGAAGGAAGGAGAGAGAAGATGTACATTCGTCTATACGTTTGTTTGTTTTATTTAGCCATCGGTGGTAGACATAAAGAGGCTTCCTTATATTCCATAGTTATATGTGGAGATCGGTGAATCGGGTAACGGGGTAGCCGGGATGATGATATGTGAAGAGAAGTCTTCTCGTGATCGCGAAGCGTCGAGAATACCAACAGTATAGTAGTCATTGCTCACACAGAGAAAGGCAAAGAGAGAGAGAGAGAGAGAGAGAGTAGGCAAAAGAGGAAGAGAGGAAGAGAGAGAGACAGAGAGAGGAGGCGGATCGTGCAGAGCTCCGACAGGTGGCAGGTAGTTTGCTCGATAATCATGACGGCAGTAAACTCGGGTTTTATGACCACTTGAACAGAATCGTAAAAGTCAGGGCCTTTAAGCCCGGCGTGTGCGCCACGGCAACGTCGAAGAGACGACGACGGCGACGACGACGACGATAGCGAAGACGGCGAACGTTGGTGCGGTGTTCGACATGGGGCGCGTGTCGGTTTCGGCAAACGAAAGAGAGAGAGAGAGGAAGAGGGCAGTGGTGGTGGGTTTTGTCGATTTCGTCGTTGTCCTTATCCTCGTCTTCAACGTCCTCGTCATTGTCCTTGAGAACAGATCGCGGTTACGTGGGAAAAAATAATCCAACTTTCTCCCTTTCTCTCTCTCTCATACTATAAATTTGACGAAATATGATGATTTTTCTTTCATTCATATCGCATTAAGGGATTAAGAAACAAATTAAAAAGAAAAACGAAGAAATTGAATAATTCTAAACCTTTGCAATTTCTAGTCAAACGAAAGCTCGACATTACATTGAACCAGAAATAAATTTGACAAAAAAGAGATGTACGCGTGGGACGTTATTTTTGGTGGCCATACCAGAGTCTCGATCTTTCGTCGAGTCGACTTTCTTCCTCTAACCAACGTTAGAGGAAGAAAGAGAGAAGCGTTTCATCTTCCCGATATCATAACAAGGAGAGTTTTTCTTCCTGTCTACGGCTCAGCATGGCGCGGGTACGCGATGCCCTGGAGAAGATGGAATATTTACTCGGATATTCAGGCTCAACCGCATGTGGAATGACGAGAGAAAGAATGTAAAAAAACGACGTAGTAAGACCCCGGTTGGGTGACGGGTTGAGCGAGGGTGAGGGGAGAGAAAGAGGCGGCGGGTAGAGGAAGGGGGGGGGGAGGTGAAATTTGAAGGGAGAACGCGATCGGACTCTAAAGCCGCGATGGATGATGGACGTTACCCTTGGGTGTTTCGAATAAGACCAAAGGGAATAAGTGCGCGGCAGTCGCGAGGGTGGGGTCCATCAAAAAGAGGGAGAACGGAATTAGGGAGTGGGAAGGCGATTGGCCGCGGTAAACGAGGAAAAAAAGACCGCGAAAGGAGAGAAGAGGGAACCTGCCAAACGAGCGAGTGAGAAGCAAAAAAATGAAGACGAAGAGCTGAGAGAGGAGACGAGAGGGATGGCGAGAGAGAGAGAGAGAGAGAGAGGGCAAGAGCGATGAAATAAAAAGGGAAGAACGAGAGAGAGAGGGAGTGAAGCTGCAAAGGGCCATTGCACCCGCACGAGTGAAGCAAAAATTTGCACTCTTCGTGTATATATATATATTTATGTGTGTATGTGTGTGTGTGTGTGTGTGTGTACGTGAAACCAGCGTCCATTCTTCATTGCCAAAAGTCGACGCTGGGGTCGTCGCGACGCCACGTCTCGTTTTGCTTTACTTCTCCCTGTAGGTCTCTGTGTGTGTTTTTTTCGATGTTTTCTTCTCCTTTTTTTATTATCTCTGAGCATACACGAGGGTTCGACGATAATCACTGGAGATCATGAAGCAGCTTTCTGTAAAATTCCTGACGAATAATATAGCGTCGAGCCATTTTTTATGATACCCGATTTTGTTTTCAGTTCTTTTTTGTTTGGTGCCAAGCGATGGTGGATCTTTGGGGATCAATCGTGCGATATCCGAGGGGTGAAAATCTCACGAGAATACGCAAAGTTTTAAAATACAAACTTTGGCGTGTGTTTTTTTTGTTTTTTTTTCAAAGAAATCCTGCTGTTTCAGAGACGTATTGTCATAATGGAGCGATAAAAAAGTTTAGGGTCGTGATTTAGGGGTTGAATATCCCGACGTGATGGTTTCTTTTTATTTCGTCGTTTGAATTTAGATCGTGGTATTAAATATTCTATTTTTTCTTTCACTTGTTTATTTATTGTTCTTAATAATTAACAATTATAATGACAACGGTAATACAAAAGTGTAAAGTAATAAGGATGTAATTTGTAATATAGTGTACAGAATTTTTACAAATAATTTTCATTTATAAACACGAAAGATAGAGTCGCTTTTTTACACGAACGAAAAATCATTTCGAAATTTTACAATTTTATAATTTTCTTTTTAGTCAAAAAGAAAATTATCGAATTTTAATATAACGATAGAAAAATTATCGATATGAAAATTCAGCGGAAATATCGATTCGAGGTCCTGAAAAAGAGAGCGAGCATCGTACCGTTGCGGAGTCCTCGGGCAGGACCACGAGGGGAAGTAATTCCCTTTGCCATCTGGCGGTTGAGCGTCGCATCCTCGCGCCGTTCGTCGCCCTGCTGCATCCTACTTTCGCGGCTCGCCAAGGATAAAACCCGACTCTTCGCAGTCGATATTTTACAGTTTCACGCGGAATCTTTCCTCGCGACAATAATGCCGAGGTACGGCAAGTTCGTAACGCGTACAGAAATTATCCTTGCACGATTATCCTTAAAATTTCCAAACAAAAATAACGAGAGACAAGAAAAATAATGAAAAAAAAAAACAAACAAAAATTGTTTATTATTAAAGCGAATATAAAAACGATAAAGTGGAGCGAACTTTCTCGCTAAGGTGCCCATCGCGCTAAAATCAAGCAACGCGAGACGTTTCCAAGCTCCGTAACAGCCGGCTAATATTAATTATCGAGCACTCAGTGCCCATTCAACGGGCATATAATGAATAATGCCACGATATTCTCGAGTCTCTCAAGTCCAGCCGGGTAAAAGCGAGCACCGCGACGCTCAGAGCGATCTCTCCCGGGAGAGCACCGTTTCTCTCTCTCTCTCTCTCTCTCTCTCTCTCTCTCTCTCTCTCTCACTCTCCTGGCTTCGATGTCGACTCTGCCCTGTGTGTACGTTCAACCGAGAGAGAGAGGTAATTGGCGAGCAATTTATTTAAACGCGAGTTTAAAACTCGTTAGGAGAGACGAAGGGATATAGGAGGGGCCCTGGGTAAGCGAAAGCCTACCTTACCGGTCGCTAGCCCATTAAACCGCTGCAGGCCCCGCGTGCTTCGCCTGCAATTTACCCCGAGAAGCGATTCGACGCGCTCTCCGAACGCCACGGCCGATAGCTATCGAGCGAAATTCGGCACGAGAGTTTGGATTATTAATTTTTTTTTATTATTTTCACTTTTTTTTGTCGTTGTTAATGAACAGTCTCGATCCGTGCTACGAACACTTTTCAAACTCGAAACCGTGGCACGCGTGATGATAAAAATTGAAACGTCATAGTGTTATTGAAAAGAAAAAAAAATTATAATAATATTTGTACTATAATGTTTCCTTCGCTCCGAGGGTTAGCGAAGAAAAATGTATTTCCTCTCGAGGAATTATCGTTGAAATAATTCATTCTCGTTGCACCTGCGTAATTTCTACGGAGCGAGGATCGAGGGCGTTGCTGAAAACTACCGTATAATGGGCCATTAGAGAAATAAAAATGCCGGAGACTGGAAATGTAGGAGGAGAAACCGGGCGGCGGAGGGGTGGAGAGGAGGGTTCGAGTAGTAAGCAGAAGAGAAATAACGTAATGTCGGGATGTAGAGAAACGGTTTGATAAGGATCGCTAAATCGAGCCGGTAATGCGCGAGCGGACAATAAGTAACTCGGACTCTCCGCTACGGGTTTTGCCGGGGTGAGAGCGAGAGGGTGAGCGCGAGATGGGTGTCGGCGGGCGGTAGGAGTAAGGGCATAATAATGGGTACTTAGGCGCTATGGGCATCGCTCGAGCCTCGACACACCGTGCTGCATCGTTCTCTCGCTTCGAAAGAGAGAAAGAGGAAGGAGAGAGAGAGAGAGAGAGAGAGAGAGAGAAAGCCACATCGTGCCGAGGCCCCGAATGAATGAGTGGCAGTTTGCATGTAAACAAACAAGTATCAATGCATCTAAATTGAAACATAAAATGAAATGAACGAGCCCATAAATACGTGGACTTAATGGCAGGGTGCCCGGAAAGCTATTGCTTTAGGCCCGACGAGAATTTGCTCTCTCTCTCTCTCTCTCTCCGCGCTCTCTTTCTCCATGTTGCGAATTGACTTTCGTTAGAGAAATCATCGCGCGACAGGCCGAGACACAAAAATACGCATTCTCATATTTATGCGGGATTTTTTTACGTAGGTGTGAAAAATGTACGTCGGGGGTTGAAACGAATGGGGGTAAAGAAACGTCGGAAGAGTAATTTTATTTATTTGAGATTATTTCCGAAAATTTAACGTCGAATTGGCTAAGGACAGTTTTCGATTACTTAATTTTGCAAATAAGACAACAATCCTAACGCATTTCTTCGCATTTGAAAACAAACAAATATCTAAGGGTAAAATAATTGTATTTCAGATGGTTTCTTACCTTGAATAATCGTTGAAAAATTCTCCTTGAACTCGTCGCGATCCCTGCGACTTTTTTTACCACAGCTTGAAAATTGATGTCCCTCCTCGCGAAAAGAAGTGTCTGCAAGCACACAAATTTTCATAATTTTCATCTAAAATTGTAAGCTTCAAAGATATTCCCCCAACCGCGTGTTAATTTATCAATGTTCTCGATTCTACGTAGCTCGAAAGCGAGCGAAAAATGTTTACAGTGTTTGCTCAGAGCGCGCGAGTTTCATCGAGACTGAATAGATATTGTATTCGTCATTGGAGGAGAAATGCTGTAAATCCATTCGGGTGATTTATTAAACGACTTTCCCATGAGCGGCGTGCGATAATAACTCTCGGATAAATTGCGATACGCCCGGAGATACAAGCCTTTACAAAATCAGCTATGCGAGTATATTCAACTTTGTACAACGTATAGACCGACCCATTGAAGCGTGAGACACACTGATCGGAGTCTGAATAAAGACCGATTGATTCCGCCCACGTACAATGACATTGCTGTTTGCCAAAGCGAACGCACACTGGTGGTCCTTGTTCTCGACGCAAACCTTCCATACCGATATAAGAATATTAATGTCATCACGAAGACCATCGCCTTCGTGATGACATTAATATTCTGGGCGCCAGATATCAGCCAAGGAATTATCGAAGGGCCATATCCCTCGCCCTCGTACATTTCTTACATCGAGAATCGTTTCATTTATAAAAGTTACACAAACCATATTTCGCAAGATTCCTAAAGCAAAATAATTGTTGCCTACAAAATTACGACGAATCCTCGTCTTTTTTCAAATATTAGAGGTACATTTATTTTCCAAAAAATTTTCCAATAATTTAGCTTTAATACAAAATTTAAGCAAATCTAAGCTTTAGGCTTAGAACTACGAATTTTCATCTAGAACGTATTTAGTCGGATATGTCGTAGTCTCGAATTTCCTCCTCAGGGAAATTTTATCGCGTTTTTTAACGAGATAACGAAAAAAGAAACGACAAAAACATTCGAACGACCGAAAAGAAACGAGGAAGGAATCTCAGGCTGTATCTGCCGTTACGCAACAAAGGATATCGCGGGTGTGTATCGATAGGCCCGCAGTACACAGTCGAAAGGATAGGACAGCGCACGTTCGCGAGAAAGGCCGAGAATCGGGAAGAGCGAGTGAGAGAGAGAGAGAGAGAGAGTCATGCGCGTAATAACGACAATGCCCAGTCGTAGTTCAAGACTTCCAGCAGGGCGAGAGATCGGCCATGGGCAAGCACCAACGGACTATATATACACACTCTCTGTACACTCTCCTTATTCAACCGCGTATAGTGAGTACACGACACGGATTTGCAATTCAAACGTCCGCTCTGGCGTATAATACGCATAAATCGAAGTACGCCGTTCGCTTGGCTCGGGTCTCGCAGATCAGAGAGAGAGAGAGAGAGAGAAAAGATAAAGAGAGTTCGAAGAGAAGAGAGAAAAGAGAGGGTAAACAACGCACACGAAGAGAACGAAGAAGCGGGATAGGCGATGGCGAATAAAAGAATCGTGAAGAGAAGGGTAGAAAAGCTGCGAGAGACAGAGTGCATAAACGCGTGCGTCCGCGTGTTGCATAAATTCAGATCTTTTGCCTCGATCGGGAGAATAATGAGATCATTGTTCGGCGGTGAAAAGAAGTATATGCGTTTTCGCACACGCGGACTGTGCTCCATCGAAGAGGCCCCAGACCGGAAGATCGGCACTCGCGTTGTACTCGGATAAATAAAATAAATCTTTGGTTCTTGTATGTGTGTGTGTGTGTGTGTGTCTGTGCCGAATGTTATATCGCCACGTAATAGCGATCTAGGGAAATGTAATGCGGTCTCCAAGGCAGAGTAGAGACGCAGGGTGGAGGAAAGTCGAGCATTGAAGAAACGGGGGTAAGAGCCGATAGATGGTCCTTTCACGAGTGGAGGGATAGCTGGGATATTATTCTTCAGCGACGAGGAGAGAAGTTGGAGAAACGAAGAGGGTCGAATGAAGAATGTCTTTATCGATGTATTTTATCGGGGTGTGTTACTTTTGTTAGGTTCCTCTTACTCGCCACCGTTCACTCCGTCCCCCCCCCCCCCCCCCCCGACCACGACGACTCGAGAGCAATGGAAACGAGAGCTTTTTCCTTTGTCGTCAACCTGCGCGCGAGGATCTTCAACACGCATCTGTGTTTATCACGTGTCGCGAAACGTTAGCTTATTCCTCGAATGCCATGTGGTAATAAAATCGAAAGGATACGCAGGAAAGCGGGTAAATAGGCTCGCCACATGTCGTTGAGGAACGAACGGGTGGAAGAAGAGGAGCCATTTTCTATTCTTCCGTTGAAATTTACGGACTGGTCTTGTGAATAACGAGCGCGATGGCGTATAATATAAGTGTGGTATTAGGTAATTAGATCGTTTGTTCCAACGATGGGCCGCGGCGTTCCAGCTGCGCAACGGATGGATAGCGAGAAGACTCTTCATTATTCCTGACCTGGTTCTTCCTAGGCTCCTCTCGTCCTATTCGCCAAGGACTTTGGCCTCGTTCCTTTTCGATCATCGGGACGAGGGGTAGCTACGAAACGGCTAAAGGGGCAAAACCGCTTTCCTCGCGCGTTCTCCTTCTCGAGAGAACGAACGTACGATGAGACCTTCTATTTCTTTTTTTTTTTATATTCTTCAAAGTTAGAGCCCAAATACAAAAGGAATGAAGAATGTCTTTATTAGATGCCGCTTGGCGGCGCCGGGTTGAGTCGAATCGGGTCCGCAGGTTTCCCATGGCGAGAGAATCATGGCCGGCCCTTTCTTTCTTCCATTTCGGACATCCCTAAGAAGGCTGGAATCGCCAACATCCAAGATGGATGCCTCGCTTCCCTGGTGGTCGTTGGGCCTTCTTTCCATCTTTCTCTCTCTCTCTCTCTCTCGCTTTCTCTCGAGTGGGCCCTGCGCTTAGGGCACTCCTTCTCGGGGTCGAGAAAGGGGCAGGGACTAGAGAACCCTCCAACGAACAATTCTCTTCGCTCGGTTTCGTGCTCCTATTTTGTTTTCTATTCTTTCTTTTATCATAAATTTCTCTCACCGAGACGAAATCATCGACTTTCTTCGATGAGGATCTCGCGTGTATCTCAACAAAAAGATTCGACTTTCCACACGGTACTACGTGCAGAATCACGCCAAGACCAGGCATTTAGTTTGACGTACGATCTTCGAATTCAAAAACTCTCCAACGTTGACAAACGACGATCTGATGTTTTCGTATTTTTTTTTGTGTTGGTTCACGGTCATTCCGTCCCATTTTTATTTTATTTTTCGTGAATCTTTCCATCCTCGTTTGTTTGGTTACGTCAACGTGTATTTCTAAAGTGTCGGAGACAATTTTTTAACACGGAGAAATGGCTAAATATAGAAGAAGCCTTGGTACTCGAGAGAATCTTCAAAACATAACGTCAAGTATTTCCCTGCATGGTCGTAATTCATTGAGAACCTGGCTGGTTCGCTTCTGGCCGAATGGACCGCCAAAGCGCGGCACTGGAATACTCCCTCGGATTTCTATGATTCAAGACGATTTGCGCAAAAGCAGGTAGAAACGTATATAGGGATAAATAATGACGACTAGTCATACGGTCGAGCACGTGACAGCCCTTCCGTCATCGTCTTAAGAATTTTCTTCCACTTCGCTAGCAAACCGCGAGACTGAACTATACGCGACTCCGGAAATATCTTTTAGTTGCGGCAATGTTAATATAATTCTGGTTTCACGACAGCCCGAAGGACGGATTATTCGTGCTCGGTGTTGCAATACAAGTCGTACGCAAAGATTCTCGAGGTAAAATCTAGCGAGAATGTAAGCCACGATGAAACGGCGAAATCCCCTTCGATGTGGGAAAAGAAAAAAAAGCTTTGCGAGAGGGCAAGGGAGGCGAAAACTCGCGGAATAACTCGAATATTTCAGAGTCCCCTCCCTCCCTTGTACGAATGGAGGATTATTCTTTTTTCTTCCCCGGTTTGCGCCGGAAGAAGACCGGCGATTAAAAGAGCGAAGCGAGAGAGAGGGAGAGAGAAAGAGCGAAGGATTCACCCCGGAGTAAATTCACCCCTGTCATGGCGGGATTTGAGACAAAAACACAGCGGGGATCTCGAACGTGGCAAACGGGATTCAAGAGAAAAAGAGAGAGAGAAAAAAAGAGAAAGAGAGAGAGATGGTGTGGGAACCATGGCAGGGAAAGAGAAGAAGGGCATAGCGAGAAGTGGGTGATGAATAATGGATGGAACGCGCGAAACGCGTTTTGCCATATCGTTCTGCCCTTCCCTTTTCTCCCTTTCTCGGTGACTATTTCCTTTCTCGGTGTGTCCTCTCTCGAATATTATCTGTCTCTTCCTTTCTTCTCTTCTTTCTCTACCGTTTGCGACCATGAAACACGTACCACATACACGCGCGAAATACTCTGCAGACGCGACGAGCTTTCTCTCTCTCCCTCTCGTTCTCTCCCGTAACGGCCAGTAAATTGGTGAACAGAGCTCGCGCACGTCGACAATGAAATTGCCGCGCGTTCGCCGGCGTGTAAGCTGTCGCGTTATTACGCATTTCTCTTGGCCTTATGATTATGTCGCGGGAACTATCAACCCTCCCTTGCACGTCCGCACGCTTTACGTTTCGTCCTTTTCGCGCGTGCGTCCTAGCGCGAGTTTCTCGTTCTCTCTATCTCTCTCTCTCTCTCTCTCTCTGTCGCTATCTCTCGTGTCCTTTGTTGATAATGCGAACGGTAGCTGACTCGAGAAAATACTATATACGTATTCTCTATCGGTATCGCGGCTCGATTCAAACGGCGACTCGGTTGTCCGTGAGTCAGGAAAGACGACTTACGAGGCCAGTCAACGCTCTCTCGGTTTACCCTCGGCCAGTCAGCAGCACGTAATTACGGATCGAGGCGATCGTTATCGTGCCTCGTTCTCGTCGAGGCTACCACGGAGCCATGCATCAACAGTTTATCTAGGCACCAACTCGACGGTTCCCGACTCATCCCGAGACTCACGACTGGACGAAGCGTGGAATAAGCATCGCGGGGGAAATCGTTCTCGATTTCCGCGATCTCCGGTTACGTCGAGTGACGAGCCGCTTCATTATCGAGTCACGATCTTTCGTTTTAATGAAAAATTCATTCCACGGAGTTATTAATCGACGATTTCCCTTTTTTCCCCCCCATAATTTAGCGACTTTCACCGAAAGATTTTCGAAACAATTTTCTCAGAATTTCATCGACTCGTTTTTCCGACTTCGTCGTTTTCTTCGTTTTCTTTTTCTGTCTTTGTTATAAATCGGTGTTCGGTGATTAAGTCGAGTTCGAAGAAATGAGAAACGCGTAAAATTAAACTCCTGTATGTGTGAAAGGAACGAGGAGCCAAAAGAGCGAAGCGTCTCGTTTCTCGCGAGGTTTTTGGCCGTCGGGCGAACGAGATGGCGGCCTGCAGCAGCAGCAGCAGCAGCACTGAGTGCGCCTCTCTTTCCTCTTTCGCTCCCATTTTCCGCACGCCGTTCCATAATTTTCAATTATCTCCAGCGCCGTTTTTATGGTCTAATTATTTTTTTATACGAGCGCCGAAGCACACGCGGCACTCTTTTTTCCGTCTATGTGTGTGCGAGTGAGAGAGAGAGAAAGAGAGAGAGAAAAAAGACAGAGCTCACGGGGGCCTCCGCGTACGTGTGTGAGTAATCGGAATGTAGGTTGGCGATTACGAAAAGTGGCTCTCCCCGGCTCTGGTCAGACCGAGCGCGTACGCTGAATAAACGTCTTGCAATTATAACGTGAATATATATATATATATATATATATATCACACATACATTTATCTACAGCCCAGGGAAGTTCATCTCTCTCTCTCTCTCTCGCCCCTCTTGATTTTCCAATCAAAAATAATGGCCGCCGTGGTGCTGTTCTAAATTTACAACGGTTATAATAATAACAAATATTAAATATATTTATAAACCGTACCAGCGCCATGTTTCTTATCAACTTGGGCTGTCTTATCTAATAGGAGTCGAGACATGCAAAAGAGCTTTTGATAAATTGTGCCCGAGCATATATTACACGTAGCAAGAGAGAAAGAGAGAGAGAGAGAGAGAGAGAGAGAGAGAGAGGTACAGAGCCTCGAGTATGAAATAAACTGTTAAAACGTGTGTTAGCAACGCGTTAATTACTTTTATACGGCCAAGTCTCGACACGCAGCTCTTGAGTTACAGCCTCGCACCTCTCATTATACACCAAAGAGAGATGATCGATCATTCGACGAAATATCGTTCCGGAAACACGAATAGTACAGCTTTGGTATATTATTAGTTAGCTCCGTGCACGAAGTGTCTCCCAGTCAAAAAATATGTCTGAAACATGACTCCGAGTCTTCTCTATCGTAGCTAGGAGATATCTAATCGACATTTCCGAGAGCTCAACGAGAGAGAACACACACGATCGTCCTCGTCACAAATCATTCGAGATATCAACGTCGCGAGAATTATCAAAAAGCGACGTACAAACGACGAATGAAAATTATATACGTCTGGCGACGAACGCGAGAAAGGGAGGGCAAAAATTATTTGCAAGACGTGAAGAGAGTAAGGAAAAAAATGAAAAGAAAAATGAGTCAAAATGCAAAAGACTGTCTCGATTCACTGCCGTCGCCCTCGAGAACCTAAATCACTCGGTCTTGTCTACTTCGAGTTCTTTTTTCTTTGTTTTTTCATTAATATTATTATTATTATTTTCTTCATCCTCGTTGTTTCTTTTTTCGTCGTGCTGCACGCGAGCTCGGGGCACGCAAAAACAAAACATCGATTATCGAAGTTCCCGCGAGGAGAAACGTCGGTACACGCGCGCACACTGTATACGAGTTTGAAAAGCTTTTAACGACGCGAAGTGCGCTCGCGCGGCCCCGAGAGTATAGGATCGTATTTCGTCGTGTGTTGGAGGGTGCGCGCATACGGGTGGTGGGTGGAGGAGGTGGAGAGGAAACGAGAGAGCCGAGAAATCGTGAAGAAGGAAGAGAGACTTTTCGAGGGCTGCGAAGAACGAGTAAGAAGGAAGATGGCGGAGGAGAAAGAGCGGAGAGAGGAAGCGAGAGAACGAGAGAGGGTGGTCGCTCGCAACGTGTGCGGAGCGCATACCTCCATCGCGAGCTCTTCGGGACCCTCGGGCCATAAGTAACGTCTCCTTAAATTATGACCTATCTTATCTTACGGTTACTTATGCGCCTGGGCGTATGTTTATGCGGGACGATCGTGAAACATTTCGGTTGTGTCCCTATACACCGAACGACCGGATCACTGACCGCCTCGCCTCGAGCCTCTTGGTACACGCGCATGTTACGTCGAGTAATTCGTGCGACATGAAAGTTTTTATTCCTCCCGAAAATCCGTGCTCTCGGCTAGGTATAACGAACCAATGATAAAAATCAACGTTGCGTAACAAATTTTTAACTTAAATTATCGATAATGACTCCAAAAAAAAAATCAATATGTTCAATATTATTTAAAAAATAAGATTATAATAAGAAACAATTATCGTGTCGTAGTGAATATTATTATTTCCTTTTTAAATAATTATTCGTCGTTATATTCTTGGGAATAATTACGAATTCCCTTTTTGTATACGTTGCGGAGCGTGTAACAGCGAAGAGAGGAGAAAAGATTGAAGAAAGAAAATGAGGAGTCAAGTTTTTATTATCAGGGCTAAGTCTCGACGGAGTTAATTTTAAGTGAGCAGTTTAGCTCGTTGCCGAGCTTGTGCGAGTATATTGAAACTGCGTGTATATCGAGAATCCGGTATGGGAAGAGAAGTGAAGCCATTTTTCGGACAGCCATAATGGCATCGTTGATCGAGGGCGGTTCTCTCGCAGGTAGTGCCTCGTTCGAACGAGTCCCGGCTCGGACTATACACCAACGCTTCGTAGTGTGTATATCCCACATAAACGAGCCTGTTTTGCACGCGTGCAACGACGCGCTTCTATATACACACACCGAAATCTGTTTTGACAAAGTCGCACTCCGACGGTGGCGGGTATCCTCCAATTTCCTTAATATCGTATGCAAATTGTCACGGCCGAGAAGCCATTAGCCGGTTCTCTTATTGCGGTAAAGCCTCGCGCAAGTCTTTGACGATGCTCATGGCTCTCTTCTCGAAGCTTCCGAAGATCCTTCCTCCCGAGAGTCTTCTCAAACCTTACGTATATATATATATATATATATATATATGTGTGTGTGTGTGTGTATGTTCGTTGGTAGGCATTTTGAGAGTTATACGACGGGTATAGGCTAAGAAACAGCAGGAACAGGACTATAACCATTTCCCTGGACCCCACGACCTATTTTTTTTTTCGGAAGGACACAAAGATATGGAAGTATTTTTGAGACTTCTGACGACCACATGTTGTCACAATAAGTACAACCGAGTTAAAATTTACAAGCTCGTATTACGAGCGCAGATGGATAGGCATTAGAGCCAGAAAAAAAATGCATATTATTTCATAAATAATTTGTTATGGATGTTCGAAAAAAATTATTTTAAATCGATTTTTTTTCAATTAAAAACGTGATCATCTCCGTTTATGACATTCTGTCTGCTTTTACAGCGAATATATTATCGACTGGTAGCTTATCCACACAGAATATATAGAAAATAATTGATCATGCGTGCTCGCAATAATTATCGCACCATGCGTGTGCGTGTCGTTTACGTCCAATCTAATCACTCGAGATCGTCACTCTTGCTCCCCCCTCCACGTTCTCCATCGCCGTTTTAATTCTGTTTCGCTCGTCGTCGTGGATAAAGGTGAGCTGCTTATAGTCACTGCGAAGCAGCAGGTAAGCGTTACGAGCTCGTTTGTAATTATATTTCTCGAGCATAGTCGCGCGTTAACACACGGAGCATAGACGGGTCTGTGAGAGACCGAGAGACCGAGAGACAGAGAGAGACAGAGAGACAGCGAGAGAGAGAGAGAGAGAGAGAGAGAGAGAGAAGCTATATATATACGCATACCTACTTAACGTTGAAAGAGAAGGCTCAACGTGTATGATCGTCGCGAGAGGGAGCTGAGGGCATTAACGACGACGCGGCTGTACGATAACCCCGCGGGGGCCACTAACAAGTGCAACGCGCCGATATCCTCGGCCTTTTAGATTGGGGAGATAAGCTGTACGCTTTGCTGGCGTACGAGCTCGTGCTCGTGTACACCCCCGATGCATGTTTGTGCATGTGGGTGTGAGAGAGATTTCAACGTGTAGGTGCGCATTTCATCTTTTCACGTATGACCACCCTTATTCGCCTCGTGTCGTCGCGAAGGGGCGAAGAAGTACGCGACGAGGATGGTGTTGGGTCGTGGGAGCAAGTGTCATCGTTTTTGGCTAGACATCGCATCATCGAGTCCCACGTGATTTTCTTTAACGCCGTTTTTATAGAAAGATAGAAAATTCGGATGAAAACCACCCGTGAAATATTAAATTTGATACAGGGGTTGTTCCAAACCCAACAGGGACTAAAATGAGGTTGATCGATTAAATCCGATACAAATTTGAATTTATCGTGATATTGTTTAAAACAGTCAGAAATAATAGGTTCATATTAAAAAGTTTGGTAGACAACGAATGGTCGACGATTAAAAAAGCTCGGCAACAGCCATCGTCGATCTTCCAAGGTACGAGAACGAGACGCCATCGCGTTGATCCCCGTGCAGTCTCGACTCGAATGGATCATCGTGAAAATTCCGAGAAACGGCCGGATGTCGAAAGCGCGGGTGTCGTTTTCAACCCTCCGACGAGAGACAAGCGAAACATAAAGAAGAGAGCGAGCGAGCCGCGCGAAAAGAATCAAGACGCCAAGAGAACGACGACATATCCGACGAATTCAACGATCTAACGAGAGTCAGTGCCAACGTAAACAACGCAACGGGAAGAGAATTGCTCGAGAAAGAGAGAGAGCGAGAGAGAGAGAGAGGGAGAAAGAGAAGGGAAGAATCTAACATGTCGGCATAAATAAAAATATGTGTCGTCGCGAAATGGCTATTTACCAACTTTAAGCGTTACAATTTTTCAGCGGGATGAACCAGCCGCGAATCTCAGGCATAGAGAAAGCCCGAAGTATATACGCGTAGCTAACGTCGGCTACGACGTAGCGCCAATAAAACTCGAGATATACGGACGGGTGTAGAGTCAGCGTTCACGATGATATTCCACAGTCTGTATTCGAGTGTTCAAGTAGATCTCGAAGGCGAACGTTTGACGTTGCCACGAAGCATCTCACATGTGCCCGCTGTTCGGCCTTTCCATTCCTCCCTTTCCATCTCCTCGTTCCCTCCATGTACCCTGTCGAGCGCGTTTCATCAAGTGGGTTCATCGGGGCCAAGAAGTCTCGAAGAATGCGAGCCCTCTCGGTGACCAAAGAAGCGCGAGCTGGCAACGAGTCGAGCCAAAAGCCAAGCAAATCCAAGAGAACTTCTCGGACTCAAAGATCACGAGGACGAGACTCGGTGGACGAGCAAGAACGCGACACACTGGCAAAAACGCGTCCCCTATCGGTCTCTTCGATCCAACCCCCCTCCTTCTCTCTCTCTCTCTCTCTCTTTCTTACTTTTTCTCCTTGTTTCTGCTCGATCCACCATTTTTCGTTCCCTTTCGTTCATTGCACGTGGGAGAACCCTTGGGTTGCTTTCCATCTCCCTCGTTTTCATACGCTGTACGTATCTTTCTTCTTGTTCGTTCTTCGACCAGCTCTTTCGTCTTCTTCCGAGCTCAGCGTCCACGTACCTTCTTTTCTCTGGTTCTTCCACTCCACCTTCTCCAGTTGCAAAAGGGATCCTCTCCCTTATCCTTGGAGCTTGTACATCGTCGCGCCACGGGATCCTCCGCGAGGCCATCCTTCTTTCTTTTCTTTGTCCTTTTTCGGCCTCTCTTCCTCCGTCCACTCCTGGAGCTCTCTCTCTCTCTCTCTCTCTCTGTCTCTTGCGTTTTTTTCATTCCTTCCTTTTTCCTCGTCCCGAAAGAGATGGAGGAATAGAAAGAGAGAGAGAGAGAGAGAACGATAACCTTCGCCGTGTGTGTGGAGGCACAAACAGGCCGTTGGATCTCTTTCCTCAAGATCCTCCCTTCGACCCCTCGCCCCTCTCTCCTCTCTCGTCTCGTTCACTCTTCCACCTCGTTTCTTCTCGTGCACGCGAAGAGGTCCTTGCAGACCATGCACGCAGAAGGAACACGAACGACGCTCACCGCTGATTAATATCCAGATCCACTCCGAGAGATAGTTCTTGTTTGGATGAAGCAATTCCAGCCGGTTTTTCTGACGATATCTCGCGCCAGCACGATCTCCCGGGGTTCGCCTACGTGGCTTCTTCGTTCACGACTCGAAGCTTGGACGGAGAAGGAGTCACACACGTATATAGCTATGCCCGATTATTTTTTCTGCTTTCCCATTCCATCATTCCGTTTCTTCGTCTGACGCCCACGTTAGTCCAACTTTGTCTAAGTATAGGTTGCACATATGTACCGATCTTTCAAGCCGCGCAAGCGTTTACACACACACATGTATATATATATATATATATATATATAGAAAATGACAACAAGTATTGCCGGCCATATTAGTTTCTTGTTGTCCTCGTGCTTAAGTCCTCTTGGATTTTCTCAGTCATTGCACGGCTATTCTCGAGTATGCGTGCGTGTACAAATGCAAGAGGGAGGGAGGGAGGGAAGAAGGGTGAAAAAAATGTAACTGGTAGCCAGCAGCAGGAGTGCCAACACGCCTATGCTCTCTCCCCGTGTGGTTGGTATTTATGATTTCTTGTGTTGTGCGCCCTCCGTACGGAAAATGATCTAAGGATATCTCTTCACGAGAGCGCCTTCTCGCGATCCGAGTTTATGCTACTCGTGATTTAGTTTCGGTAGCTGTATATATGTATATAGTCTCTCGTACTACCGGAGGGTCTCTTTCTCTCTCTCTCTCTCTCTCTCTCTTTCTCTCTCTCTCTCTCTCTCTCCTTCCTTATATCGGCTCTTTCAATCGATATGCACTCGATCATTGATGAATCTTTGCCAATGGATTTATCGTATATACCTTATACCATCTCTTTTTGCTGCTCCGATATTCCTGCGCACACATCCACGCGCATTCGCAACTTGAATATGATTCACATGTTGCGCTCCGGTAACATAAACCGGATATTTAATCGAAGATCTAATCTACTCTCGCGAGTACGCAGGAATTTATCGGCGAGCCCTGCTATATTCATGAGCGAGCTGAGTACGAGAAGTCAAGGATCGTTTTTTCTACCGACAGATTTTTCATTTTTTCTTTTCTTTTCTTTTTTTTTGGCATCGCAGATTCGAAATATTGTCGAGAGGAACGTCGATTTCCGGTTCTTCGAGAACGTCTACCAGCGAGCGATGATTCGTTCGTTTGTTTGTTTTTTTCTTTTTCTTTAGGATTGTCTCGTGTCATCCGGGGATTTAGTAAAAATTTTACGACGCTATCGAAGTGTCGGAAAGATGGAGAATTTAAAGTTCGTCGAATTTGTGGCGAAACGTCCCTCGTGTTTATTGCAAATCCTTTAAATATTCTCCCGCGATGCGCTTAAAAGCGTGTTTCATCGTCAATGACATTGGCCTAAGCCGTGCCCAAAAATAAACGGGATTTTTCTACGCGGCTAAAATGCCTCTCGCGAGAAGGATACGAGCTTAAATGTATTTATCCGAAATAGATGCGAGGTTAGTAATGGAAAAGAAAAATCGCGCGTCAACACAGTCGAGAAACAAAAGAAAACCCTCCGTGAGTTCGATTTATTATCGCGTCGACGGGGCAGCGTTTCTCAAGTGGGGCGGATAAAAATAACTCGCAACTTCGTTGCAATTCTCGACTCGCGATGTTCGTATATGTAGTTTTACTGTTGCCGCAAGACCGCTTGTACCTATTTCCTCCCCGTGCGATCGGAGGATTCTCGCAAATCAAAACTCTGGCGATAACTTCGCAAGATTCCGAGCGTGCGAACGGCAACGATAACGAAACGTTGTTGTCACGAATATGTGAATTCCTGGCGATTCGTTATGCAGAAATTATTTCACGAAAATCAGAAATTCCGAGCTTGCGAGAGCGTATAAAGCGCGAGCCGGAAAAGCCATTTCTCGCATTCTCGCGGTGATTAAAGGGGTGATTAAGCTTCGGCGATTTACAGCCCCCGGCCAATAGAGTAAATGCGCATTGAACATTCTTTTTCGTTTGCAAATATTTTTCAACAAACTCGTAAAATATTGAAATAAATTAATATCGCAATAAATCGAGTCATTCTTGTTTTATTCTATCGTCAAGTATCTTCAATGTTAATGACCAATTTTCTAATTCGATTTTCGAAAACATGTTCGATCGACTCGAAAATTCTTCCCAAATACGAGAGAAAAATCGAGGGTTTTAAAAAATCAAAGAGTGGGGGGGGGGGGGGCTGTTATGAAATCCACGACCATCGTTCTCCGTGCAGCATATTTTTACATCTCGTTTCGTCGATCCGTGACCGCGAGTAAAATCGCGAAAAGTGTATCATTTTCGGGACGAAAGTTAGAATTTCATTCTAACGTTATCTCGTGTCCAGAAATAAGTATTATTTCAGTCGAAATATGTGAAATACCTTAACGATGGCGTCAGCCGACGGCTCGTCTCGGGTCTCTCGTTTTTCCCCATAGCCCTCGCTCTGTCGGCGCGCGGCCGGCTCGAAACACACACCGAACGGCGTTTCTTCGTTCGCGGCACTGACTCACGTGGTGAGTTCCAAGATGGCCGCCCGCCTTGGGCGTGGCCCGAGATAGACCGTCGCGTCTCGCGCCCCGCGTATTATTCCCGCGTTGTTTCTCGCGATATTTCGATGAACCGCGAAACACACCTCGCGCACGATTCATCACTCGCGCGACAGTTCGCCAAATTCGAGGCTTTTTTTTGCATAAATCAATTGGTGAGAGCACGGACACACGACGAGAGTTGCGACGTGGAAGCGGCAACGTTAGCGCGGCCATCTTGGCACATATATTCCCCTCCACGCGGGCTCGAGCTCGTGCCAGAGCTCTCTCGCTCTCTCTCTCTCTCTCTCTCTCTCTCTCTCTCTCTCTCTCTATCTCTTGTTCGCTCTCGTTCTCTCTCTCTCTCGCTCTAGAACGGTCCATCTCCATGCTGGCAGCCTCCCGCGTCTGTTCCCGCGCCTCGCCTCCCCGTCGAACTTCCGCCATTCGTGAACGATCTCATCGTCGTTGTATCTTTCTCTCACTCGGCCTCTTCCTATCTCCGATCCAAGCTGGAAACATCGAAGAAAGTAATTCCTTTATTGAAAATTATTATTTCTTTTTTTGTATGTGTGATAAAAGAGAGACGTAGTAAATGAGCGATTCGGGGTAGAGGTGGGGATGGAATTTTGGAGATTGAGAGGTTACGGAGCATCGGAAACGACCATTCGCGCTGTTGTAACGAGCAGTATCTATTGATTTTTCACCTACCCCCCGTCGAACGACTATCATCCCCTGAATCTCGCGATATAAACTTTGTATTGTTGACCAACAAATTTCACATTTTTTCTTGTCAAATGGAATAATTTACGATTCATTATTTATGAAAAAAAAACAAACGACATTGACGAATTTCGTTGGAATTTTCGATCGTATTTAATTTATAAACCATCTCCCCTATGCGTGATTTTCCCCTACCCTCAAAAGCGTGCGACAACCCTCGTGCGCGTTTTCGTGCGTTCAAAGTTGCGCCGTACGCCTTCTCGCACGCTACGTTTTTGCGTTCTCTCTCGATCGTTGCGGAGAATTTATTTTTTTCTATTTTCTCGGGTCGAAGATTTAAAAAAAAAACGCGAAAAAAGGGAAATTTTTGTTAAACCGCGAGTCTCGAAGAAGGAGCGAATGTTTGAGGATGGTTAAAAATATCGCGCTGGTAAGTCAGGAGAATTCGTTCGAGGGAAGAAAAAGCTTACGTGTTGCACCGAGTCGCGTCTCTTTGAGATTTAGATTTTGTGTACGTGTGTGTTTGTATGTGCGATACGAGAAATAACGCGATGACGAAGGCTTAGTGGTGGGGATCATGCGCTACGGCCATTTTGCCTCGAGTGCGAGCTTTGCTACGATGGCTCGGCCGTCGGCATGAAAGTCTCGCCGTAGCTACCCCGCTAGCCCATGTATTACGCCTGCGCATATATATATATATGTATATTCGCCAGTTTTTCTTGTTTTCCTTCCGTTCGTTCCCCCGATTTTTCAACTTTTCGAACGACTCATCGATTGATTATTATCGTTTCTCCTTCGTCCGTTTCCCATTCCCTCTCGACTCAACTGGGTCAAATTCTAGGCGAGCGAGTGCTTGCTCGTTAACCAGCTAACGATAACCACTTCCAAATCATTCTCGCGATCGATCGTCGAATAACTTCCACCTAATTGAAGTTGAATTCGTCAATCTTTCGATAAAAGAAAAAGCGAATTTTGGTTAAAAACGAAATTAGCCCAGTCAACTTTTATTTTTTAATATGAATGTCACTGAATGAAACACGATCGAATAACAATGCAGAAACGGCTGAAAAATCTATGCCATGGTTGCAGACAATGTCATACTTTTACCCCCCCCCCCTCATCTTCCCTCGTTTGTCGCGAAGTAGAGAACAAAAAATGCTTTATCGTTTTTCGCACTCAAGAACGTTTCGCTGTTGCAACGTTCACCGAGCGCAAAAAAAACATGCGTATATCATTATAAAATAGAACGGAAATTGCTTTTGACGCGTTATCTCGTCGTGCCGTCTCGCCCGTACACGATAAGGTGACACAACGACGATAGAAAATTTGAATATGGTGGAGGGTACGTCGCGACGAATTGATACTGACGTTTATCCGTGGCTTTAAAACCATTGTCGACATTTCATAGTTGCAACGAAAAAGAAGAACGATGTATTATGTATAATAAGCTCATCGACATACGCGGCACTATCTTTCTAGAGAGAGAGAGAGAGAGAACGAGAGGAAAAAATTTAAAAAATGGCGAGACAAGATACGTGCAATCGACAGTCACGGTGAGAAACGAGGAGAACGCGAAGGAGAACAAAAAATTAAAACTGCAACGATTATGCCGTGTTAAGGACGACCTTTGATCCCTCGCAATCTACAAAGTATCTCTCCCTCATTCGCTCTCTCGATTTCTCTCTCTCTCTCTCTCTCTCTCTTTCTCTCTTTCCCTCTCGGGCCCCTCATAGTCCACCAGCCGATATTCGAGAACGCTAGAAAATCGGTTCTCTCGTTTTTTTCTTTTCTTTATCGTTTCAAGATTTATTGCATTTTTTTCGTATGAGATTGAAACATGCTTTATACGATACGTACGAAGTGTTAAATACACTGTATGAAATCGCTAGCGATTACTCGCGTAACGCAGGGAAGGTTCGGCTTGGACGGTCATCATGCCACATTGCGCTAGAAGAGGGTCGAAAAACTCATCGTTTAAGTACATTACAATTAGACGAGAGACACAGAGAGGGAGAGAGAGAGAGAGAGAAAGAGCTAATATCGCGAATGTATATTCGAACGATAAGCGCAGCATTTGTTATGCGCTCACGCTAGAGAAACGACACGATACGCTGTACCGCTGGCGCTGCAATAACATTAATTTATTCCTTCGTGTACAGAGCTCTCGCTACGAAAGAGAGAGAGAGAGAGAGAGAGAGAGAGAGAGACAGAGAGAGAGGGAGAGAGAGAGAGACAGAGAGAGGTTCGCGTGTATTATACGCCGCGCAGTAAATTGGATTCGTGCACAGATGTATCGTTTACGGGCCACACACAACTAATTCGATACGCATTTCAAATAATTAATTGACGATCCGAGTAAATAGTGCGGTCTAACGACCGCTATACACGTAATCTACATGCGCATGTACGTGGGACTCGGATATATTCTTATTAATCGCTGTGAAAATGAAATCCGCGAGGTACTTAATAATAATTCTCGGATCGGGTGCATATATGTATGTGTCTATGTATTAATGTATGACTGGAGACTTTGTAAAAACTATGAGAACGATCGAGAGCCTTCGAGCGTGGAAGACCTTTGGTAAAATTGTTCATACCCCTCTCTCTCTCTCTCTCTCTCTCTCTCATATACACACGCACACACGCACATGAAGAGACAAAAAATCACGGTTTTATATCGTCGAATATTCACTCATCCACATATATCGAATGAAAATCTATATTTATAACCGAGGGGTGAATCGAGTTGAATATGCAAAAATTCATTCTCGTGTAATCGAGTCGTTTTTAAAATTTTCCTTGATGAAATAATGTCTTTTTATTGTATTTTATTTTTATTAAATCGGTATAGTCGAAACAATCATTTAGGTTCCATTATTGCACGATAATTAATTTTGTTTTTATGCTTCAACTTGTTGACAGTCGTTAAAAGTGTAAAAAATTTAATGTTTTTAAAGATTTCCCTACGATTCCATTAACACGCGATAAATTTAGTTTTCTTTTTTTCAACCACCGACTGCAAAAAAAAAAGATCTGTTATACGTTCCACTTAAGAGTGAAGTTATATCGTTTGACTTTTTGTGCCCTCGTAACGTTGCGAGCCGGAGCTTGGATATTTTCGTGAGCACGGTGATTCTTGCGTTAATAAGCTAATAAAAATTTGCCTTCGTATTTTTAATGCATCGTATGATTTTTGGAGCATGAAATTGAACATTAAAATGAGACAAAAATAGATTCGATCTGAATAACTGCAATGCAAAATTGATGGACACAGTCTCATTCGAGTCCACCATGTCGGTGGCGAACGAATTAAATATGAACCAATTTAAATTCCGAATTAATAAAATAAATTTATTAACAAAAAATAAAAATACATCTCTCAATTTCATTTTTCATTTGGATTTTCCAATAATTCATCAGTCGTGCTCTTTAATTTAAAAACTCCCTCGTTCCTTCTAATTATTGAAAAAAGTTAAACAACCATTTTTTCCCAAGTTTACTCGAGGCGTTAAATTGCCAATTAAGAGAAAAAAAACTCTCCCTCATATTCTCTTTTAATCCCCCATCTTGGCACTCTATAAATTGCAACCTACGAGTAAACTGCGTACGTATAATACGCTCTCCGACGCGAGAAATACCTTCCTGCAACGTAGCAATAACCTCTCTCTCTCTCTCTTTCTCCCTCTTTCTCTCTCTCTCTCTCCCGCGAACTCGAGGGTGTAAAATATATATAGAGCTATAGCTCGGCCATTTTCGTTTTTCGTTCACGAGAGCGTTTCTCCATTAACCCGTGGACGCGGTCCTTTCAGACTTACTGCATATTGATCCCATCGATCTAACCCCCCTCCTCCACCTCTTCCTCCCACCCTCCCCTATCCGCTACAGTCCCTTCTCCTCCGCGCTTGCTACTCGCTCCACGCTATCGCTCTCTCTTTTTTCTCTTCCCTTCTCTCTCGTTTCGTTCGACTCTCCCTCGTACGATTCACGAAGCCGAAAACCCTTCCGAGCACGCGAAAGAACCTGAAGAACGTCCGAGAAAAGCAGAGTACGAGAGAAAGAGAGAGAAAGAGAGAGCTTAACCCTTTTGAAGTGGAATCACCGCAAGTTCTGACCACGTAAAAACCGCGAGAGAGTGAGAGAGAGAGAGAGAGAGAGAAGACGACGATAGAAGCGAGAGATAGTGACCGCGAGAGAGCCTCTCCTATATACACGATCGTTTCGCACTCTAAATGTATCTCGAGCCTATAAAACGCATAAAATGTCGCGTAAGTGTCTGCCCCCGCGATCTCTACCACAATCGGCCTCAAGTGCATATGCACACACGCACACTCGTTTTCCTTCCATGTATCGCGAGAATGAGGCGAAGTAAAGATACGACAGAAACGAAGGGAATATACGAAATAAAATTAAAAAATCATTCTTAAGTAGAAACGAAGACGAAGAACCGGAGGAAATAAAGAAGCCGAAGTCCTCCTCCGTTGCTTCTTCGTGCCTTAACTTTTTTTTGTTTTTTCTTTAATATGTTATTTTCTCTTTTCGTCCAAGTATCAGCCATCTTTTTTCTTTTCTCTTCTACCTCCACTATTTCGCTCTTACTCTTGTCAATCGAGAGTCTCTTTTTTTCTCTTCGATAAACAGTGCGTATTTTACTTCAACTACGTATACACCCCTATCAACCTCTGTGCTACCTATACAAGACACGTATATCTATATATATATATATATATATATATATATATATATATATATATATATATATATATATATATACGTGTACATACTTTGAGTTCTTTCAGTTTTGCTCGGCAGTCTCGACTCACGTGCCACCAGCGGTCCAATAAAAAGTCGCCTTTGTTTGATAGCCGGCTAAATCGACCTGCCAACCCCCTAATGCGTCATTACTGTCGGTCTTTACTGCCGACTCGTATCATTTCACTTAGGTATATTGATATGGCCCAACGAGTTCCCGACCTCGTCCAACGAGCAAACGGCATACTTTCTTCGAATGACGGCGCTGGGCGACGACGACGTCGCGCGCCCGCGACCACGAATGGCCACTTTACTACGTATTTGTATATATATATATATATATGCACATGTGTGTGTGTATATATATATATATATATTTAATATACACGCGATTCTACAAACGAGACTGGCCTATCCGGATTTTTCGCTCGCTCAATTTTTCGCCTCCGTCGTTCTCACGCCCGACTTCACCGGTGCTTTTCGCACTCTCGCTCTTCCGGTATACGCCGATTGTATACACATCGGTAATCGTTATTTATTCCCACGCGTCAGACGTCGACGGGAGCCTTTTCGCGCGATCGTCAGGCACCTTTTACGTAATAACGATAGCGATGTAAATTAAATCACTTTTTTCATATTTTCTTACTTACGAGAGATAAGATTTCGTTCTTATCGTCGTGTATAAACTAGAAAAGTTAAATTATTTTCACGAAGCGGAGATTTTTTTGTCCGTACCAATGGGAGAAAGGGCTGTTTTATCGGTCGGCGGGACTTTCGTGTAGGGAAGGCGAGTCTCTCGTTCGGGGGGTGAAGTTTCCCGATATCTTTACGACTGGAACTCGCGCGAGATATCGAGAATAACGACGTTTTTTTTTTTGGTACAATACGAATCCTCACCTTATCGATAAATCCGTGATCCGTTCGAAAACTGAACGAAAAAAAAAAACTTACTGATCTCACTGGTCGAACGGTCAGAGGCAAACTAAACTGCCGAACGCAGTTTAACCCCACGCTAGGAGCCCCTCGCACGCTCTGCTCGCGTCCTTATACAACCCGACCATCGTCCTTCGAGGCCCAGAACTCATCCATGCACAGTGCGAAGAGAGGAAGAGGAAAAAAAAGAGTGCTGTTCAAGGAGAGAAAAAAACAACGACATATTCCAACCGGGGCCCTAAAGTGGGTATTTGTGGCCTATTGCGAGGTCACGCCGTTTGCTCGACTGTTTTCGAATGGGTGCCGAGCGTTCTAGCCGAGGAGAAAAGGCCCTGGAGGTCCGTTCGTTCGTTTACGGGGTATGGGGGTGGGGAGAAGGTCCCGTGACTCTTCTGGTCAACGCGGACGCTCCACCGAAGCGCAGGTTGCTAACCCTCTGTGCCATAGTTATATGACCCTTTACAAGCGCTTCGCAGACTTGGAGAGAACAAAAAAAAATCCTACACCCGCAATAAAAATGTTCGAGAGGGCCTCAGGGTCACCCCGTTTAAAGTTCCTTTTTTTCTATTTTTTTTTTTTACTTTTTTGTCTTCTTTTACTCAGACCGGACACGACACGACCCCGCGGTCTTTTAACAACCCTTGAGATCGCTTGGCGCAACCCGCAGAGTCAAAAAGCCGCACTGTTGCAGGAAACGCCAATGACCGCGACGGTCTCGATTCTTTGCCTCATTTTTTAAGGGACAACCTTGAGTCCCGTGGTCCGTCGGGCTTGACGATCTTCTTGTTGATTATTTTTTTAGCCGACGCTGGCCGAGACCGGGTAGAATATGATTTTTTTTTTAAGTGCAAAAGGATTTTTAAGAAAAAAATAGTGAAAATTGTTAATTCCAGGATTATAAAAATTATTTATTGAAATGCGGCGGAATTTTATTAAGTAAATAACTAATTTATTTGAAATTTATTTATTCGTTAAGATTTCACGAGAGTGGTATTCATTTTAACCGATTTGTAAATAAATCTATTTTTGAAAATATTTTATAAAGATTTGTATTTATTGGGCGCGTTTGAAAAAAACATTTCGCCGGTGCAGGTTGTCAAATCTCAGGTAAAACCGCGTGGGATATGACCCTCATTCGTAAGCGCAAAAAACCGTGAGAGGTGCAATGTACAATCGTCGCGCAGGCCCCGTCGTAAAATCCCCGAAGCCTGGCGAGCGGGGGGTCACCCCGTTAAACGCTTTTTTAAACCAAATGCTCGGACCCAACGGGACTTAACAACCCTTGAGACCTCGAAATAGCCAAGTTTCCGCGCATCGATGTGCATAAACGCCTCTACGACACCCGAGACAAGTAAAAAAGCCGCACTGTTGCAGGAAATGCGACAAAAACCGTGTCCATTATTCTCCGGAATTTCGCCTTTTTTTAACCGTCCCCCGAGCAGCCTTGAAATTCTTCGTCACGTTACGAATCCCTCAAAAAACGAGCTTCAATCTCCCTCTTTTTTAACAGCTAAAAGAGCAGCGTTTATACAGCAACCCCTATCGAAGAGACCCTTCGACGTCCTTGACGAGGCCCTGTCGAACGAAAATTGCCCAAAGCATGACCCGTTCTCTATCTCTTCAAAGAAAAAGTAATTTTCAGGCTTGCGCACAGGTAAAAAAATGTCACTAACGTTAAAAACTTGGATTTTTTTAAAACGCGGAATACCGTTTTCGTACCAGTCCCTCGACAAACGCCGTTCGCTTCGCGTCTATACAAAACCAAAACTCCCCAGTTCCCAACTACAAGTCACGGAAATGTTTATTAACGGGTTGCAAAATTAAATCGATCGACTTACAAATTGCTCAATCAATGAACTAATAAATTTTCTCCAAACACGAATAACATTTAATCGAGTCAAATTAAAATAAAGAAAAAAATAACCGTCGTACAAAACGCTACGAATGTAATTCCGAGCATAATCGTAATTTGCATGATATCGCGAGCGAGACACTTATCCGAACGTGTAACGGGCGGTCTAGAACGTCGAGTAAAACATTACAATTCATTATTCCGTTCTTGAACGGTCAGTGCGTGTCGGTGGCCGTAAATTAGTTTGAACTTTGGTATATACGAGCGAGACTCGGTCACCACTTCGAAAGCGCTCCTTGTTTCGAGCTTAGGCATCGAATGAAGACATATTCTCGAGGAGGAGGATATTGACTCGATCTTGCGCCTATACACGAGATTGATCGTGATCGAGGCTGCACAGTGCAGCCTCGGCATGACAAACAACCTCGTCTGCGAACGATCGAGCGCGTCGATACTTTAGCCTCGGATTACACCGTATAGTAATACATAAATGGTCGGGCAGGGATCGTAGAATGCTCAACTTTCAATAAGGTAACGATCCTCCGAAGAGATTGTAATAAGGGAACTTACCACCGAGAGTTCAGGTCTTCAGGCCGGTCGTAGAACACTGATATATATATATATATATATATATATATACGACATTCATGAGATTAATGATTATGTATTATTCAGTTGGCACGAGCCTCCGGAATATTATCTTACAAAATTTTTCCATCGGTCATTCGAGAATTCCACTCTTTTAACACGAGCTTTATAAAACAACGGCTTCAACATTTGCATTCCTCGCGTGAGAACGCGATAGCGAAAATCACGAAAAAAACAGGGGAAAAAAAGAGAACGTACCTAGAAGCATTTCGCGACGATTTATCGATCGAAATAACGACGCAACGGTTTACAATTGTATGCAGCACGCGACGTATTAGTGTGTAAATACGAGCTAACACGCGTGTTGAAAGTCATGGGTAATTGAATCGCAAGTTTACCTCTGTCTCTCTCTCTCTCTCTCTCTCTCTCTCGCTCTCTGTGTCTCGATGTGTGAGTATGCATATGTGTTTCAATTAATTATAACCTAGCCCAGCCCGTAATCGTACGTCCGCGTACGGTAGAATCCTCCGGTAATCGACCAGTCAGCAAACACACATCCAACTCGTTGCGACTGTACAATTTTCTATAATAACAGACATCTCATTACGATTCGTTTAGTTACAACACGGTGCTTCCTCGCCTCGATCTTCGCATACGTAACTGCTCTATCGCGTCTCGCTTCGGAGAATATCCTCTCGCATTTCTAGATTCTCACATCGAATACGTGAATTATACTGCCACTCGGAATGATTCGTTACGCCTCGTTTACGTCTTGGATTTAAAGCAAAAACAGACAAACATTTATATTTTTGGATCAAGCGTTTTTCGGCCAATTTCGCATCGAACCGATAGTCGATTCGGTGGGAGGGTGGGAGAATCGTCGAGCGAGCTAACCTTTCGCGGGGCATTCGTATCGACAGTTATCGTACGTGACCAGGTAGAATCGGCCCCCCTTTCTCTCTCCCTGTCTCCCTGTCTGTCTGTCTGTCTCTCTCTCTCTCTCTCTCTCTCTCTCTCTCTCTCTCTCTCTCTCTCTCTCTCTCTCTCTCTCTCTCTCTCTCTCTCTCTCTCTCTCTCTCTCTCTCTCTCTCTCTCTCTCTCTCTCTCTCTCTCTCTCTCTCTCTCTCTCTCTCTCTCTCCCGGGTACACATTGCCCGATGCGGTATATACGACCAACACTATCTACAACGTGCACGTCGTGCCCGAGCCAACAATACAAGCCCTTTCCCCATATAGATCCCGATTCCGGCTGTTGCCGATCGCGACACACGAACATGCAGAGGAGAGAGGCTTTCCGGTAGAGCGCTGTGTATTTGGAGAGAACGCCGACGCTTGTGCCGGGGGCTGGTTGGCCCACGGCGCTGATCAGCACACGGTTCGACCGATGCTCTCTCGCTGCCGTGAGGCAGCAACCACCATTCGATTCTCTTTCTCTCTCTATCTCTCTCTCTCTCACACACATACACATACATTCACCCTCTCTTGCTCTTTCCCTCGCTCTACCCCTATCTCTCTTGGGGTAACACGCTCGCATCACGGCAGTAACTAACCGGATTCCAGGACGCGCAATGGCGACCGTACCGCACGGCCCATAGCGGCGTAGAATATGGGATATCTATGGGCTCATATCCACACGACCAAACTGTACACTAGCCAAATGGACGCGGCAATAACGGCCCGTTAACGCTAATTCGCGGAATTCTGATTGACGACGAGCGCAGAGGGATGCGAGGATCGAGGAAGGGGTTGTGTGTAGCCTCGAAACAGGGGCGCAATTCTACTCACCCCCTGGACTAGGTATTCTTGTGTATGTGTGTGTGTGTATGTGTGTGCGTGCGTAGGTGTATTGCCGATGCTTCCTGATGCTGGTGGAGGTCACTATCGTATTACCGATACGTTGCTTTTGTCTCGCTTACACCACGCGCTATCCTCTCGACGACCACCCTTCCGCCGACGATGCGCACCCTCCGCGACTACCTCGAGCGAAATACCAATGGGAACGTTCCCGTAACGTAGTGTTTGGTACTGCGTGTGAGCGAGATGACGTTATTTCGGTCAACTTTTCCAAGATTCGATGAAAAAAGAATTTTTGTACTTATCGGAAATTTATTTATTTTATTATTGGATCAAATGTTTGTTTTTCATATTGTTTTATATCTTGAATATATTTCATATTTGTATCTTATTTTTTACTTTCGTATTGTTTTCATAGAAAGTTTTGTTGATAATTTTGTATTCATTTTTAAGAGGGAAACCCGGTTTTTGCGTCGTTCCATTTTAACTCCATTTTCTTGACCACTTACGCAAGAGTGAATTTGGGGAAAAGGAAACTCGTTTCGTATCTCATCCATAGTGACGTGGCTCTTGTAATAGGGTGACGATCGGGGTAGCTCCGGAAGCCAAACGAGGCGTATAGGCAGGGTAACCCTCCGCAGCACGTCATCCGTGCGTCCTTCTTTGTTTTTCGTTGGTTCCTATACGCACCACTTCCTCTTGTATCAATCTATATATATATCTTCTCTTTTTCCCTTTTCGTTAGATTGTCAATGTTTCTCTCCTTATCGCACTCTCTCTCTCTCCCTCTCTCTTTCTCTCTCCGACTCCATAGCGAGTCAAGCCTCGACCAGCAGCTGATTTATTACTGCTGCGCTGGGTCCAGCCCCTCGTACGTTTTCGGGACCCTCCAAACTCGTTCGATCAACCCCCTATGGTCCATGGTTTCTAGATCACGTCGGTTGATACACGCGCTATACTACACTCTATAGGAAACGCCTATATACGAGACCAACGAAACACGATGAGTTGGGGCTGGTACAAAAAAGGAATGGTGTGCGTCGTTTATTTTTTCGACGCATCAAGTATCGTTATTGTGAGATCGTGATATTCAATCTTTCTTTTCGAGACAATGCAACGAGAAAAAATAACGAGAGGCAGTCGTTTTATAATTGTTTCAAATTACAACGAGAAAATATTCCATTTATGTGGAAGAATTCATAACTGTTCCGAGATTGAAAATATTAGAAATTATAATGACTTATATATAAGACGAGGGAATATTTCATTTTGGTGAGAGAGAGAGACTTATTGATGCATCTGTGTTATGGCACAGGCTGATGTTTTACATACAATATCACGATCTCTCTTCTTCTCCTTCTTCTTCTCCTTTTTATTTTTCTTCTTCTTTTTTTTTTTTTTGTTATTATTGGTACGAGACCGTTGGTATGGCGGAGGGGCTGAATTCCCATTAGAGGCACGTTATACTAACGCGAAACTCTGTAAAAATGATCTAAGACGCCTCGTAGCAGTTCGAAACACTTGCTACCCCCCTTTCGTAGCTACGGAGGTCGAGGTTATTTGCATTCTCTTTTTTTCCCCTCTTCCGACTCGCGCGCGGGAGGAAGATTCTTCTTCTTATTTTATTTTTCTTTCTTTCTTTTTCTTTACGTTCCCCCTGAGGAATTTCGAGGGGAATCAAAGAACTCGTTGAGTTCTCCGTGGCGTGCGCGTTCTCGCGAGAACTCGAGTTTATCCGACGCAGCGAAGGGCGCACAGGGCCAAGGGTCTTTAATATTTTTCATCTCGTCGTATCTAACGATCTTCTTGGGGTAACGCACCCGGTCGTACGGGCGGAATATATTTCGATCTACCGTAAAAATGAACCAAGGAAGGAAAAAAGAAACGTTTCGGACGGTTGATACGAAGGAGAACAAAAAAATCATCATTAATTCTCGAATCCAAAGACCGAGGACCACTTTGTCCGAATCAACGTTATTTCTTCCGTCTCGATGATGAGATCATCGATCGTTTTAAGTGAATTCCCGAACGAGGGTAGGGAGGAGAGGGACACAGAAAGAGAGAGAGCGGATCGTAATGAACCTCTGGTGTTCGCGTGCGCCAGAGGCATTCCAATTAAAGTAGCGCGTCCGATCGAGTGCAATTTCGCTGTTTATTTATAGTCGTACAATTATCACGCAGAAAGCAGCAGCAGCAGCAGCAGCTCGCTCGATGATCGCTCCTAGCCGATGGTAAACGTTCGTTGGTTGCCTACCCCAAACGAACTCGTTCAATTCGACTTATCGACGTATCGACCAAGTTTGATGACCCTTCTTATTAATTCTACGAGCTAAATGACATTGTATTCTGAAGACTAGAAAAAATCGTTCCATCGATGATGCGATAGTGATGAAACATTTAGAAATATTCGTGCCGAATGTCAAACGGATCGTTGGGATTAACAAAAAAAAATGCATAACTACTACATAGACCGGGTACAAGGGCCTAAAATAAAGGAAAGTCGAGCTCGCTGCCGCTGGCGCTGCTGCGACGGCGAGACTCGCCGGACCAGTCCGCCATCTTGATCATCCAGACTCGCCGTGTGTCCATTGCGTAGCGTGTTAACGACGCAAATGGCGAGAAGCCCAAACTCGTAGCTCATCGCACCACTGAATAAAATTTCAAACGCTAGCCGAATATTTCGTTCAATTTTTAAGTACACGGATGGATCTTAATATTCTCATATTGTCTTTTTTCTATCATTAGAAATCTTTGACACTTTGAAAAAGAAAAACTTCTTAAGAATAAGGAAGTGTAAAACCCGTAAAAAAATCCTATTAATTCGCGTTGCGAAGCGTAGCTCCCTCGCTCGTCGCGGGGCTTGGTCCGCGGTCTCTCCTGTGTAACCGGCAATTTTGGGATTGCCGCCGGCTGCAGATTAGGACCAGCGGGATAGGAGTGTGTTCACGAGAGCCTTCTCCGATATGCCTGCTTTCTCTCTCTCTCTCTCTCTCTCTCTCTTTTCTCCTCCTCCCTCTTCTCTTATGGTACGGTCATGGTGTACCAAGTGCGACCCTCTATCGCGCCGAATATTGCCCGATAAGAGACCGGACCCAATTAAAACGATAATAACAAGCCTCAGACCGACAAAACCGACGTAGTATCGCGATTTGGGCCGCGTTTCGTCTCGCTTCGCTCCTTTTCGCCGGCGGCGAATCGAAGGTGAAGCAATACAAAAGCTGCAAGCTTCCTAAGGCTTCTTCCACCTATCGAAAGTAAATTTGTATTTATTTTTTTGTTTTTTGTTTGTAATATTCCACGAGACCACACGTGTTTAATGTATTCGAGAACACTTTGCGTACGGCAAATGGTACGAGGGACAAGCCACGAAAATACCTTCAAGAACGTCTTTATCAAACGTGACTGCAATTTCCAACGTCCAAGTGTCGTCACTTTCGAGCTGTTACGAATTCGTGAGAATATCAAAAACACGTCGAAACCGTCGCGAAGACTGTGAATTTTTTAATCGGTCATTATGAAAACTTTTTCCACATAGATCGAATACCTGACTCCCGGTGCATTTAACATTCTTAACTGCGTCGTACCATTAGCTCGACGATTATCCATCGCGGGTGGGAAAACCCGATGCGCGATAGTTCACGCCGCGATACTTTGGGAGAGAAAAAAACGCACAAAACACGTATTCTTCGCGTCTTTGGACGATCCTCGTTACGAAATGGGAGAGACTTCGTAGTTGGTTAATCGTGGAAACGTGTGAACGAGATGAACGGGGAAAAAGTAACGCGATCCGACGGAAGAAACGATGCAACTCACGTCCACGCCGTCGCTTTTTCGATTAAAATAACTTCTTCCTTATTCTGGCGTAAAAGTCATTCCATTACTTTTTGTTGATGTTCAGTGAGCATCAACCTTAATTTCTCTTTTTCTTCATATTGACAGGTGAAAATATTATTTTCAAGTTCTATTCGTCGATGGTCCATTTCAACTTTGCGTAGAAACGGTTCGAGCGTTCCGTCGGAAGAATGCGACGTTCGTTTAATTTTATTCACACGGATCGTTTTAATACAATTTGAAGATAATGAAAGTTCGTAATTTTGAAGATACGCAAATTTTTTTATTCGTCAGTCCCCTGTCATTGTAATTTCCCAAATGACAATTCCATTCTGCGACGCATTCACGAACGAATGAATTATTTGAGAAAAAACGTGAACATTTTATTCGCGAGAACCTTCAAAAGTTCGCTCCAGTGATTCGTGACAAAGGGGTGATGTCTAAGACCCGAGATATCGCCTGGGGAAGTTATTTTCACTCGGAGCTCCGTCTTGGTATTCGCCAGAGGGAGCGAGGACGAATTTCACTCCCATTTTAATGACGTCACAAGCGCACACCGAAAGAGACAGAAGGATAGAGATAAAAACGTAGAGAGTAAAATGAAGGACTCGGTCCTCATTCGTAGAGTCGACTCCGTGATGAGAACACTTTCCCTCTTTCGCTCCGCAGTTGCCTCTAAAAACCTGTCTCTCGTCAGGAGAGCGAAGTTCTCGCGTCCGAGACGGAGAGGACACTTTTATGGAGTGTTTGCCATCGGATCTCTTCGCAGTCTCTCTTATTTTCATTCGTCTCCTTGAAAGTAGCCGTGTCTTCGACGCTACCCACGATCTTGGAATTCTCATCCGTCGATCTCTCGTTAAGCCTAGACTCTGATATAAAGTCAACGCTCGTCCCAATTTTTATTTCTCGGAACAAATAACTACCCCTATTCTGCCAGAGAGAATCTAAGACACAAGATTTACAAAAAAAATCACGAATAAAACTGTTCTACAATTATGAATTTAAAAAATTACAGAAATATCATAACAATTAATTACCTCGATTTTCCAAATAACCATTTTCAATGTTTTTTTTTTTTCTTTTTCAGCGAATCTCGATAAGCTGTGTATTTGTTGCGAAAGTAGCCCCGCACAAATATATATACAGCATGAAGTAGGCACACAAGAGGTGCACATGCAGTACGAGATTCCCTCGCTGATAAAGGGGTAGAAAATCAGTGGTGTGCACGTGCAAGAAGGCCTTCTCGCGGTCTCGCGAGAGAACGGCTCTTATGCCTGCCTCGACTTATTCGTCTTGGCGTACCTGTAGTTTGCATCCACTGCAACCCCCTTCTTGCATAGATGGTATATATTCCTGTGTGTGTAAGGTTCACCGTGTCGAACCACGTTTCACGAATGCATTAATCACCGTTGGGTTTCTGTCCGCCATGTACCACAAATGCATGCATTCTCGACTTCTCGTTCCCTGCCTCTCTCTCTCTCTCTCGTTTTCTGGCTTGTTCTTTCACGATTTTCTATCCCTCTCTATGACTCTCGAAAGTTATGTACTTTTAGTTATACGATACGTAAACGCGTACCCACGTACGCGGTCACGCACCTCCACGAAAAAATATAGGAAGCGTCGTGTTTTTTATCTTTTCCTTCATCCACCTGTGAACTCGGCAGTGTCGAGTTTCCTTCACACGCCCGAGGACTCGAATACGAAATCTATCGAGACTTTTATTTCTTTTTTGTTTGTTTTAAACGTGTCTCAAATCTTTCTCTAAAGAACCATTCGGGGCCCATTCGAAATTTCACCTGTCTAACGATCGACGAAACGACTAAAGAATTTCAAATAGGATAGGACTGTTTGGGTTTACATAATGGCTAGGTCAATCTCTTGGATTAGTCAAGAATAATAATAATAACGAAATAACAGCTTGGAATATTTAAGATTTAAAATTTTTACGATGGTTCTTGTATTAGGATAACAAATTGAATGGAATGAGCAATGAAACGATACGATTAATTTTTCTATAATACGTCTGATCGGTGTAGTTCTCCTCACTAAATATATATCGATGTGTCATGTGAAAAAGAGGGTGTGACAAAACGGGATCGGGCCAAGGCTCATCCACGTTCGTCTCATAGTTTATACATAGACCACTGTCTCCTCCGTCTAGACGCGAGAATTTTCTCCCCAAATGTAGGCGGGGCGAAAGGGGCTCGTCTAAAATTCACGTAGCGCACTCGCACAATAGAATTCCATTTCTGTTTATTTCCATTTTATTTTTTCAAGAATAAATCGAACTCATCATATTGTCGAGAAGTCCGGAATTGTTTCTTCATAGAAACTTTCTTCATGAAATATGAATACTAATTTCGTAGAATACCTATATCGTCATTGCATTTTTGGCAAATAAAGTGGAAATAAATTTAACAATATCGATTTCAGTCAGATAAATGTAGCTTGTTCCAATTCGGATAAAAATTTATTTAAGTCCTATAAATTAAGTTTACTCTCCTCTAATGTCACGATGAGACGACGCTGGTTCGCCGGACCACACCGCGTATATAGGAAACGCATAGATGTGTATTGTGTGTACCTACACGAACGAACCGCGAGAGACCGCGGCGTGCAACTTTGCCTTTCGCGATGAATAATTCAAACGCGCAAAGCTCTCTGCGCGCTTTTTTAGAGAGAGAGAGAGAGAGAGAGAGAGAGAGAGAGAGAGAGAGAGACAAGGATAGCGACTGCACGCGCGACAGAACATACGCAGCCCACTCCTTTCTCCCTCGATCTTTTCTATATATCTCGTTTCGCAGTTTCGCGCTCAAGCAGCCCAACGAATAAGCTCTCTGCTCTCTGTACGAGGAGCTCATCGCACAACGACAACGACATCGACGCCGACGACGACGACGTCGACGGCGACGGGTATAAGCATTCCTGCACGCATTCGCTCGCGGGATTGTAAATCTTTTGCGAGCGGGGAAAAGCCTCTTTCTCGTGTGGGGCTTTTATACGACACACACGCAAACTCGAATGTTATACGCGAATGAGGCTCGGGGATGAGATACGAGCTCTTGCTTTATTATATCGGCTTTGTCGCTGTTTCTCGAGAGTCGCGAGGCGCGACAGACTACTCTGCGAAAGTAAGGGAGAAAGAGAGAGTGATATCTCGCGATTCTCGAATCGTTCACGGTTTCGTCCTCTTCGCCATGGATTCTGTCAGGCTGCTGTATGATGTTCCGCCTCCATTTTTATTGGCCAATCTCATAGAGTTGATCGTCATCTACATTTCTCTACTTATGCTTACATGTCGGATTTATTTCTTATACGTATATATGCGTGAGCTAATCCACGTCGAGACGTCCGAGGAAATTGGTAATAGGGTGTCACCCAAATTTCCCGATTGTCGCGACCAAAAATTGTCAATGATAAATCTCGTTGCCAACGACCTGAATATAACTTTGATCTATCTCGAGAATACATGTTTGCCAAACTCTCGAAAATTCTTCGTGTCTTCAGAGGCTCAGTTTAGCGTTTGGGTGGTACAACGACCGCCAGATATCACTTTAACCCATTACAAATTCATGCATCTAGAATATAACAGCCTTGTTTTTGGTATTCAACAATTTAGCAGCAAAAAATCAAGGAAATAACGCATATCCCATATCAATGCGATATACCCAAAAAATAGTCTTGTGGGGGTAGGGAGCATTTTTTTCTGAAAAATGATTTTAAGAGGGCATTTTTTCATCAAAAATTTCTCGCACATTACGAAAAACGTGGTTTTTCTTTTAAAATACTGTGAAATTTCCCATTTTTTCGACTTTTCACCTGTCAATTCATATCCGAGAGGAAAACGACCCATTAATTCGTCATCAGCGGGAAATTTCCCATCGATATCGGAAAGTATCGAAAAAGCGAATGCGAAAAGTTGTCCGTGGAACCTTATTTTCTGACGTGCGATTCGAGGGTGTCAAAAAATAAAAACCTGCCGTCAGGCAATTGCAAAAGGTCTTATTCAATCACAAATACCTCGCTGGTGAAGAATATTGCCTTATTTTTCCGATATCTCAAAAATTCTAGGAGAAAAACGCAAAAATCCGAAATAACGCTTTTATCCCTCATGATAAAATAAAATATGAAGAATCGAAAACAAAATCATGATTTTCTTCTTATACTGGAAATCTACGCTCGACGATGGTCCTCAAAGCTTAAGAAATCATTTTAATTTATTGACGTAGAGTATATCGCGACTCCCTCTCATCGTCAATGAATCGAAAGTGAAAGAATCGATCGTTTCTCTTCTAATACCACTTCACCCTCTCTCGCAGCCCGGATCCTAAAGCTCGTACGAAGACTATGCCGATGCACATGCACCGTAATATCCAATACACTCGCAATCGTTGGATACGATACGATGAGACGCTTCTTCTCGCAAGCCAACTCCAGGACGAGCCATCGATAAATAATCGATTCGCGACGGTCGTCCTCGCGGATAAATTCGCACGGGTGGCGGGTTCATTCGTCCTCACCGGAGATATATATATATATATATAAACAGAGAAGAGACTGTGGGAGCTCCGCGCGAGAAGACTCGCCAATATATACCTTGACTTTGTGAGCAAAAGAACACCCTTGGACGTTGAGTAAAGAACATATTTGCTCAGGCTCGATTCTGTTATTTCCCAGCGAACCCTTTAGTTTCAACAAAGTTGGCATTTTTACAATTCAATTCACACAAAGTTTATTTTGCTGTTCAACTTCAACGAAATCGCGTTGATTTTCATAAACTCTGAATGGATTTTTTCAATACAAGTATGAAGTTTAATCCATTCATCTCGACGTCCAACAAAGTACATTCCACCATTTCTATTCTCTCCACAACCTTTCACATTTTGTCTAGTCGTACGGTAACTACCGTTTGCACGCGACCATATTCTTCTACGAATCCTGCGCTTAGATTCGTACAAAGAGAAACAGAGAGAGAGAGAGAGAGAAAGATAGAGAGAGGCAGGAGAACATCACGAGAAAGATCAGCGTGCACGATACGCGAGTGCGCGGTGTACACACGACGTTGAAGAGGGTCAGTAGCGATCGTAATTTCTCGTCCGTCACACACAAGAGAGACAAAGAGAGAAAGACGACAAAAATAGAGAGAGAGAGAGAGAGAGAGAGAGAAAACTTGAAAGACCAAAGTGGTGTTCTTGCGTGGTCGAAGGTAAGCCCGGATCATATTCTTAACGAGAGTGCTTTACGACTCGCAAGGTCCTTTATCTACGGCGGCGTTGCGTTGCGTTGGCGTTATCCGAGCCAAAACCCGAAGGTGAATCGCCCTCGCCTGATGTGTGTTATACCATGGTATTATATATACACGGTGTGTACACGTGGTATATATACGATGGTTGCTCGAAGAGGTAAGAGGGAAGAGAGGTAAAAGATCGCGTCGCGTCTGGTCCGAGGATCGAGGAGAGCGAGGAAACGTAAGAAGGGAGAAAAGATCTTGATGTATTTCGCACTTAGCCACGCCACACGCCATGCCATTCTTATTCCGGTGTATATAACATGCATAAACACATACACGTATCGAGTATACGTGTGCTCGATGCTTTTTGCTTCGGGCCCACATGCTTTTGCTTGCGCTTTCTGTGGTTGGAGGGATATCGTCGTCCAGTCCGTAGCCTCGCTCTTTATGTCCCTTGTACCACGTCCATGTACGGTCGCCTTCGCTATATATACAGACACCGTGGTCGGTACAACGATACCATATATATTTTCCATCGTTGATTTCGCATAGCTGTTATTCACCCTGTGTGCTCTTTTACAATCATTCTCAGACTCACATATATTTATCTGTCGCAGTGCATTTTGTTCGCCTCGCTCGGCATTCAATGTCGCCATTGTAATTGTCTTTTCTCATTCGCCAACGCTTCGAGCCTCGATACTCGTGCGCTATGCATCACGGAACGAGAGTCGCGCAGCGATCGGGGGATGGCGCGAACGGAGAAATCGCGCACTCCGGGCGTCGAGCAAGGGTGCGAGATAAACTTGTGGGATCGCCGTTGGGCTTTCCCATAATTGGTATCGCGGAGGGTCGTAATTTCTATCGAAGAGAGGGAGACGACGCGAACGCCGCGATAATATATACTCCATTATACGAGTGCCGAGTTACTCTCGCGTCGTTGGTATTTCTCGATCGAAATGCGACGGAAGGGGAGAACATTTGTTATTGTTCCACGATAGATTATTCCTTTCGATAGTAAATTCATTTAATGAACACGTTAGAGCATTATGGCCGGTCCATCGATCTTCATTATTAATGATATTGGGTGGAATAGAATGTACGTCCCGGGATACGCGGATAATTAATTGGATTCTCGCTCTGTGCCAAGTCTCGATAAACCTTTCCTCGATACGGAAAATGAAACTCGGACTCGGCAGAAAAATTTCAGCCAAACTATACGCAACGTCATTTCGAGTCGATATCCCAAAAATCACCTCGACACGACCTTGCTCTTCGAGATATCGATAAAATGTTTCCGACACGAGTCTCCGGCAAGCTTTTCTCGATAAGAATCCTCGTTCTCTCGCGCATTTTTCTTTATTCGTTTCCACGTCTCGATGGGTCGCAGACGTTTCTATCTCGCCTACCGTGGTTTCAGAACGCGCACCTCTCGTCCGTAAGTACCCTCGAGAGAGATCGTTCACCCCGAGTCTCTCTTTTCTCGCGAGCACGTGCATACGACGGATAAGATACCCTGTCTCTCCTTCGCAGCCTCAGGTACGCCGCGTTTAATTTGCATTTTCTTTCGCCAGAGAAACACTCTTATTCTCCGCAAATAGAACTTGCGAATGTGCGCCTACTACGTACTACGTAACATCGTCTCGATCGCTGTCTCTCTCTCTCTCTCTCTCCCTCTCGTGTTGTATCGCGCCTCTCTTGCGAGTCTAGGTACGCATTGTCGATGAATCTACGCAAATGTTGTCTCAACGTTCTTCGTGTATTTTGTCTCGAGACTAGATAGCGCGAGGATCAGGACGTAAAGGACGAAGGTGTTCGTGTACCAACGTGCGATCGAACCTCCGCATCCCTTTTCTCCCCTTCTCAGCCCTACCCCATTTTTCGTTTTCTTGTCTTTTTCCCCCTCTCTCTCTCTCTCTCTCCCTCAACAGAACATTGTTCACGAAAGCAGCGGCACACCAGAAGCGCACGGCAGAGCGTTTCTCTCGCATCGCGCGAAAGACCAAAGTGCATACGAGCCCTGGAGAGATCTCGTACGAGGAAAGAGGGGCGCTATATGCTCGCCTCGTTCTCGTACTCTTGTACCGTCGTTATTCACTCTTACCATTTATCCTTCACGTTTCTCGTGCATATATACGAGCTTACTTTTACCTGGCCCCGTAGCCCCGCCTGTCTCCTCGTCGCTTTCTCAAGCTCGAAGAGCGGGGCCTTACTTCGTCCCCCGCGGTTCGCGATCTCGAGACTTCTCCTTGTAACTGGAGAACCGCGAGCGCCATTACCCTCGCGCGGAACATCGTCGGGAATATCACACGATGGTCGACCAACGAAAAATCTTGTACAGGCAGCGATAGTTCGCGCTTCTCGATCCTCGTTTACCCAATTTTTATCGTCTTCGATTAACGACTAGACGAGTTCTCGTCTTCTATGCGCACACACGACTTCTCGATCGGTTTATCTTCACAATATATTTTTTCTTTTCTTTTTTCTTCTTTCTGTGTTCGAAGATCTTTCGCTTAACACCTTCGACGTATCGTGTCGCACCCTTTGGTCGTGACTCAAGTGCCGCACGCAATTACTCTCGGATGTCTGCTCTCTCGAGCAGGCCTGCTGCGAGCGTGAAATTGTTTTTTTTTTGTACATTGCTCGCTCTTTCTCTTCACCGAGAACGATTAAAGATACCGACGTCGAGAGCTCGTTCATCGTGAGAACAAGTATATACCGCACGTTTCATCTTTACCACCTTCTGATTCTTTCGCGATGAAAAATTTATAAAGGAAAAAAAGACCTTTCGTATAATTCGACATCTTTTTGTTATCCCTTTTTCATCTTTCGCGTAAAGAAATAAATCAATTTGTTCGATTGGAATAATGGTAGTGGTAAAAAAATAAATTAAATATTGAATAGAATACTTTCCAATCGAATTCATTCGATCGCGTTGAAGGAAATTAGCGTCGGTCGGCCGTAAGGGAAAAGTATGAGTCGCGTGACATCGAGAAGTGTTGACACAGTATAATCGAGATAATGGGAACTCTCGAAATAAGGAATAACGCATCGATGCGCAGCGTGTAACGAAACGTTGCTACGAATGACGTTGAAGAATCCGTGACAGCCGTAGAGTTTATATCTCCTAATACCGGGATAACCGAGAAAGGACCAAGAGGGGTTGGTTTACGAGGTAATAAAACGGCGTTGAGAGACGAACGGAGAAAAGCTAGAGGAAGAACGACTGAAACGTAAAGGAGTGTGAGGAAACACACACGCCTTATGCGGTCGTGCGCACGCCCGATTCTCTCTCTCTCTCTCTCTCTCTCTCTCTCTCTCTCTCTCTCTCTCTCTCTCTCTCTCTCTCTCTCTCTCTCTTTCTTTCTCTCTCGCTCTCTGTCCTGCCTTGTGTATTACGTGTGACCACGTGTACGACTGGACGAGTGTACGTGTGTATCAGCGCGAGTGTGAATACTGGTGCAAACTCGGCGACTGCCACTTCGTATAATGGATTCACACGGCTATAAAATTAGAGGCTTGGACAAATTTACGACCCGGTATATACGCCCGTTATGCGTCTCTCGTATAGCGTAAGGAGTAACCGAGCGAGATATACACGAAGTGTTCATCGAGAGAGAGAGAGAGAGAGAGAGAGAGAGGTGTGCGCGAGAACGCTCACGCCATGGTAGCCACAAAGGATATTTGATGGGCAGAGCGCGTGCCATCGCGAGAAAGTGATTTCTACGAGATTCGATTAGTTTATCGATCTCTCTCTCTCTCTTCTTTGCACGGTCGACTAACCTCGCGAGACTTTAAGTCGTACGTGCTCTATTTTACGCAACGTCTTACTCTATTTTCTAATACGTCTAGAAAATATATGATCGTAAAATCTGTCGATGAAATTTTAATCAATAAAAATCGCCATCGAGATCGTCGTTTTAATTAATCTCCCGACTTCACGACCAACGAAAATAAGTTTCTCTCGCATATTTTATTTGTCTATCACCTACGTTACGTGTAATCTAAATAACGCCGACTCACGGAACGAAATGGGAGCATAATTCTCATTCGCCATTATGCAAGCCCCATAGTAATGATAATAATAAGACGTCATCCAAGGGATTAGAATAGACTCGTTTTGGCGGCCTTATTAAGACTTAAATTGGAAGCTCGCTCGGGCGCGAGATAGTGAAGTGTCTCCCTCTTTCTCTCTAAAGCAAAGATATATAGTCGTAGTAGAGAAGCTAGAGTGAGAGAGAGTGAGAAAGAGCGAGGTCGTGGCAGAGGGGGTGAGAGAGATGCAACATACACAGGGATGATGATGGTGGTGCATCGGGCAACGCGCAAGGCATTATGGCCGCCACCGACGCCCGAGGACGGCGACGACGACGACGATCCTCGAGTTTGGAGGGTCGAGGCTCCACCAAGCCCGCAGCTTCGCTCACATCTCTGCCGGATAATGGTGGGACGGGGTTGAGGACATTCATCTTCCCCCACCCCGTTTCTCACCGTATCCTCTCTTTTGCTTCGAGCGTCCCCGGAAACTCCTCTCTCTTGCTGTCTCTCTCTCTCTCTCTCTCTCTCTCTATCTCTGGCTCTACCGTCGAGTCGGTTTCCCCCGCTGGTGTACGTTTCCAACATCCCTTCCTCTCTCGTCCTTCCAACTTCTCCACGCACCTATATACATCTTCGAGCAAAGGGGAAGACCCTTCGTCTTTTCATTTTCTCTCTCTCTCTCTCTCTCTCGGTCTCTCTGTCGCGATCCCTTCTTGCGTTTGGAGCAGCGCCACCAAAGTTGACTTTACACTTCTCTCGGGGCCTTGAGAGATATCACCGTCGCTCGAGATATACATAGGTACTATATATACCTGGCTTTCGACTCTCGTCTGTTTTCCTTTCTCGTACGATTCTCGAATAAATGTCTCCAATTATTTCAACTCCAATCTCACGGTCGAACTCCACGTACAATCGGAAAAATATTTTCGACGAAATTAATTAAGAATCTTCGAATATTCGCTGGGAATTAATTTTCCAACAATTTTTCTATTACTATTTATAATGTGAAATAATGTTCAACGCTTTACAAAAAAATCAAGCAACGACCCATCTCCGGTCGAGCTGCACCTCCTTGGAAATGGAAGGACATTTATCGTCCCGCCTCGCCTTCCATTTTCTCACGTCATTATTATTCAGTCCGAGAGCAAACTCTCGTTTTTGACGAGAGACACGACGAACTTAATCCCACGCGTGATTCATCTTTACCGTGGTGTGTGCTCCCGTAGATCTGGATTATCTGACATTATCTGCATATTTACGAGCGTCCCATCTCGCTCGACTCTCGCTATCCTGGGCTCGTCCCTCTTTTTCTTGCCCCTCCGCCCCTTTGTACATATATGCACCGGTTTACTCTCGATCCTTCTCGCGTGCACTACAGCAGTAGCTTATTATTCTTGCACACCTCGTTCTCGATGCACCACAGTTGGGGATATCGTTCGCGTAGGACGCATAGCTATATATATATATATGTGTGTGTGTATATGTGACTGTAAATATATATCTAGATAATCTACTTTGTACACGATTATTTTTGCTTCAAGACCTCGGCCTGCCCTTATACGACATTCCTACCTACGTCGAGCAATGATACATACGACACGCTACGAGTAGAGAATGACAGGGAGAGAGATGGTGAAAATATGCAAAAAAAAAAACTACTTGCTCAACCTCGTTACGAACTCCCAAAAAAAAAATCAGTCTCGCAAGGTCCCTCAATACAACACGCATTATTATTCGTCGCGCGTTTTGCTACGACATGTATATATATATAAATATAATATCTTTAAAAAGCCCGAGGCCACGGTCACCGCGAGCTGCTTTTACGTACAGCTCTGTCGGGAAATTTAACAAGGAGCAGCTGTGCCTTTCAGGAAATGTTGACCTTCGAACGTATTACCATCATCGCGTATCGATATCAAATTCCCCTCTGATTGTGAAAATCGTTAATTTGCATCCAATTATAAAAAATAAATCGTGTCGTTATCGAAAAATAAATTAATTAAGGGACGAGCGCGGTAATGACGGAAACGAATAAATATAAAATAATCCATTATTTCTGGACAAATGTGGTTAACCCCCTGAACCACATAGTCTCATCCTCTTACACGATAATATATATATTTTATCGACATCTACGTCACAATCGCAACGACGTAAGCTCACACTGAATTGGGTCCAGTTGTACGTACTCTACCAAGCTCTGGAGGCTGGAGAAGGGGTGGAAAAGGGGGTAGAGGAGGAGAATAGAGCTTAGTAGATTTTACGAACGTCCAACCGCCCCCGCAGAACCCAATCACGTTTGCGGATGAGTAACGCGTGCATTCGAAACCAATCTGCGTCGGGGCGAACTAAATTGGAATCAGCCGGCGGTATTGTATCATATATATATGTATGTATAGTATAGATTGTATATATATATATATATATATACGTTCGGTTGTAGTCATTGTATACGAGTATTATATGCAGTACGACAGCGTTGAGCCCGGTCACTATGCCCTAGGTATACGTACATTCGATATTTTTCACGCTTCGACGAAACAACGAGAGATGTCTCTCACTCTCTTTCTCTCTCTTACTCTTTCTCTCTCTAGTCGCGTATAGTTACACGTTACGATGATTTATACGTATTTTCTCGAGCTATACGAATCTCGTACGCCGTATAGTAATGGCGGAAATAAAAATAACGAAAAATGCAAATAATAAAATAGAAGAAAAAAAAAACGCAACATTGTCAATAAATTCGTGCCACGGGGCTATAAAACACGAGCTTGATAGATACGCTAGATTATCGTGAGATTAAAAATTTTCGATCGTACCGTGTCACACTCGTGGCTGTACGTCCGAGTATTTTTCTAAAATTATAGTCTTTTTTGTGAGTAATTGGATCACGTAAAGCGCCCTTCGCTCGAATTCTGGCAGATGCAAAAAAAGGAATATAAATATTATTATTATTGAAATTTCCTATCCCGAGGATGATCGTCCGTGCGTCATCGTGAAAAAAAATGCCACGAGTTCGATCACCTCTCGCGCAACTACGAATTTGTACTCCCCGTGCAATTTGCCGGTGTTTAATATATTTTTGATTTTTATTTTGTTCACTCCGTACCGGAGCGCCTCTCGTATAAAATCGATCGCGCGTACGTCGAGTTTTTCGCGACGTCGGTGTTTAAAACCAATAATTCGAGGTGCCGTAATGGCGCCACGAGAAACACTCGACGGGATATTCGCGCGTGAACACATCAGCGAAGATGAAAAAGAAAGGAAGAAAGGAAAGAAAAAAAAAACGTTGAATGGTTCGAAGACGCGTATCCGGAGCGCGTTAGTTCCGCGAAAAAGATAAATCGTTCGCCCATCCTCCTCTCTCGCTCCACCCCTCTCGCGCTTCGCGCCGCAAAGATCATCATTTTCCCTTATGGTCGACGACTATATATATATATATATAGATATATATAAAACGCTCACCTGCTCCGATCGTGGTCGTTGATTATTTCTCATGATTGGGCCGACAGCGAAGCTTTTTTTGCGTTCGACAACATAGCCGTGGAACGATGCGAGAGAGAGGAAAAGTCCGGATCGTCTCGATTCGCCCGCGAGGGCACGGGGCCCATTGCCTACTTATCGGGTAATAGCGAAGATGTGATGCCTCGAACTCGAAGCTTGAAGTATCGTATTGCGCATTTTCGACGCGCATACGTATCTCCATTGTTACTTTCGGCAATACAACGTTGGAAAATAAATTCTTGTCCCGTTACTTAAGAATAAGAATAAATAAAATGTAACAAAAAATAAAATAATCTTAATCAAATTAAATTATCTTCAATCGATATTAATTTAACATTTAATTAAAATGTAATATTGAAATAAATTCAATTTAGGTCAAAGTCATTTCAATCTATGGTTGCAAAAAAAAAATAACCGTAAGTACACGAACGAATTTTCGCGAACATTTTCTCCAACGAAAGTACAGTCCTGCAAGGAATCGATAAAAGAAGCTTTTCCCTATCTCAGTCCTCGTATTTTCGGCATTCTCACGTTTTATAGGAAAAAGTTGCATTTCTACCGATATTTATAAATTCACATTTACCACATTTTCTTCGCAAGCACACACACACACACATGCACATAAACATACATAGCATTGGAAAAGAGAGAGAGAGAGAGAAAGAGAGGGCGTTATCGCGCATATCATCAATCAGCGTTGGCCCGTTATTTTCCAGTTGGTTTTCCACCTGCAATGGCGCGCAGTTTAGTCAACATTCGGAAGCCATACCATTTTATCACGGCCATTCAAACCCCATTGGCCGTGCAACGGAGATACCGCACATATCTATATATACGCGTGCAAGAGCATCTATATACGCGAATATATACATATATACGTCGGTCTGGTCGACGTCCTACGCGTATCTACCGGGTGAACGTGAAAAACACCGCGAACGTTTAAATTTTCATCGTGATATCTCTCCCGTTTTCTCTCCATCGCGGTCTCGCGGATAAAATTTAAATCTGATTATTCTCCGCCCGATTCGCCTTTATAATCGTATATATACAAGATGGTGGGGAAGAGGTCGATCGAGGCCGCCGTTTACCGGCATATCAATTTGCTAAGGCTTACAAAATGAACAAAATGCATTACGATCCCTCGCCGAGCGTGTATTGGATCGATCGCTACTGACAGGAAGCGGCCTCGCCATATTACTCGCTCGCTTCGATGACATAAAGATACCGGGCAACTATCCATCGCTCCCACTTGCCACACGATACTCACTGGACACAGATACCCGCTCATTACCTCGCGATCTTCCAACAGATAATAATCTCTACCCCCTCTGCTGTCTCCCTCTCTCTCTGTCTCTCTCTTTCTCTCACCCTTTCTTCAGGTACGCCAGCCTCTCGATCAGAACCATCCATTATAGAAACGCTGAATCAGTATCCCCTCCTCGACTATCGGCCCCCCACTCTCGATCATCGTACATCGTTAACGAAAAGACCGACAGGCAAGATTAAATTAAAAATCATATGTTCTAATTTTATCGAAGCACTCGATAGGAATAAAATTGCCACTCGATCAAAGTAACGTCATTCGTGGTACGAGACACGAACACACTCGATAAATTACAGGCAAAGTGATGAAAATTTTTGTTTTTTTTGCCGATCGTCTTCGGTCAACGAGGTGGTAAATCTCTCGCAATTAATTCTTGCGATTTACGACCGGTATATTATATATATATGTATGTAAATCTTATCGTTCTCGAAGGACACGGGTCCTGCACGGGCAGGCAATTATCAAAACAGTCGGGATATCGATTTATACCAATTGTCATCGGACACGCTTATTTTCGCTCCATACCACGAAGTCTTCGACTCTCGCGACGTTATTTATTCATGAGAGACGCGTGATTTTTTTTTAACTACGTCAGTCTCTCTCGCGTCGATACGAAATTTATTCGTCCCATTTTTTCTCGATCCCCGTAACGAGATGTCTTTATTGATTCGAACGAGTCAAGAATCTTATAGTTTTAACGGAATTAGGAAATTACCGTCTGTTGCCGTCAAAATACTTCGTGAATCATTTAATCGAGTGGAAAAAAATTGATTTGTTTTATTACAACAAAAATTGATTTAAATTCAGGAAAATGCAGTCAACCTTACTATTCCCACCTTCGTCACGTTTCATTCACGTCGAATAAATCTCTTCGTAATAAAAATAATATTATTATTTCAACCGCATATTACCTTGAAATAATAAAATGCTCACTCGCTCGTTTGATTAAGTTGAAGAAGAAGAAAAAAAGCCATAAAGCTAAGAAGATGAAGTAGATACGCTTTACGAAGAATTGGGTAGTTACGTAAGAGATTTTTCGTGCGTGTTTCATTCTCCCAGTTGTGGTCTTGCGCCTGCGGGGGGATGATGAGATGTGAGAGACAGAAAGAGAGAGAGAGAGAGAGAGAGAGAGAAGCAGCGGTGATGGCCGCGCTATATAAAAGCAAGCGCGGCTACCATAGAATCTTCCGAATCGGCCATTATAGCGTGGCGGTAATGGTCGGGCCCCCGAGAAAGAGAAAGAAAGAAGAAGCAGAAGAAGAAGAAGAAGAAGAAGAAGAAGAAGAAAGATGGGGAGTCGACTCTGGACGTGCGTCCAAGGTCGACCTGTCGGGTTGCCCAAAGCAAGCGGGAAGACCCAAAAACTGCTTCGCCACGTTAGTCGAAGTCCCGTGAGGGTGAAGGGGAGGGGGGGGGGGATCAAACCACCAGAATGGGTCCTGCGGTCTGTTGGTCGGTGGCCTCAGAGCCGCGGCAAACGCACACTCGCAACGACGACACACAGGTTTCGTCGAGAGAGAACTGAGAACTGGTTGTACACCCGAAGCGGCGAGACGCGTCGGTGGCGAGTAGGTATACGATTGCCTCCGATCAGAAAGAGTGAAAGAGAGAAAGAGCAGTTTTCAAGTCTGGAACGACTCGTAAGAAGAACCTATCGATTGCCTGGACAAGCTTAAGCGCCGATAAGGGGACAGGCTATGGCCTGTTGGTCTATTGAGAGGCGTATCTTGAAAATACTCTCCCTCTCTCTCTTTCTTTCTCTCTCGTTGTTGTCGCGACCACAAGCCGCATGCGTGCCTCCGCTCTTCTCTAAACTGCTTTTCTCAGCCTTCTCCGGGACGGCTTTCAGTGCTGTTTTTACGAGCGGTTAGCGCAAGAGGGAGATAGAGGGAGAGAGAGAGAGAAAAGAACGTGCGAATAGTCATTTATTAAGTCGTGTCATCACTCTATTTACTCGTGATGCATTCTGTATTAAAGAGGGCAACGTTTATTTATTTTTTGCTTGGAAACGAGCGATTATCTGGTTGATTGCCGATGGATTTTCATTGGTGTGTTCCTCGTATGCTCGTTCGGATGGAATTCTCGTAAATTCGGTGAGCATTCTGGTAGCACTCTTCACGCGCTAGTGTGCATTACGAATACCGGATCGCGTGTGTTTTCATGCAGACCGGAAAGTACATTAGCGCGGGCATTATTTCTTGCGTTCATATCAACCCCTACGTGTATATATATATATATAGAAAGAGAGAGAGAGAGAGAGAGAGAGAGCTTCTCACCCTACAAGAGCTACCCCATGTAAAAAGATTCACGAGTTCGTTCTGCTTACCGACCCACCATAGTCGATAAACTTGCCTGTAAAACCATGGCGCCCTTTTCCGCACACAGTTATCAAGATCGCTCAATCTCTCATTGCTTTTTTCCCCGTCTGGAAGTAAATATGGTAATATTTAATATTTCTCGTTATTACTTCAGAATTCAGAAATTTTTCTTCAAAAGAATTCGATCAATATTGAAAATAACCAATCGGACAACAGCAATGGAAGCATTACGATAACCGAACGAAGGAAAAAAAGAATAAGAAAGATAGAACGAAACGAGGACAACCCCCTGGCACAACCCACCCCCTGGTTCGAAATGTCATCCTTCCGGTATCCGATCGACCCCCCTCGGGTAATTCAATGCTCGATGGCGATGAGTGCTATCCGATTCGAGAATCGGCCAGTGAAAAGGGCGAGTTGAGCAGGGTGGGTGGAACCAGGGCTAAATTCGTCGACTGAAACATAGCCGTTCTATACAGAGAAATAGAGATAGAGAGACGAGAGAGAGAGAGAGAGAAAGAGAAAGAAAGCCATTTCTCCGACCGGAAACCGGACACGGGTTCGCGAAAGAGCTATACGCAGTTACGTTGTTGCCGACGGGCTTCGACGACGTGCCACGTCAGCGGGAGCCATTCACCCTTATGCCTCTTTTCCCAGTTCCCACAAATGTGTCTTTTTTTCCTCCTCTTTTTTTTCGTCTCCCCCTCGTTCTTCTCCCTTTCTCCGGTACGATCCCTCGTTTCTCCGGTTACTCGAATCTTGCTTTTCATCTCTCCTTCTCTCCCTCGCGCTTCAGTCACTCGTGAACGCTAGCCGGAGCTCGAAAAATCTCAGAAGCGACCATAGCCAATGCCACCGTGTCCCATATTTATTCGTGTCGCACGCACACTCTTGTGCTCGTCGTTACTCACTAACTCGTGGCTGTGTGCGTGTGTCACGTGTGGCAAGAAAAAAAGAAAGAAATTCATAGAAACGTAAATTCTGTACGCGCGTACATTTTACCAGGAAGAAGTAACGGTCCGTCGTTCGAGTGGAAAATGATTTGTTGCCATTGACGAGATATGATGGAGAGAAAGAGAGAGAGAGACACGGAACGATAGTCGTTGCCCGACCACTTGGAGAAAAACGTCCATCAACGAGCCATGAAACGGCAGTCTCGTACACATTGCTTCCGGTGCTCTTCGACAACCCACCCCTACCTCTCGACAACGGAGTGTACGCGCCCGTAACGAATTACAATTTTTTTATTCCACCCGTTGCAATGATAATCATTGACGAATGCCATTGAATCTTTTCAACCGTGAGAAATACAAGTATCAACGTAAAACGAATGATACGACCTCCGAGAGCTTCGACAAGGCCGTTCCCGTCCAACTATTTAGCTAAAGGACGAGAAAATTTGTAGAAATCTCTTTCTCTCGCGCTCGAACTTCCGACGATCATCGAAGATTCTCCCGAGTTCGTCCGTAAGAAAGAAAACGAAGACCTGTCTCCCGTATATAGTTTCCTAATGGGAGAGTTTTGCCGCTCAGCACATAGATACGAGTAGAAGAGAGAGAACGAGAGAGGATGAAAGGAAAAAAAAGAGGTAAAAAGAGGGACTTCGACTTCTTGATTAAAAACGAACGACCATCGTCATCGTCTCGTACATCGACGTGGTGGAGAGGATGGGGTTAGAGAAAAAGACAGAGACAGAACGAGAGAGAGAGAGAGAGAGAGAGGGGTAGGGGGTGCGGGAGGACTATATACGCAGTGAGAGCTGAGACTAGCGGATCCGCCTGGTTTAATGGCGTCACACACACCGAGCTCAGCCCGGCCGAGCGTGAAAAGCGTACTGCTTCGCGAGAAGCTGGCGATCGCAAATTTAGAAAATCTTCGCTCTCTCCCTGTCTCTCTCTCTCTCTCCCTCATGTGGCTATATATATCGCTGTCTGTGCTGGAACAGAAACCGAAGAGAAGAGGGAAAGAGGCAACGTGAAGCTTTTGCACGTGGATATATATATCTATATATATATATGAATATAGATATAGACGTATATATATAGTTTGCCGCCGTCGGCAAACGCTCGGAAGGTGGTATTTGCGCGGGCCAAACGACGCAAATAGAGAACAAACAGCGAAGCGAGGGTACACACAGGAAGGAGAAACGGGAAGAGAGATTGGAGAAGAAGAGAGAAGTAGCGATAGAAAGTAAACGATAGAGGCAGAAATAGAAAGAGATAGGAGAAAAAGAGAGAATCCAGAGGAGGGAGGTTGCGCGGGAGTTAAGGGGGTTGGGTTGCGGAAAAGGGAGGAAATGGTGCGCGTTACGGAGAAATGGCGCGGAAACCGGGGATAGTGACGGGCAATGGGCTGCTCCGACTCCCGAACCGAAAACTCGAACCAGCGGCAGCGGCATCATTCGTGGGAGGAGTGCAGCGGTAGTTCTCTATATACACAGAACCCTCTCTCGTTCTTCTCTCTTTCTCTTTCTTCTTTTTCTCCTTTACACACCATGTATCCTTTACTCCTTTGTTTTTTCCTCCCTTTCTCTCTCTCACTCTCTCTCTCTCTCTCTCTCCTCACGTCCTTCGGGCTGTTATTCCGACGCTTTTTCCTCAATTTTTCCTCCGATCCTCGTTTTCCCTTCGTTGCACTTCTTCCGTAATCGTCAACGAGTAAGATATATTTATTGATAGAATTTGTAACTTTCTCTCTCTCTATATATATATATATATATAGATATGCGTATATAGCTGAGGATATTTCCGAAGGTAGGATAGATCGATGAAGTACGCTGTCGAGTAACGGCGGATTCGGAGAGGTTCCCCATTTTCCATCGCGGTTAGGGAAAGCCCGAACCAAAAATACTTGGTTGAAAGAACGTCGGTAGGATCTTCTATGTCCGACGTTTGCACTGACGTGTTCCGAATCGAGACGCGCTCGGACAGACGAAATTCCTATCGTCTACACGAGCTCCGCTCCATGAAGAGAGAGAGAGAGAGAGAAAGAAAAAAGAGCAAGTGGGTGAGCCCTACAAGCTCTAAAGGCCGGCTGCTCCCAATGGACCGCGAGAAACGATCTGAAATATTCGCCAGCGAGGCGAACGCATTTTCTTTTCCGTGTGTGTTTTTCCATGTGTTTATGTGAGTGTTTGTGTGTGTGTTCTTCATGCTCGGCAACCTCGAGTTCCATGGTACTTACGTAGCGCCGGCATCAACCCTCCGATGTTGGTCGTAGCGACCAACGGAGACAGAGAAACGACGAGGATAGGGCTGCGTTGGAAAACCCACGCGGCTAATCGCCCTTGAGAAATAGTCTCTCGGTTTATCAGTCTCTTCCAGGTTTAACTTGGATTTCACTGAACGTCCTACCATTGCTCTCATCCTGTGTACTATATATGTCTGTCCTATATATATAGGACTGAATTCAATGAGCCGTGCGTACCAGCGGAAGAAGAAGAAGTCCTTCAACGATTTGGTTACGAGAACAGCTTTTTTACCCTCGAGTCTACTTTACCAAAAACCACCCCTCTTCGCGACCTTACGATGTGATTATTTGATGAGGCTCCGTCTGCTTGACTCGGACAACTCTGCTACTTTTCGATCGGATCTTGATGACCCCTCGAGAACAAAATATTCTCGTCTTAAGGGCTACTAGAATAAACAAAAAATCAGTCGAACAATACACATTTTTACGACAGCTTGATTGTGAAATTTAGTCGATACAACGAGTTAAGGAAATGCTATCGACCAGTTGCTGAACCTACCGAAGCCAGGTATACAGCAGAGTCGCTCCGGACTCGGTGGTAAAAGCCCGCGGAGAACGTTGCTGTCGTCATCTACCGGGATTCGTTCCAACTTCTCATCGCAAGGCGCACCGACGTTGTTTCTTTTCGAGAAGATATCGAAGAGAAGACTAGGTCAGTTATTTCGAGAATTATAAACAGGTCCACGCCAGCCAAGCTCATTAGAGACTTTTTATTTTATATTCTAATGAAAAGAAGAAGAAAAAAAGGATGTTTATGAAAATGCGACGATGAGTCAAACACGATGGCCGACGAGCCGAGCCCGCTTTACAAGCGAACCAAGTGCCAGGTGTAGGATAGCTGTCTCAGTGCTTTCCAAGACCTTGTTTGTTGCCGTTGCTGCCCGTACGCGCTCGTCGGTTCGCGATATAATAACGAGGCGCCACGAATGGCGGCGATAGATTAAATTAAGATTGCTCACTAAAATGAGCCAATTATGAATTAATTGCCGCGCGTTCCAACGTCGGTAGCATTATTAGAGAGTTAATATCCGATTATGTCTTAACAACGTATCAGCTTCGGACTGTGGGCTATAACACCGATATAACCGGCTTCGTAGCGTCCCTCTCGGTCACGACGAGACTCTTGGCTCGTGTTTGCACATATACACGAGTCCCGAGCTCTACGCTCCTCCCTCCAACCCTCCATCGCAGGTGTTGATGATCCTTGCGATTCTTAAATTAATCGACACTTTATTTTTCAATTGATAATTAACATAATAACACTTCATTTTTTTTAATAACGTATAATTACACGAGGAGACTCAACGATTGGAAAATCAAGCGATGATATTTTCATTATTTGTAATATTGTTTTTTTTTTCTTCTTCTAATCAAATATCAGATTATTTAATAGGATTTTTCTGTACGAAGTGTATAACGGGTAAATCCGCAGACCAGACGCTCCATGGCACTTGGATAAACACTGTTCGTGCATTAGGTCCATGCTTCGCCCCCCGCCCCTCTCTCGTTCTCTTGTCGTTCTCGTAATTTTGCTAATTATGTTTGCGCGAACACGCGTCTAATGCTGCTTCGCTTCGATGTCAAAAAAGGGGAAGGGGTACTCCCTTGTGGTAGCGACGTAACGGACGATTTCTGAGGCTGTAATTATTCGTTAGCGAGGAGCAGAGCACACGGATATGGTCAGATGGTGGAAGGTATGAGTCGAGCCTGTAACCGAATAGCCTAGGGATATACGGTTGATTCCGTACGATCTCGTACGCGTATCTTTACATTACAGTACGTAGGTAGGTACTACGTGCGCCACTATGTCGCGAGAGGGTTGCGAATAATACAGGACAGCGAGACTAAAACTCGCCATTATCCACCCTTTCCCGGCGCTGTGTACACCCCTAAAGCAAAAGCCCCTCTCGACCAGTCGAATCACTCGTTACGTTTGATCTAGAGCTGCGAATGTCATTCTCTCTTCCTCCCTCTGCGTCTTCTAACTCATTTCACGTTGTGTACAGTTTTACCATTAAAATCGTGCGAACTCTGGGAAATTTCGTAAATTATTATTTTTTTTTAAAGAAAAGATAATATATTAAATAAGGCGATTGCATAGGCACAAAGACAATCGGAAGTAGGCAATGTAGCATTCTGACAAAAAATGGTAGAATCTATTGGACGATCGAATCAAAAATTTAGTTGAACTTTTTGGTTTTTAAATAATTCGGGATTGCAAAGTATCCGAATGACGATGGGTATAACGTGAATCTATAGACAGTACAAAGTCCAGAGCGTATCCATCGAAATGGCCTCTCTTTAGACGACGTAGATATAACGGTACATCCTCGACTTCATTGTTGTATCCTCAAACTTTTATTGCCCTGCCCCGTAGACTCGCAGCGACATTTTTTTTCTCTCGCTCCTCGCTCGTGTATAATACTATACATACCGTTCAGCCCTCCGGTTTTTTTTACGGCAATGCGAACGGGTGCCCGTTGACTTTTACAACGAGACGACTGCCGCGACGACGATGACGACGACGACGAGTCGTTTATGGCGCTACGCCGGGCCGACGAGATCATAAAAAAAAGGAAGAAAAAAATCAAAGTAAACGGTTGCCGCGATGCGCAAGGTCAGGAAATCTTCTTTTTCGTGTGCTATACCTATGACTGTTTACGCTACCGAGTCTTAATTCTTTTCGACTGTGATTCGAACGTAGCGTCTTGTCTCGGGGGGGTAGGTAGAAAATAAAACATGCTTCTCGTCATAAAAAATCGAGTACTTTACCTTGGACTTTTGCACTCGTAGCGAAAATTACCGCCTGAGTTTCTTAGCGCTTTTAAGGGGAAAAACAAAAATCAAGATGTAAGATCTCAGATAAAGGCGAAACACGTATACGATTAAAATCGTGAGCGTTCGCGGCGCCTTGAATTTCATACGAAAAATGAGATTTTCGTTACCACAACGCACGTTTTTTCGTTGGTTCCTGAAATATAATACCGGAGTGAACACACAAAAACGTGAATGTAATTACGGTGACCCAGAACGCACGCGCCACGAGACAAGCGAACAAGCTCATAGTTCACTCATCGCCATGAAAATTCCTCTGGTGTCCGCATGTTGCGTGTGTGTGTGTGTGGGTGTGTGTGTGTTCATTCATTTTTACGTATGTATATATGTGCCCGGGCCTGGTGGCCTACATATTTAATTATTTCCTGCCAGTAATTAATGTCTCATCTGTGGCGACCGAAACATCTGCGAGACGAAGCCCGGCACGCAATTTGAACGAAACCCGAGACCCTCGAGACGTCGAGTATTTTCTTTTTTTACTTTCTTCGCGATGCTTGTCAGAATCGACGATAACCGTCCGAATGGCACTTCTCGCTCCTGTTCGATCATCTTTCCGTGCGAAATACCTACCCCATTTTCGCTCGAGCGTCGAGCAAAAGAGAGACAGAGAGACCGAGGGAACTGGGTGCTCGGTTGCATTATTTATGAATCACACGTACACCGGCTAAAGCAGAGGGCCCTGAGATTTCAGCTGTGCCAACACACAACACAGGGCGAAACGTTTATCGACGAGACCGAGGATCGAGGGATACTTTGCCGTCGGCTCGAAATTTAGGATAGGGACGTTCTCGATATAAGAAAAACGACATTGAACTCTTTCAAGAAAATATTCAATTTATTTGACAATTGACGATTGAACAAAATTCATAATTATTTATTCAAATTTTTTTCTTTATCCACGACGCTCTTTTCTATAGATAAAAATATACACTCTAACACTATAATATCCTTGAATAGCTCCAAGTCTCTCCATCGCATCAGACCCGCTCGATAAAAATTGACAAAAGCACGAGTAGACACGAAATAGGGTGAATATGGCACAGTGCATGCACGAGTACGTTTCAACGTCGCATACGTACGTACGAAAGTACGTGGCGTATAGTTCGTTATTTTTTTTTATTTTACTTTTTTTTTGATAAGAGAAAAAAAGAAAGTGCAACATACACGCTGTACAAGTCAGCAAAAGTATACGTGTGTATAAGCGCACTCATGCGAGAGAAAAGTACGTATGTACATGATGATAATACACGCGGCGTACGTGCCAGTGCGATATATATAGATACATATATATATTTACGTACGCCATGGCGCGAAGCTTTTGGAGTGCCTAGTAGGTAAGGACATACATGTACAGACATACATGCACATTGTTCGAACCGTTGCCGCAACGGTTGCCGCACAGAGCAAGCTACAAGAAAGAAACGAAGTAGAAATAGCGTACCGTCTTGTAAGCCCGTCGCTGGCCGCTTGGTGTTGTACCTAGACATATATATATATACAGGGAGAGAGAGAGAGAGAGAGAGAGAGAGAGAGAGACCGAGGCAACCGTGAAAAGCAGTAAGACGCGAGGGCACACGGGGGTTGCATTGCCCATTGGTTGCCTCAGCAATGGCCTATTTCGCTCGAGAGTACGACCCATTTCGTGCTAAGGGGTCGTCCTTCGCTTCTCTGCCTTTTCCTCTGTATATACAGCAACTACCCTTATGCCTCTATACACACCGTTGTATTATACAATATACCTATACGTTGAAACTTGCAAGAAGGTGTGCAAGGTCTCTTTCTCGTTCACGGTAGACGCTGTACGAAATCGCCCCCGGGCCTTTCTCGAGACTTTCTTCTCGCTCTATACCGGCCCGCTTATCGTTCTCAATTTTTTCCAACCAGAAGAGGAGAAAAAAAAAGAAGAAGAAGATACGTCCCGAAGTGAACGAAATATCCCACCGACTATCAAACAACCCTGCGATATATCTGCATGTTATATTTCGCCCCGAATAGCCCACGAGCGGGTCTGAATACGAGGGGTTTTTTTTTATTTGTATTTTTTTCTTTATATTGTCAATATGGTCTACGCCACAGACCTGCCGCGGGGGGTTCATCATCGAGATAAGAGTAAAGAAAGCGAGAGTTCATTTTTTTCGTTCCCGCTCATGCTTATTTCGTCGTAGATTCGCACCCCGGGCAACACATGTCGCACTACAACTCTATTTTACGACGCTGTTATTTTATTATTTATCACCCTTGGAAAAGCATGTTCGGCCTGCCAATTTGTTCGACCACCGATGTTTCCGAAAGCGGGCAAGGGGGGTTGGAGTTCGCATGTTCACTCGCCACGAAGCCAAATTAATAATTTCCGCGGATGGTAACGAACACGCGGAGTGGCGTGTGGGCTTAAGTAGCCTTAGTTATTTGTATCGAGGGTCAAGCGAGAAAGAGTATTGATGTTCGGTCCTCTCTCTCTCTCTCTCTCTCTCTCTCTCTCTCTCTCTCTCTCTATCGCTCTCGTTCATTGTAGATCGAGGCTTAACACACGTTCAAATTTTCTCCTGTTCTATCTCTCTCTCTCTCTCTCTCTCTCTCTCTCTCTCTCTCTCTCTCTCTCTCTCTCTCTCTTCTGCTCCTGGTCGAACGCGAACTATATCGCCTCTTGCCTCTCTCCTCCTGCACTGCGGTGTCAGTGTGTCTCTCGTTTCACGCGTGTATCCACGAGACTCGCCGCACTTTATGTTCAACATTATACCAACATTACCTGGTTCTGGCTATCTCATCTCCCCTCTAGCTCCCCCCTCGCACGTTGTCCGCAACTCGCCCCTCTTCGACAAGCCACACGAGAACCACACGGGCAAAATTTCCAACCCTCCTCTCGTAGGCGTCTGTTAAACCGCGTACGTATACGTACATCGTGGCATGGAAGAGCGGCAGCGTGGTAAACGAGAGCCCGAGAGGCGATTAATCATCCTGGTCGCTGTAGGCCGACGGTTAATTAATCAGATATCCGTACTACGAAATTAGCGAACCCGAGTGAGTCTCTCGTACGCCATACACTTCGATCAGTGCCAGTCGCGAGTATGCAATCAATCCATCGCTAGTCACGGCTCGAAATCCAACACGTTCTGTACGTTCGTACGTGTTACATCAGGGAAGAGAGAGAGAGAGAGAGAGAGAGAGAGAGTAATATGTCGGAGTGATTTATCGCCAGTCGTATCATAAATTAAACGCAACCCTTTGCCTCCCTCTCGCTCGAGATTCTCGATCGTCTGTGATTTCATGCTCGCACAATCGAGAGAAATTCATTTCGTATATTGCAAATATAGAGACACGCCGCGCGACGATATTTATCGACTGGTCGAACTATACGCGACTGAAATAAAGACGTTCCCCCGTGAATTTCGCTTTAATCGAAGAAGACCTTTTATTAATCATGGAAAGATGAAATAAATACGCTTCTCGTCATCTTTATTAGTTCTAGCTGGAAACAAAAAATGGGTGGACTTTTATGTGACGTTCGGGGGTTTTTTTTTTATGTTTTTTTAGAATTTTTTATTATTAATTCTTGTTTTTTCTTTTCTTCGAATTTGCCGCGCTCGACCGACGAGAGAGCGGTACAATATCGACGAGTTATTGGTCCATTAACATAACGCGGAATGGACACTCACGAACGTGTTAATTCCCCGGCTTCTCTTGGCCTCTCTCGTTCCCTCTCTCGCCCCTCTTTCTCTCTGTCGGTAACGAAATTCGTTATGCGGATAGCCCGGATAGAAAAAAAGCTCGTATCTCATGACCCTTGCTGGCCGACCGTACGAAGGAATGGATCGCTCGCGATAGGTATACCGGAAATTCCTCTTGCCTCGCCTTGTTTTACACACGAACGTATTCATACACTTACTTCTCGACCGGAAAAACCACTTCTGTAATATTCATAAAACGATGATTAGCCCAGCGTAAAAAGAAAAAGTTCGAACACAATTTCGACAAAGGTTTAATATAATTCATCCAACTTTTTCTTCATCATCGTCGAATTTCTCAAAATAAAACAATAAATCTCGATAAAGAAAGAAACAAAATCACAAACTTTATCCCTCGTTGAGAACTCAATCACCACTCGATCATCACGCCTTTACTATATCTTCCCAACCCCCTTGACTATTTTCATGCGCGGTAGTAAAAAAAAACAGAGAGAGAGAGAGAGAGAGAGAAAGAGAAAAAAAAAGAATCAAGTATATATCCGCGCGAGACGAGAGAGCGAAGCAACGAGGCGGCAATAACGTAGATGACGCAGTGTTTCGGGCGTGTTTGCAGGACACTCGGTACGTGGGATAGCTTCTGTATAGTTTTAGGGGTAGTTTCGCGGAGGATCGCCCGCAGCGGGTAGTACAGAGGGGTAGCGTAACGGTGCGGAGGGGAGTTCACACACACGCACATACAGAGATCGGGGTGAGTTTCCTCCCTTCGTTCCCCGGCGGAACGGAGCGCCGGGAGTTGGCGCTGGTTCTACGTCCGGAATACGAAGGTTTTCGCGCGCGTGTGTGTGTGCGCGCGTGGTAGAAAGTGGGACGGAAACGCGGGTAACAGCGAAAGGGCGAGACGGAGATGGTCGCGTCGCTGGATCGAACGAAGGATCGGTCGAGGAGCAGGGAAGGGGTCGAGGGGAGTGAGAGGGGGGGGGGGGGGAGAAAACGGTCCGGGTATGGGGAAAGGACGATGGTAGTGGCTGCGGTAGTGGTGGGTGAACGAGGGTGGGGTGGGGGGGAAGGGGGCTAGGACGGCAGTAGCTAGGGTAGTTGAGGGGCGCATGAGCACCACTTTTATTGATTCCGTAACTGCCGCCATGACTGCCGGGCGCCGCGAATGTGGGTGGAGTGTAGTACCGAGGACAGAGAAGCGAAAGGGGTGGATGGCGCGCGCGGACGATCCCCGGGAACGAGGAGATGGCTGGTGGCTTGCGAAGAGCGAGAGAGAGAGAGAGAGAGAACGAGAAAGAGATAGGAGGGGTAGGTAGAGGATGAGGCTGATGGGGTGGAAACTCTGCGGAGATAAAAAGGAACGAGGGTTGGTGCCGCAAGCGGGAAACACGGTCCGACGGCAGAGCGGTGTGACGGCAGCAATGGGTGGAGTGGGCCAGGGGGTGCGGGGTTGGGGAAGTTGTGCGAGCGCGTTTTCTTGTACATGTGTGTACACAAGGTATACATGGTATACTGTATAGTAAGCGAGGTAACCCGAGAGAGAATGAGAGAACGAGCACGATACGGAGGAAAGAGAGAAACAAAGTTCATCCCTCTCCAACCTAGTCCTTTACATACACACGTAGAGAGCTCGCTCCCTCTCTCTCTCTCTCTCTCATACCCTTTCCTCCTCTACCGTCAGATATCAACATATCTTATTGCAAAGAAAAATATACAACTGAAATATGAATAAATTTACGATCGCCCGGAAAAGGAAGCGGAGGGTAATGTTCCGGAGGCGCAAATGCAAACGCCATACTTGGTGTAGATTTCTCCTCGTTTCTGGTACGAAGGGGCTAGGAGAAAGAGGAAGAGGGAAACTATAGAACCCTATTTGCACATTCGACATTGTCTATGGGGTATAAGATCTCATCTCGCTACTAGGGATGTACTTCGAAGCTCGTACGTTACGAAGGCTGTAACATTGATTCATCCGTCTCGGGCATCGGAGCGAACGAAGAAAATCGGATCTCGTCGAAGGGATTACTCTTAACCAACGGACGAATCCGAGGGTGTACGACCATTGGGCGAGAAAGGGGTTGAGTGTAGAGAAACGAGATCCGAAACGTCGAGATGCACGGAGATAATTAAGCCGGCTTGATCTATCGCCGTTTCGCGAGTTCGCTCGTTATCTCCCGGGTATACTCGCGCGTATCCCCCTGTCGACCGTTGGGTATTTAGCTCCGAGTTTCGGCCCTGTCTGTGTCTATATGTCTATATACGAGAAAATTCGGCCGGGGCTTTCGGACGAAGCCTATGGCAGTGCCCTCGAACACGATTCCGTACCGATCCCTCTCTCGATTTCTCCCTTTATTCTCCCTTTGCTCTTGCCGCAACACAGCTATAGCGATCGTTGATGAGTGCGAGGCAGTGAACTCAGAGCCCAGAGGTCGACGTTCAATGGTCCAACGTTTTCCGTCTCGAACCCCTCCCTCGATCCCTTTATCGCGTTCACTCCTTCCGCCATATCCCTCTCGCAACTCTATCATCCCCTTCTCACCCTCGCCACGACCCTCTTCTCTCTCTCTCTCTCTCTTCGTCTCGCGGACCACGCATCGATCGAACTCCGTTACGCTTCGATTCTCTCTCTTTCTCTGTTCTCTCTTTTCAACTCCTATATATTCTCTCTCGAACATTCCGTCCCCTTCCCGCCGTTGCCACCATCCTCCCCCACGTCCCTCACTCTCCTGGACTCTCTGCTTTATTGTCCGGAGCAGCTCCATCGAGGGTGCATCCCATTCCCGGGCCTTTAATTGAGACATAAATAAGGTTTGTTTGGCTTCGCCCAACCCCGCGAGTCCTCACCGACCGACGCAACGTACCCAACACGGTGTTGGTGAGCCGAGAGAAAATGAGCTCTCGCGATAACATCCCTTGTGAAATATCGGAATTGCGAAAAGCCTTAATAATTTTGGATCATCGTAGGGTGTTATTTATTCAACGACTTGGCGAAAAATTTGAAAAAAAATACATAAGTACTTCGGGAACAATTGTTCACGAAGAATAAAATATTCGAGAAGTGAATGTCCCGGGGTACGATAATGATGTATTCAAAACTTGATTATCAACGACCATAAAAAGGTCGCTGAAAATATCGTTATTACGTTTTCTATTCGACGATAAGTCATCGTAGAATGCAAGAGAAAAAAAACGAGAATGAATCGTTCGCGACCACCCACGCGCGAGAAATCGTATTATACGTGGTCGCTTTTCCTCTTCGCGAGGGAATTCTTTCGTCGTATAATCTTCGTGTTCTCTCTATTCTGCATTCGTGGAGAGCGAGCGATACAAGGCGAACGCGTTGAATTACGAGAGTCAACGTTTAACGATCGGACGACGAGAATTTCGCGACGTAACTAATCGCAAGAGCGCACGATCGCCGAAGCGGTGTGAAAGAGAGAGAGAGAGAGAGAGAGAAAAGAGAAGAGAGAGAAAGGGGGTCACTCTATCTGTCTCTGGACCACGCAGGATGGAGTGTGCGGGTAGGCGGTGTGGTATACGTTTAAACAAGCGTAGGCGAGTGAGAGAAAAAAGGGGATAAAGCGGAGGAACAAGAGAGTCTCGCATCGAAAAAGAATGGGGAGGAATGCGCGAGAGAGAAAATTAAAGCGAAACACGATAGAACGAGAAAGAGAGAGAGCGAGAAAAAAGAAGAAACGAAACAGGAGAGAATGAGAAAGATAATAGTAAAATAATGCCAGAGGAGAACGGGAGAGATCCCTCGGTGAGTCCGGTGTGCTAGTAAGATCGTAATTCTCGCTGGTCCAGGTATCTCGCGAGACTTACGAGAGCCACCTTTTGTGCCATCGCGACGATGGGGGTTGGAGCGGAGGGGCTGCGAGGGGGAATTGTGGCTAGAGGGCTTTATACAACGGTACAAGTTAATCCAGAAGACTCGTATCGTTGCGTAGTCGCCATTGGTTATACGTTCCTATACATACACATATATACCTCTACATTTATACCTCGCATATTTGCATACGTGTGTTCGTTTACATCCGGCTCTCGAATAATCCAGAAAGCGTATAACGCCGGTCTAGCCTTCGTTGGAAATATTCGCGTGTAGGTTTTTCCGTTTTCACGCTGCCTCGTCAGTCTCTCCGCGTTCTTTTTTTGTTGTGTTTTTTTTTTGTTTGCTTTTGTTTTCTCGTTCTTTCGCTTGTTTCGCGTATTATATCTCGTTCTCCATGGTCCCTGTGGACTTTTCGTACAATTCTCTCCACCCCATTCGACCCACCGTTTTTCTGCACTTTTTTTCGCGCCGATACACTGCAAACGGTTCAAACGAACCGGTACTATGGCCGAGCGCTCGAGTGATCGCGGGTTGCGGTACTTGTGGGTTATCGAAAAAGCGGTCCGCGATCCCCGAAAAAAACCGTACTCGGTGCGTCGAGTATACGCCGAGGGGTCTGGAAAAAACTACCCTCGTACGTCAACCCTGGGGGCTTAATCTCGCCTCTCATTAATGCCGTTGCAAAAAGCGACAAAACAAAGAGCCGGGTTCACCTAACCATTCGACGGCCATTTCGCTGACGTATCTTTCGGCCGTTTCGTATCCTGGTCTTCTTTTTTTTTTTTGTCTTTTTCGTTCAATCCTCGTTCTCGTCGATCTTCTCTCTATTTTTATTTTTGCTTTCTCTGAATACCTCGTACGTTTTACTGTTCCAACGATTTTTCAACTCGTCACTTTGTTGCTGTTGTTTTTTTTTCAACCTTTTTGCATTATCAGTCATTTGGTTTATGGACATTATAGCGAGGATGAGACGAGAATTATTAAGGGTGGGTTGGACCATATCGACTTCAATAAGTCGTTCGGGAGCTCTCCAACCACCGTTCTCCAGATTCTAATCTCGCCTCTTGCCCTCTCCCTCTCTCTCCTCCGCCAAGCCTTGACGCGTTTGCCCGTTAACGTTCTCGATTCGTTGCCTGCGTTACCACCTCCCGCGGGGCTCGAAGCATCTTCCGTTAATGAAACGCGCCGGTGAGCTACCGCCGCCGCGTGCCACTGACTCTCTCTCGCGATCTCGGTAATATTATCTCTCTCTCTCTCTCTCCCTCTTATGGTGTTCTCGTGTCTCATTCCAACTTGCGTTCCTCGTTGCACACGCGGAAGAAAAGAGGAGCCGTGCTATATATAAACGACTAGAATCAACCCCTCATGGTGCCGACTCGCTTCTCTCATAGGTTTGCCCCTTGCGCGAGCACAGCAGGGGCGCGGAGAAATTATATTGAATTTTCTTTAATTTAACTCCAAGAGGTGAAAGGCGAATCGAGCTAAAAGGAGACGGAGAAATTGTGTCGAATGAGAAAACATGGTGGAAACAAATGAACACGTGGCGTTTCATAACCCCCCTCGGCCTTCCGCGAGTGAACTAAAAACGTGGGAAATACGCAACTTGCGGTAACCGCGTAGAGACGCATCAACGATAAAAATGGTTCGTCCGACCGTGCTACGGACACGCGTGACCAGAATATAATCTCGGGCAACGGGCAACTGGAATCCACTCATCAATGATATTTATATACCGAGCGTAGCAGGAAGCGCGGTCTTCGGACCGTGCGGACGGTCATACCAATTGCACCGAGCTCGTGCAAGTTCATCGACCTCCCACGTCTTCGGACTCTATTGCAATTTCGACCTCGTAATCCTTTTTTCTGGTGTTACGTTCGCCATTTCCGAAAGAGAGGCAACTCGCGTAAAACGATTCTCGGAGATTTTACCTCGACGAGTAAATCGTGAAAGAGCGTTGGTTGTAACGACAAAATAGTCGTACGTCTCTTTTACCTGCTGCTTACAATGTTGCCTCGCGTATACTTCGGGGTTTTGGTATAGGCCTTGGGGGGAGGACAACGTCGGGAAAAGATTGCTATTGCCGATATATATCAGGGTTACCGCCGTATAAAGGCTTTGCCTGTCGTATAAATACGCGACTGGATCTTCATTACCGGAGAGGAAAAGCTGGCTGGGTACGAAGTGCGCGAGCTTTTCTAACCTATGGCCAGCCCGATGGTGAGAACGAGGGATGAGAGTCACGCAAGACGCGTTCTCATCCCCCGTCGTAGAACACGCCGGACTTGACGTACGCGCGACAGGCAATAACCGCGTGTCTGGTGTTACGTGTGGTTTGGCTTGGCGAACATTCGATGGTACGGATGAAACTCTCAGAAGACCGCTCGTAACTACGGATCTTCGTAATGCTAATTTAGTACGTTCTATCGAACGACGTGGGACGACGACGTTAACCATATCTAATGGGAAGACGCGAAATCTTGGAAAGGTATGGGAGAGGGGGTTGGAGATTTCTTCTGTGTGTATATATATATACACCCCGGAGTGTAAGTTCATGTATATATGTAGGTATACTTATATTGTAGACAGAAGAGGAATAAAGTCTGTCTTTCGCGGCTCCTCGAGTCTCCGCCCTCGCGCGAACGCTAACGTATAAGATTCACCAGACACGACCCCAGCCCCGGAGAAACTTTTCTCATTTCCGATTGACTCAAATCCTGGCTACGGGGGGAGAGACAGAGAGAGAGAGAAGGACAAAGAGAGACGGTGTAGCGATCTCTGTGCTTGCGAAGAGAGTCTCGTTTCTCGATTCTCCCTCTCTCTCTCTCTCTCTCTGCCTTTCTATATATACAGTCGTATACGAAAGCGAATTGTAACTTTCCAAGCTTTCTCACTCACCGTCTTTGCAACGGCTTCGAGCTACGCCATGAGATTTATACGTAAGACTCGTGCAGACTCGTACAAATGGCTACTGGCAATGAAAATACCCATTATTAAGAGGTATTACGAGACCCGAGTAGAAATTCAAAAACCTCCCTCATCATTTTCATTTTCACAATTTTCAAGACAACGCGCTTTTTAGAATGAATAATTTTTAATCGATAAAAATCGTTGTTTTTTTTACATCGGTGTACAAATTTGTATCGTCAGTGAAATATTTTTATCACGTTGAATTAACTTTCGAGCTGCAGATTTGGAAATCCGAAGGAGAGTTTCTTTTCTCGAGCCCGTTAATCCTTTCCGAGTATTCTTGACTCGTCCAATTAGCCTGGCTCGGTCGGTGGATATGAGAGGGGAATTCAGCGCTGGCATTTAAATATGCAATGGCGGTCGCGCGGGTGCCTTGCATATCTGAGATCCCGAAGGAGTCCTGGTGGAAAGTCGAGAGGAGTAGCGAGTTCCCGTCGAAAGAGCCCAAAGGAGAAAAGGAAACGGGTATAGAAAGAGAATACGCACACAGACGCGGAGAGACTGCACGCCGTTGGCTTTTGCGAGTGGAGCCCAAGACGCGTTGGTGCGAGTGAGAGAAGATAAAAAAAGAGAGATAGAGAGAAAGAGAGAGAGAGAGAGAGAGAAGAACGAAAAGGAAAGAAAGAAGGAAGGATAGGCAAGATGGTGGGCGGTGGATGTATGTCGGGCACGTAGCCGCGGGGATTGCCTCGATGTGCCATAGAGGCAATCATGCTGGCAATGCAGAGGCCCATCTCGCCGCCTTACTCGCCAGCCCGCGTATACCTAACCCACCCCCAACCCCTCGTTTCCCACCCTCTCGTCGTCGTCGTCGTCGTCGTCGACGTCGTGCTATCCCGTATATATCCGATGTCTACCCTCAGTTTTCCAACCCCTTCTCCAACCTTTCGCGAAGATGTGCCCTTTCCCTCCTTTTCTCGAGCTTCTTCTTACACCATCTCGCACCGATCTTCTCGCCGGTATACCCAAGGGCTCTTTCTGAAATCTCCAAGATCGACTCACTTCAATTCGAGACCATCTTCAATTTTCCAAATATCTCCACCGGCGCCGAGGCAAACATTTCTTCTTTTTTTCTTCTCGTCGAGCCTGATATTCGTTATCTAACGTCGGTATGTGCATATTCGACCGGTGGGAGAAGAGGGTAATTTTATGATTTCGAGCGCGGACAGTCTTATCAATTAAAACGCTACTGTAAATTCCTCGCGAAGACTCTCGAGCGTTCGGTGTTGAGAGAGGACGAGAGAGGATCGAGGACGAGGAAGGATTCCGAGCACGCTTCGCTATAAAAATATACGAGAAAGGGGTGTTGTAATATTACAATGATACGTGCACCATCCTTTTTCCTTAGGGCGCGAACGTGCTGGAATCCTCTTGGGTTTTAAGATATCATGAGATATTCATAAAAAGTATGCGCGGGGTATGCGGAAAAGGAGAGAAGGAGATTCTTTTTTCGAGTACCGGTATGGGATAAATCTTGCATAAGTGTATAGTCCGTTGAGAGACCATTGCGCGCATTGCGACAATGGAGAATCAAGTGACCCACGTCTTTCGTTAACGAGGCGAGTTTTACTCGACGCAATAACGCAATGCGACGCCGAATAAACTATTCTTCAACGAGTTTGCGCGATGCATACACGGATTTGTGAAAAATCATCTCTATCGCTCGATAAATCGTTAAGAATTAAGATCACCAAGGCGGATATACAATCGTAAATTGTGTTTCATTACAAGAAGCGTGGGTCGGAGCGAAACGGGGAGAGCGGAGAGCTACTGCCTCTTGCAAACTTGGAAGCGTATCAGCATTCAAAGTACTCGACGGGCGCGGACGGAAAGGAGAAAGAGAGCGGAGAATCTCGCTCGAGTTCGAGAGCGAGCCACTTCGGCACAGAAGAGGAACAAAAAGCCCCACCTAAGAGGAGGATGTTGCATTAATATTTATACGGGGGAAAGAGTGTGGAGAGGGTAGCGCGCTGTACCGGTTTGCGAAAGTGGGGTGCTGGCGGGGGTTGGACCGAGAAGGCCGGTGAGGTGAACGAGGACGAAATGAAATGCAAATGCCTTAACGAGCCACTGAGGGACTGCCGGAGTACCTTTCAAGCTTGAGAGCTTGAGGGGCCCACCTCTCGGTCACGAATCTCTCCTTCTCTCTCTCTCTCTCTCTCTCTCTCTCTCTCTCTCTCTCTCTCTCTCTCTCTCTCTCTCTCTCTCTCTACCTCGGCGCTTTCTCATCAACGACCTCGTCACCGGGTCTTCGTGGTACTCATCCCGACCGAACGGCGCATGTTCCGGGTCTCTAGGAACTTCTACCCTAATATTCGAGATACGTTCTTGGCTCAAAATAATAAGACAACCTAATATACATATATATATATATATATATGATATACACCCATATATTTACGATAAGCACGCCCGTGCGTATATCGATGCAACATGGCGACCGTACGAGCTATTTGCGTATAGATTAGATTTTTTTTACAGGGTAGTAGAGCGTGCGATTATTACACCCTGTTGTGTATGCAATTAAAAACATCTACGAAACGAACCGCGCCAAGACCCAGTCACGTGTAATTGAGCGTACAGCAATTTTCGCAAATTGCCCGCCTCCTCTTTCTCGCCAACAAAATGTAGGAGATACCAGGTAACATATAATCAAGTATCTGGGCTTTCGCGTACGTACTCCCGAGACTACAATTTTTACAACGAGATATAACGTATGATTTCGCTTGCGTGTCTTGCGAACATTTTTTTTCGTGAAGCGTCAATTTAATTAAACAAGCTTCGTTTTTAACGATACTCTTCCTCGGGCGTTTGTCCCGCACGGATGTGTACGCGCTGTATCCGCTACAGTAGAGTTTACTTAATTAATCGGGGCTGTCTATCTGGCTACGAGAAAATACAGTACGGTGGATAACAGGTGCGTCTACGAGAGGCTATCGAAAATATATCGTTGCCCCCGAGATCCCGTCCGTGGTACGTCGACGCGAAATTTTCGTGTATATCCTCGCGTTGTCTTTGTTTCGGTCTTTGTTCGCCTTTCGTATCGCCACGAGCGTGCTCATCTGCTGAAAGCAGAAGCTTCGCGGCCTCTATCGTGAATAAGCCTGGTGTGATAGGCAAACGTTTGTTATTTGCAATTTCACCCGTGGGATTGCGATGGGGGTAGAAGCTCTTCGCGGAGGATGGAGAGAAGGTTTAGCACGGCTATTATACAGATCACGTGGCGATTGGATTCCTTGTCGAGTGGAGGGACAGAGACGAGGCAAGGGAACGAGAGTGGTAGAGGGTAGTACGTTGGGAGAGGCACAGAGAGGGAGGATTTTGCTATCTCGTCTCTCACCAACATGTTCTCTTTGCTCACTCGGCGCTCCGGCTCTTTCGACCCCATCCTCTCTCGACTTTGGCGGGGGCGATCCGGGAGGGTTGCACTACCCTCACAAATCCGAGTCCAACTCTACGGCTTTCATTATAAATCCAACCCATCCTCCTCGTCCGTTGAACCGGGAGTGGGCCCCTTCAAGCCCCTAACTTTCAACCCCTCCAACAGGCAGCACCAGCAGTAGCGGTATATAGCAACCAAGAGCAAGGTTCTCTTCTCGCGATCCATTATATCTTTCGGCTGGCGAGGGAACGAGCCAGCTTTCCTTCTCTCGTTCACTCCCACATTCTATGCTCCTCTCACTCTCTTTCTCGTTCACTCCTGGAGTCTTCTACCCTTGCGCAAAGAAAACATCGCGAATGTGTTTTTCAATTTGGGCCGGTGCCAGTTGGGCGCTGAGCTCTTGCGCGCCCTCTTTCTCTTCGACTCTTGGGAAAAATTCCATCAGACCGATGCTCGACGAACTCTTTCTATACTCACTTTATCTGTCTCTCGCTCTTTCTCTCTCTCTCTCTCTCTCTCTTCCACTTCATCTTTTTTCTTTGTCGTCTCTCTGTTGAACGTCTTGGCACGAAATTACGTATGGAACGAAAGGAAGGAATAGTTTTCTATGATAAGAATTGCGATTCGGAGTGGAGTCTGACGCTGGATCGATAGTCTTTGAGTTTGATTAAAATTGCTACGGAGCTGGACGATTATCAAAGATGATAATGAATAATCCGATCTCGTTGCTAAACGTAGTGACCCTAGCCCCGTACTAAAAAGTATCCGAATCCGTAGTAGGGGAATATCGGCGGAAACTGAAGCAATTCATCGAAATTCCGTACGACGGGTTTTGCAACTAATTATACATTCTTGGCAAGCAAGTTAAATCGGCATGTCGTGCATCCAAAACGAACTCTGTGGTGTATGTAAGCCGGTGGAAGCACGATACTCGATCCTTGAGCTCGTGGAACGTGCCATCGTTGCACCAGCGACCGAAGAGAGACAGAGAGAGAGAGAGAGAGAGAGAGAGAGAGAGAAAGAGAGAGAGAGAGAGAGAGAGACACGGCCCAAAGGGATTTCTCAAACGAGCCAAGTGCGCGATGGCGAAGCAGTCGAGCGTTGGCTCTCTCTAGTCCCAGGCGCGTTATACACACGTCGAGATATTTCCGCGAGGAGAGGATGCGGATGAGTACAGAAGCACACGGGAAACTTCGCAACTGCGCTTTCCAATTTGGTCGGTTGCCAGTCGGTTTCCTCGGCATTGGTACGCGGCCATATGCAGGAACGAACGGTTAGGGAACAGCGGATTCGCTCCGCACACCGATCATAACGCATCTTAATATCCGTTTGCCGCAAGCCGTAGCGGGGGGCAACGGCGAAGTCTGCTTCGTGGATGATTTAAACTTTATATAAGGTCGCTTTCTATCTTTCTATCTCTCTTTCCGTCGCACCCTTCGTGGCTTTTGAGAGGGATAAGCGCGCTCAGCAAATCCGGGGAAGACCGGGTTGCGCCGATACCGTGGATATCTTTCGTAAGAGCAAGACTCAGCGATAGCAGGGATTGAAAAGCACCGGATGCGCGTAACGACGTCTTACCTACTCCATCGAAACTAAAGCATGCCGAGGGTACACGGGGGTGAGTCGGACCAAGGCACATTTTTCTACCACCCTGAAATGTCTTGGCGATGGGCGATCGACTCGGGCTTGCGAGCGAGCGAGAGACAGAGCTGATCGACCATACTCCCTCGAGCTCCTGGGATTCTCGCACTCGCGTTTTCTGCTCTATACGAAAATCGAACACGTGTTTCACCTCCACTAATCTCACTCGATTTGCCGTTTCGAACGAGGATCTCCAACACCCAGTATCTAGCATATGCGCGGTTCCAGATGCCGTTACACGCTCAAACGGGTCGACCTCAACGCGCCTGTGACCGCTAGACGACCGCTAAGATCCTCCTACCGAAGGGTTGGTAGGTCGACTGCACCACGTAAGTGTCGAACGTCATGAAACTTACGTGTCTCGTTAGCTAGCCGGTTCTATGACCGTACCGACTTCTCAGAGATATATAATGTTGTAGGTTGCCGAGTATCATTTTTTTCATTTGATTATCACGTTTTTACGAATAATACTGTGGATTTGAGGTTTTAAGGTCGGTATGGAACGAACTTCCACCGTTCTCATGATATAACCGGTGGACAAGACCATTTGGGATCTTAGTGAAGAGACCAGTGGGTATACGTATCGTATTCACGTCCGGTGTTTATAGCATTCTCCTAGAGCTAGATATTATTGTCTCGAGTTGCCAGTTGTCGACTAGTCCCACACTGGTACCAATGGTGTGACGTTAACCAGTAGTGAGTGAAAGACCGAGAGAGAGAGAGAGAGAGAGAGAGAGAGAGAGAAAGTACCATAGGGGACAGAAGTCTCGCCACAGGCAAAACCGACCAGCGGGCTCACACCAACGCGAACCGTAATGGCACGGTACTAAAACCAAATGGGTCATTTGATTCGGAAGCGATATCTCCCTTATGAGGGATCTATCTATATGTGTATATACCTGCGAGAGCCCGCGGGCGGGCTACTCGCCGCCATCTATACAATATACACCGTCCTCTTCGGTCGCTATTGCGAAAATATACAATGTTCCCCGATATCAAGGGCCATCAACGGGAGCAAAACACCCCTTTGATGCCGAGCTACGTTCTCCCGCTATGATCTGTTGTGACGCTCCGGCCTATTGCCGATTGCATTCCCCCCTTATTGCACTTCTGGCTCCGGAGGATCGCACACTGCAGCATCGCAGTGTCTAATTGAGTCGCATATTTGGCAATGCGATATTTCGCAGTATCAACGAGTTGTATTTCATTGTCTCGCTTATCGAATGAATCGGCAACTTCGATAAATTGGAATTGCTCCAAATATGGAATTATCCATGAACTGGTTATTATTTTTGCAAGATTCCAACCCCTGTATCGTTTTCCACCGTAAACAAATCTTCACCCGATTAGTAGGACTTTTCAAATTTTCAAACATCACCTGGAATCATTGGTATACTAGGAAATCATGGATTATCGATGATACAACAACGATTAACCTTTTTTGCTTCAATCCCCCATGGCAAATTGTTGCGAATTCGAAATCACGCGGGCAAGTTAGAAATCCCGTGCACATTTCAGACCTAATCGGCATTCGCAGACTATTCCCTAATTCCGGCTGACCCCTGCTCGCACGGTGAAGTACCACGATAGTTGACGAGGCTTAGCGAAACCTAGATCGCGTTCCCCCATGGCGATGCAGCAAGCCGCACGAGCAACGCCCTGTTCCAGTGGAGTAACACGGTGTTTATCGGACCGTATACTCCGCTCGCCAACCCCCATCGTGGGCAGAGAGCTAGGATCGCCCGCCAGCGACTTCCATTGCTCTGGCTACACCGCTTGGCCGTATCCATGCAAGGAGGGTTATACTCGTAATCCCCCTACTCTACCTTGGCCATCATGACCACCATTTGTTACCCCGTTACTGCAATTCCGCCAAGATCTCTCGAGCCATTTCGGAATAACTGTGTACACTCGACAGACACACGCGCGCGCGGGCGCGCGCACATACACAGACAGACACCGACGGCGAGTAAGTTTTTCCAAGACTCACTGAAAACGCTCGAGCAACTTTACGGCACTTTAGATCTTCCTCTATCGTCAGTCATTATTAACACTCAATGTTTTTTTATCCCGAACAAAGACCTCTACGGAATATTTTGTAGCTGAGTGTTATTTTTGTAACCTGAACAATGTCATTTAAAAGTCTTTCCTAATATACTTAGTACACGTATACCTCGGGTTGCGCGACCAAAAGCGTCAGTGAACAATTTTCAAATGGCTTCCAACTTAGGGACCTCCGCATTGGTGGAACCCGGGAATTTTATACCGCGTTACTAATGTGCAAAGAAAAAGGCATTGATTCGCTAACGACGGAATCTCGATTTTAGGAATTCTACAAAAGAAGCCGCGGTGATTTTGCGCTCGTAACAAATAAGCGACGAAAACGATCGTTTCAACGATTAATCGACTTTGTTTCTTTTCAGAGTCGAGATGGGTCTATAAAATTGGCTCATTAAGGAACGCCCAAGTACCAATCGGTGGTCTCTTCGCGATCGTTAAAAGTTCTCCCACCGCACGATTTAATGTTTCAAGAGTAGGGTTACCTCGTGGAATGGGCCGAGCAGCAGGTTGCCACGCTAACTCGCCAGGTGGCTTATCGTCTACGATCAACGCTTAATGAACCATCGACGACGACGTGAACGAGCGAGCGGGTGTCTCGTGTCTCGGACCTCTGAAAACATATTCCTTCTTCGATTCATAGACTCCTTCGTGTATCTCCGATTTCAAATTTTGTGTACATAAAGTACCGATTTTTTAGTTTTCTGTACCGATTCTTCTTTTAATTTATTCAAGAATCCGGATATCCATAGATATCAGATTTTGGGGACATATGTTCATGATATGAAAAGAACATCAAATATTTCGCGGGAATCGGTATAACCTGTCGAAACTATGACGACGTATTTTCGTTCCTCTCGTTTCGATAAATGTCGATAGATCACTTCGCAGCAGTGAACACGATCGAAACGCTGTTTTCACACGGACAAAATGTTTATAGCGATTATTTGTGAAAATCGCCGGTTCGTTTCGCGCCACAAACCGACGAAATAGAACCGTACAAACTGCCCGTTGATATTTCGCTTATGCATCGTACGCCCGACGGCAGAAACGACGAGTTAACATAAATTCTCCCGAGAATGTTTATCGCCGCTCGAGATTGTAGTGTATGTGTGTTGTGTAACGCACGTTGAATCTCTCTCGCACGGGATATTTGTTCGAGTGTCCCAGCGAGCGAGAAAGTATACTCGGTCATCGTCGCAAATTTTCGCGGTCCGTTGCGAGCGACGAATTATTCGACGTTTGAAATGCCACGATTCAAAATTTCATGGCGATACTCAGAGCCGTTGGAAACCTCGGATGATCGGTCGAAATCGATATTATGCTAAAATTCAAAGTTTATCGAAACGATAATTTTCATCAATCGGCATTTTTATCACAATGCTAAAAAAAAACCCATGTTGACAAATATTAAATTGCGTCATGAAAATGTCGAGGAATACAAAAAGTTGGGAGATATAGCCGTGGTTCGAAAACGAGAAAACGACCCTCGAGTTCACACCCGAGTACAACGAGAACTCCCGAAGCAAATATACCTGAGGAAAAGTAGAAGCACGGGGAGGAGGTAAAATTCTCGTGATCTTCTCACGTACGAGTCCCTGGGCGCCCTTTCGACCCTGGGCACGAGAGCGAGAGGTCCTCCTCTTGCAGGCGCGCGCGCGCTCACCGAAACGCGCGTAACACGCATTTTTATCAAACGTTACGAGGCCCCGAACGAGCTTGGATGAAAACCAATATCTTACGGTCGCATGGGAATTCGCCCTCGAAACTCTCGCATTCAACGTATCAACCCTCGCAACCCCTTTCTCTTTCTGTATTTTCCACATCGGACTCTCACCCTTTTCCACAGCTCGTTTTCGCGCGTCCAGCGATGGCGAGAGTGCCCCGACTCGTTTTCTCGCCACGTTCGCGTTCTCGTATTTGAAAATTCTGCGAAAGAAAATTGTTTATACGACGATTGGAATAAAAAAAGTGGTCGAGGTGTGAGTAAAGCCTGCGATGTATTCTTACTGCGTATTTAACGACACGGATGATCCTGATAAAGTGAAATTTACGTCGTCCGATTTGCGTAACAATAAAGCAAGCCGGAGGCTTCTAGCCAGGATCGTCATTTGCGAAAGCAAGGAAGATTTCGTTCGCTTCACGAGACTTTTGGACCTGAAGGATAGTTTTTCGAGGGTTTCGTACTGGTGAATCGTCGAATTTTGGGGTTGATAGCGTCAAGAGGGTAGAGGTTGAAAAACGCGTGTCCGCGTATAAGAAGTCTCTAATCTGGTGCCCCGAGGCGAGAGGAATTCTAGTCGGTATGATACGAAGGGAGGGAGAGAAGAGCTCGTGTAACGCGCCCTTTAAGTGGCACTCGCCCTTAAAGGACCCTTCGTGCACGAACGCTACATGGTCTGCCCTCTCGAAGCTCTCGAAGTTATGCTAATGAAAAGCGGCTTCGGATACAACCATTTCCGCATGAATTCTTTTAGTCGCCAATATTTTTCAACACTTACCGCGCTACTCTACAAGTTTTCAATTCCATCGAACGAACATTTTTTGTTACACATTTATTTATTGGGCTTCGTCCAACATATTATTAATTCGATACTAAATAAAGGCGTAAGTTCTAAGCTTCGCCATTTCATCCGCATATTACATTCTTTACGTGCCTCGTTTTAGCCATGAATATAATGCCACTGTATGCTCGATTTCCTTTCGCGAGAAACGTGGAGTTGCGCTTCAGCGAGATATATACAAGGGCATTCGCTAGAAGTAGTAGGCGTGAGTATTATAGCAAAGCCCTGCAGAGAGAGAGAGAGAGGGAGAGAGACGTCGACACCGGCGTCGTTGTCGACGCCGGGGATTTAAACTCGAGCGTGGAAAGCTTATACAAAGCTCTCAATTTATTGGATGAAAATCCTCCGGCGGCATAAGCGTGTGCGCTCCTTCTCGCCGGCAAGTTTTCGTCCTCTCCTGTACGTGTGCGGCGCGTAAAGAGGAAAATAGAGGAAGAAAGAGGGAAAACCTTGAGCTAACTCTTCGGAGAGTGTGGCTATGAAGCTCTTTTCGCACGAGCGGCAAACTTGCTGTCGCTCTGCGTGGTGCTACGGCGGCGGCGGGCATGGATTAACACTTTCCTATCTTCGCTCGACTCGATGCGGCTACCGTCGTCCCGCGCTCTCAACCATTTCCGCGGGGACTCATCGCGCATTATACTCGAGAGCTTGTATATATTCGCTCGCTTTCGCTTCGTTCCTCGCGCGTTCTTCTCTCTCTCTCTCTCTCTCTCTCTCATTCTCTTCTTACCTCCTCGACTCTGTCCCTCTCTCGTACATAAGACAACGCAGAAAAGCATTCCCCGAAACAACAAATCTTCGGTATATAAGAAAAGTTCGGTAGCGCTCACGAGAGCTCGGAGCATTCGCTATTCATGAGGACGATAAAAGAGCGTCGTTGCCGCCCGAGCGCTCTTCTAGCTATGTACGTACACTCGTATATATATATGTGTGTTCATAAGTGTGTGTATAAATATATATATATATATATATAGCATTCATTCGAATGAGCACGGGGAATCCTCTATACGCGCGACGGCAAGACGACAGACCGACTGCTCTCGGGAAAACGCGAATAGAAAGAGATCTAAACAACCGGGGTAACTTTGCTGAGGCTCATGGGGGGAATCTCTCCTAGGATCCTGCGCGATATAGTCGAAGAAGACTCGATGCTCTGTCTCCTGTTATCTGGTTCAACTCTATATATATACATATAGACAGACAATGAGCAACAGAGTACTCGACTTGAATACTCGCTGTTCACCCCATAGTTGCAATTAAAACGAAACCGCGTAATTTTCACCCTCTCGCCAACATCCCAAGCTTCACTTTGGTCGCCGTTGGAGCGTTCGAAAAGAGAGGTGGACACTTTGGTGACTGTTTATACGAGGCCATCGTCGAACGAAACTAGGATGCTTCGAGCTACGAGCGATACCCGAACGGAAAATCGTTTCGCAGCAATGAAACGTAAAATACGCGACGTGTTTTGGAAACGAAGCAAAGTGGTAGAGCTGGCCCAGGTTTTACTAGGACTGTGCGAACGCTGGAATATAGTTTGCTCTGACCCGGTAGGGAACAACTCCGGGAATCCTGCAGGTTCATCAATTGTAGTTGCAATAAACGGAAAGAACGAGCGGGTTGGGCTTGTGGCGTTGGAGAAGAACACACGAAGCCGGTAGCACCACCAGCTATTTTGCTTCGGTATACGAGGATGGCGAGGAGATATACACGATGAAATTTGCGTCCCTGGAGTCACCAGTTTTCCAACCCCTTCTCTCTGTCCTCAGCCATCTCGCGCTTTCTCTCTCTCTCTCTCGCTCTCTCTTTCTCTCTTTCTCTGTCGTAGCATACCGATCTGGGTATGTGTAGTTATACGTATTATATACTATTCTAGTAGTGTATACCATAAAACAGTACATATATAATCGTGCCGGTGTGCACTGGCGTCGGTACGGCGTGGTATCGCTTTTCTCCCCCTCCGTCGTCGTCGTCGTCTGGTTCGTCGTCTGGGTGAGGGCGCGCACACACACATACGCGTAATCGAGCACACTCTTGCACATCGAATAAACAAGATATATACCCGGGTGCTGCACTCCGCACATACAATTATCGTTATAATCGTATTTTTGCTCGGAAGCTCGCTCTCGGGCCGCGGGTCCATGACGCCGCAAAACCACCGTGGAAAAAGCGAACGCGCAAGACAGAGAGACAAATAATGGTAAAAAGAGATGGAAAAATGAGCGGAAAAAGGAATAGAAGAGTCTGGCGAGGAAGAGCGAGAGTGAGTCCACGCGAAAAGTTTGCTGCGAGGGATTTGGGAAGTGAAGCGAAAACGCGAACTGCCTCTTGCCCCCTCGTCGTTGGCTCTGCGCTACCCCGTGAAAGCGAGGCTACGGGGGAAGGAGGCATCAACGGAGAGAAAATACTGCTCGCCCGCGGGGATCTTCCCCGGGAAAACGGAAAAAGAGGCTACGGCTATCGCGAAAACGCTTCTTCTTCTTCTTCTTCTTCTTCTTCTTCTTCTTCTTCTTCTTCTTCGTCCTCTGCGTCTTCCTTCTCGTCTCTACTCCTCCCATATTCGCTTTTTCTTTTACCCCTGCCTTCGCTGCCCGGAGCGGTGCGGACCGTCCCATTTCTTGGTGAAAAATGCTCCGGAAAAGTCGGGTTGATGACACATCTCGAGAAATATACTCTCGTGCTACACGCCCTTCGGATATTTGATTTGAAAGTTTGAGATTTCGAAAAAGTTATGGTCACTCGTACACGAGCTTCGTTCTCTACGTTGGCGGTCGTCGATCGAGTTAAGTTCCTCTTAAACCGTGACATCGGGTAGAGAGTCGACGTTTTCCTGAAAATACTTTTAAAAAATGGAAACTCATACGCCCACAAATAACATTGGGGGTTGTAAAACCTAATGATCCCTTAATTACAGGTACACATCTTAAGCGTAAAGTCTCGAGCATTGCAAAGTCTCGGCTCGGGTCATTCCATTATTTTAGTCTGCAGTATAGGACTCGGGGTGCACGGGAGAGGAATTGTCCCAGGGCATTTGTGGAGTTAACGTTTCTAAAACTCGACGATCCAGGGTCGTACGGGGTTGCGACGGGGTAGAGGAAGAAGAAGAGCGAGAGAGAGAGAGAGAGAGAGAGAAAGAGCTCTCTCGAAGCGATAGCGGGAGCAAAAAACGAAGAACAAGGGAAAAGAAGCGGAAAAGTGGAAGGAGGAATAAAGAAAAGAAATAGGAGTAAGAGGATCGGAGAGTAGACTGTGGGGAAAGGGGGATGAGAAAAGCGAAGAGAAAAAGGGCAAAAGTTGAGAGAGAGAGAGAGAGAGAGAGAGAGAGAGAGAGGCAGTGGGAAGGGAGAAAATGGTAGCAAGAAGAAACGGCGAGTGGTGGTGGAGGAGGAGGAGGAGGGTTGGAAGAAAAAGAAAGCGGAGAAAGATAGGAAAGCCGGCGCAAGAGCTAGAGCCTCCGGTGCCGTCGTCGTACAGCCCGTGAGAGCCGCGAGAGAGCGAAGCGGAGCGCGCGGCCTCGACGTCGTTGGTCGGGGGTAATGGCAGTCTTGGAATTGCGTTATCAATCTCCGGTACCCCGCACTTCTCCGCATTACCCCGGGCCCATCGTCTTTCCCTCGCTCTTACACCAAACCCTACGGGCACTCTGCCGCTGCTCGTCTCGACTCCATTCCATTCCGTTCCAACCCCCGGGAACGCTCCACCAACTCTCCCTCCGTTCTCGGTCCAGAACCTTCCAGTTCCCCGCACGATCCTCGTGACCCCTGCAACGGGCCGGGAAAACCACCCCGTCGAACACTCGGTTTCCGTGCGCTATGCTTGCTCTCGCGCAAGTCCACTTTTCCTCTCTCTCTCCCTTGCCCTCTCTCTCTCTCTCTCTCTCAATGTCTATCTCACTCTCACCTACTCGGCATTTTCCTTTTTCCGAAAACGTTAGAACCGAGCGTATAAGTATATATTTTCACTGCAGTCATACCACGCTACATGTTTTACACACACTTGGTACATGCATAAAAAGAGCTACTACCATACCACTATCGTCCAAAATGTAGACGAGTATTAGAACGTTCTCCCATCTCGAATAATATATATATACCTACCAACACACTATTATAACAAGACGCTATATGCGAAAGAGCTAACATTCCGCATGAAACTACCACGAAGATTTTTATCCTCCAATAGTATATACCAATACCAATCAGGCAGCAAGAGAGAGAGAGAGAGAGAGAGAGAGAGAGAGAGAGAGAGAGAGAGAGAAAGATAGAATGTGTGGTATCCGTAGGCAGGGGAGGCGAACATGGCGAACGTTCGCCAGTAGCACCCAGAAGCTACCACGACACCCCGGGAGAAGTTCGTGCCGATAGAGAGAGAGAGAGAGAGAGAGAGTGGCGTATGTAGGTACCACAGTCTAGTTTTCGCTATAACCACCCTCATATACCGAGACGCCGCCACCACCGCGTTTGCCAAGAACCCTTATTGCATTTTATATTATATACATCTATTTCCGTTCTACCCCCCGGCATACCGCACTACCAAAGACCCCAAAGCTCGCGACTTCGTCTACGGAGCGACCATCGGAAAATGCGAACCACCGCGTATACCGATCTCGATCACAAACCCTCTTTCCTTCCCTCCTCTTTTTCTCTCTTCGTCCATCGCCATTTTCTAGCTCGGTATTTTTCTTTCTCCTCGTATTCTTGGCAAGTGAGGAACAAAAAACGCGACCCCTTTTCCACTGCGAGACGGATCGTAATGGATATGGACCGTGGTCCGAGCTTTTCACGGACTTTGCCCCCCCCCCCCACACCCCACACCCGGGGGTCGTCTCCATTACGCTGCCATCGCGTTATTAGCACTCACGCCGATTGAACCTAATAATCATCCCCGTAACCAAGGAGTTCTCTACTTCTGCGGGAGAAACTCGTGTTGTATATGAACTTTTGGAAAGTTTGTCGCGCGTAAGTTGAACGCGAAAAACACTTGGAGCGAGCGAGTCATCGGAAAGATTTTTAGTAAAATAAAGAATATTTTTCGTAGATAGAATATTTCGGTTGTAATTTTCTTCTGTATTCACGGAGTATTTTTTTATCCATGGTAACGAAAAGTAATATTTGAATTTTCAAAGAAAGACTCGATCGTTAGATTCGTATCGAAGAAGGGTCTTTCCCTGACATCGATTATGATCGACATCATCTTCCCGTTAGAGGTCTATCATATACGTGAGAAACGTGCGAACTTCGCGCGACCCTTCACCCTCGATATTTACCCAGGAATTGAGTAAACGGCTGGACGTCGGTATTTGTTACCCAATACCGTGTAGTCATCGTCTTCGACGGATATTCGACCCTCGCGCCCCTTTGCCCTCGCAATCCCAAAGGGAAAAATTCATCGTGCAGCGTCCGGACGAGGGAAGATAAGGAACGAATGAGGGAAGCAATGGCGTTCGTACGATGACGGCCATCGTATTGACTTCTCTGGTTTCCTTTTGTGCATCGCAGATATATGCGAAATGGAGAACACTGGCGTCGAGAGATCAAACGAACTGCAAGGGAAAAAGAAGAGAAAATGTAATTTCTTTATACTGCCTCTTCGCTATCCTCTTTGCTCTCTAGCTAGTACTTTTTTCTCTTCGACCCTACCCTCTTACTTTCGAGAACGAAAGGCCGAAAACGAAGTTGGATACGGGTAAAGCACAGGAGAAACGTAGCATTCGTGGAAAAGTCCGTGAGGATTCCTGACTGCACGGCCCGTTGGTTTTCGCGAAGAGCCGCTGGGTGAGCAAGCGAGCGAAAAGAGGAGAGTCGATAGCGTATCGCTCTCATGGAGACCCAAAGGTTACCGAATCGTTTCGAGACTATCTTAATGGTCGGATAGATCGTTCGATACTATGGCCGAGTCGTAAAGGCTATTGCTCTGGTCTCTCTTGCTCTCTCTCTCTCTCTCTCTCTCTCCGCTCGTGACCCTCGAGCGAGGCATCTCTGTTCAGCAGCAGCCGAACCTTCTCGTACCTCTACAGACCGACCCCCTTTCCAACGTCGACTCGACAGCACGACAGCGGACCATCAACCCTTAGCTTCTGAAGAAGCCGGCTTAGCGCCACCCAACGGAGAAGATCCTACACACTCCGTATACGTAGCAACGATGAGACATCTCCGATCCAACTATCACCATCATCATCCTCTCTCTCTCTCTCTCTCTCTCTCTCTCTCCCTCTTTGTCTACCCTTCGCTTTGTCTCTCTGAGACAACCTCTACTACGCACCCCATTTATCCCCACAGACTATATATACACGATGATGGCGTACTGCGGCACGTCGTCCAATACACGCATGCTCGATCGTTTTACGAGCGACTCGTACGTGAGAATATTAGACGTTCAGTGATTAATTAACTCATCCCCTCGTCGCTCATCCTGGCGCGTTCGATTCTCCTCAATATTTGGCTCGTAAATTCGTCGCATTTGTTCTATCGCGAATGTTCGCAAGGTGGACAACATAACAATTCATCGTGAAATTCCTCGTTGATAAGTTTATGAAATCGACAAAAAATTTGTTTCGATGATTTATCGTAAATTAATACAAAATTCACGTTCACCGAAGTTTCAGGAGACCGTAACGGAGTCTCCGGTAGTTCAAGGGCCAGTAAGCACTGAAGCCAACTAATGTTGCTCGTACTCTCGCGGTGTCACATTAATACGCAGCCGAACAACCGGGCTACGGCGTGTAACTTAATTAAGGCAACGACGCAGAGAGAGAGAGAGAGAGAAAGAGAGAGAAGGAAACCTAGTCGACCACAGCCCTGCGGCTTCTACCATCCCCTGTGCCATAGCCAGTATAGAACCCAGGGAACCCGACAGTGTTTCCCTATATCGGCGCAATATTATCCCGACCGCGGACGACGGTCGTGGCGACGATTCCCTCTCGCTCTTTCTCTCTTTCCTCTACTGCACTCTGTGTTCAATGGCCACGACGGAAATTGTATTTGTTGCGTCCCCTGCGTAACGACCACCTTATTCTCGGTTAAATATATTTCGTTATTGCGCACTAAGATTTCGTATATGCCAAAAATTAGCCGAATCTTTGAGTCTCGAATTATTAATTTTATAAAAAAAAGGCACAAAAAAAATCTCACGAGGATACACCGATGAATGTGATTTACGAGGTAACGGTGACACGAGCAACGGATATACCGCGAGAGAAGACGCGCGACGAGCAGAAACGAGAGATCGCGGTCGTCGAATGGACGCGGCTAGCGTCGTTCGTCCGGCAGTACGCATAACTGCCCGATTAAAAGTAACGACCGAAACGTAAACTTGATTTACGGGCAATCGTGCGACCGCGCCACCAACGCCTCTGCCGTACTATACACAGGAACGACGAAAGTACCCAGGCGCGATCCATGGTAGAGTCTCGTCGATGGTGGTGGTGGTTTGCGGCGTGTGCGGCTCCTCTCGTCCGCCCCTGTCATTCAAAGAGGTGTCAACAGCAATCGCTTTTACGAGATACTTATTAATTGTTACGGCGCTTTTACGACGGCATAAAAGTACGCGAGACTGTAGCGAGGAGGAAGAGGGTCGCAGCAGCGAAAGGAAAACGAGTGAGGGAGAGAGAGAGAGAGAGAGAGAGAAAGAGTGAGAGAGGTGGAGAAAGGGATCAGCGTACAGTCAGACGAGCGGAGGAAACACCTCGACGGGTTATATTACCCATTCGCAGCAGCATGAATGCATCGTCCGAACAATATATAAACGACCGAAGACTCTGTAAACACCGTCAGAAATGCGAGAAGAGAGAGGATAAAATTCGATTTGGACACGAGGAGAGATTCTCGGGTGAAAAATTCGAGAAGTACAAGATCGCAGCGGAGGAATATACGGCGTAGCGAAGACAGCCTCGTTCTTGCTCAGGGAGGATCGGGACCACACACGAGACACTCGCTGTGCACGCGAGCACGACGTGATGCATACTCGCCAGGCGCCATATGGAAGACGGTCTCGAGCCTCGATACCCTGTAAAACCGAATCGATTAAACCAACGACGACCGTAGCGAACATATTAAATTTCTCGAGTAATTACCGTAATATCTTGAGATTTATGAAGGTAGTTTCTTCTTTTTCCTGACATTTTTTATTCCTACAGATTTTTAATACGCGCAGTACTACGCGTGAAATAACGTTGGCGCGGACGATAACGATGCGCGAGACAGAGAAAGGGCCAAAAAAATGAGATCGTGGATGGCGACTTAAATGATGTGGGCGTTAGGGGGTAGATTCGTGAGAAGAATCGGGCCGGGGATGGCCTGCCGGAAAGGGTCGAACTTGGCTTTGGATAACGGCCATGACGGGAGAGAAAGAGAACGGGACGGGCGGTAATGCGAACGCGCGGACGGCCAAAGTAAAGGAGAGTTTTTCTTTTCCCTCCAGCTTTCCAATCCCCTTCTCGCTTTCTTTCGTTTTTCTTCTCGGCTCTCGCAGCCCCCATCCCCACACGAACCGACATCAACCCGTATCGCGAGAACGGGCACAGTGCTGCTTATCTCTGCACTAAATCCAGCGATTTTAATACGCGTTCTCTCGGCAATTTCAACCCCTAGCTATATACACATTCCTCCAAGGTGCCGGCTCGCTCACATTCTTTCTCACTCTTCCCTTCCTTTAAACATTCGACGCGTTTCACCCTTGACGATTCCACGCGAAGAAGATCCTCCCCCCCATCCTCGTGTTATTTTCTTTATTTCTACTTTGTTTTTCGTGAAAATAAAAATTCCATCATTTTCATCTCGGACAATAATAGTCACATAGCCGATAAAAAAATATCATTGTCATCAATAAAAAAGAACTTCTAATGAAGCGTTCCCAGCAGTGATACACGAGTGACTTCGAAACCGTTGTTTTACCGAGAACGAACACGCGTCCTTCCCGGTAAACTTTTCTTTCCGCCCCTTCGAACGTTGGACAAAATTGACTCGGAGTTGAGTTACCGAATGGCGTAAATGTCGCGGAGCCACATGATGCAGTGTCTCCAAGCGCCACCCTCGTACACACAAATAAATATGTCCCACACTCCCACACTCGTGCGAAGATCTAGCGAGGGTCGTTCGCCCTTCTTCCCGAGGCGCGCCATTATCCTTCGCGACGGAGCATCCTGTGAAAAAAGTCCTGTAAATAAAAAGGAGTAACGGGGGAAAAACCAGCAATAACCGTGTATACAGTTCGTTGTCTCCGAGTTTTCGCGTAGTTCGAAGGGTTAAAGAAATTTCTATCGATACCTCGTGCTGCACAAACGCCGATTATCATATGTTCTTTCGGCAATCCCAGCGATCCACAGGAAAGACGTCGAGAGTACTATCTTCGGTCTCGATTTATCTACGGCAATATAAATATATATATCGGGGTATACCAGTATTAATAAATAATAAGAAAAGAGAAAAGAAAAGTGATTTAAGAAAGGTCAAGGTATCGGTTGTATTAGTAGAATGTAATGGTCGTCGTTAATTCTCGTGGGCAACCGCGCACCAAAGAACAGGTAAGAAGCAATAATTAAGATGTCTCGGAGAGCATGGTACAAGAAAGAGACGACCCTGGTAATAAATTCGAGCGATTCCCACGTTGGGGCTCTCGACGGCAGAAGAGCCTTTCGAATAAATAGAGCCGACGCTATGCATATACGTATATATATATATATCTATAAGTAGTCAGATATACTTCGAGGATGTAGCGTATTCATACATCCAATCCGGTCGAGCATTTAATCACGAGCAGGAGGCAAAAGTGTGCAGTCACATGAACGAATGGCGTATCGTTCTCGACATCGTCGTTGTGTGTCCCGTGCGAGAGAGGGCGAGAGCAAGTTTCCAACACGCGGTATAAATTCGGCCAGGCGGGACAATCATTCGCCCCGAGTCCAAGGCGTGCTGTGCAGGCCACGAAATTAAAAGAAGAAAATTCCCGAGAGGCACTCCGTTCAAGATCCTGCGAGAGAGGGAAAGATCGCGGTACAAGGGGCGGGGGGGGGCAGTACAAGGGAAGGAAAAAAGGAAGGGTCAGAACAAAATGAGATAGAATGAGAGAGAGCGAGCTCGAAACAAGATAGTACGAGGAGAGACCAGAGCGGAGAAAGGGGCGAGAGAGGGAGAAAGATGGATACGTTTGAGAAAGAGATGGAGATAAGAGGACACGCAGTCGCGCGGCAGGTAGGCGAGGCGATAAATATGATTTTTGTGTGAAACCGGCTGTGCAAAGCGTATACCAACGGGTCTCCGATCTCCACAGGGGTGGTCTTCGTTCTCGTACGTCACTCCCGAGAGATCTCTCGATGTCCCTGGGTCTCTCTTGATCCTGGTAGCTCCTCCTTCTCCTCTTTCGTATGGTCACCATGCAGAACGACGATGGAAAGAGAGAGAGAGAGAGAGAGAGAGAGAGAGAGAGAGAAAGGATGCCCATCACGTCGAGGGTTTCACGGATTCGAGGTTCTCGCAGCCCTCGATATCGTACGTTACATCAGCTTCGCGGGAAAAAGGGAGGACCCACGGCCCGATCCTCACCTCTGCTCGGTCGCATCTTAATCTAGATGTTCTTGTATTATAGTCACTTCGTGTCCTTGCTGGTTTTTTTGTCCTCTTATATGTGTCTTCTTTCATTGCCCCGAGTCAACCCCCTTTCGGTAGGTATTTCGTCCTCGTGCCAGGATCGTGGACCGACCGACTAATCCCGCTCGTCACGAGAAACGGAGATCCTACTCGTCCCGAAAAACCTTTCTTCCTCGATATAGATACACACGTACTTCAGCGATGCAACGACTTTTTTCGTTGTACCACTATTACTTTTCTCACTCTTAAAGATTATTCGCGATAGAAATAAAACCCGATTATTCCAAATATGTTTCTAGTATTCCCGCTGAATTTTTCTTATAAATAATAATAATAATAAACATGCACGAGCAAGAGACATAAAAATTATACATCCTGTCCAAATAAAGGTAAGGCAATTAAAGTCCACCGAGGCAGGGCGACCACCTTGGTAATTTACAATTAAAAGAATATGGCGAACGAGGTGAACCGAATTGTGCGCGCGATAGGAATAATATTTCTCGGAAGTTTCGCATTATCTATTCCGCAGCAGGAAACTCGGTTGGTAGATGCGACGGGGGTGGGTTCGGAGGATAGGGATGAAGCGGAGGAAGCACGAGAGAGCAGACAACCGCGAGCTTGCCCCATCCCAGCGACACGGAATACGCCGTAAGATTTACGAAGGCCGGTATAAACATCGGGGGAGATTACGCGGAGAGTTCGCTCCAAGTTTTAACGAGATTCCCTCAGCGCGGTGTCGCCGACATTATCAAATAATTGAGTGGTGTAACTCTCGTGAGCTCGGTGTGTGATATCCCGGCAAGAGAGAGAGAGAGAGAGAGAGAGAGACCCCGAGATCCCGGAATTAACTCCTCCTCCGTCCATTTGGAATCGCTACTTTGAAAACGATCTCTCTCTCTCTCTCTCTCTCTCTCACTGTCTCGTCCCTTAGCAGGTTTGCAAATGGACCACCCAAAAGTTCTTCTTACCTATTAATGAAGAATTCCACGAGCGTGCATATTAATTCGTTCCCAAATTCTCGATCAAACTGCGTCGTAAGCTGGCGAATAAACTGGTATAACGGTCATTAATAACGAGAGTTTCACAAAGCAAAAAATCCCATTAATCCTTGGTTATTATTTCACGTCGAAAAACGTCCAGGTAAAACGCGATCGATCGTGGGATTCACGAGTCTGGCGATGATTTTGCTTACGACTCTGTTTTTCTACAAAACGACATCTGATATATCGGGACTGAAATATCTCCAGTTTTAAGTTCTCTCTTTGTCTCCTGGTGGCAAGTAGGAATGGCTCGCAACATGAGTTGGGTGATGCTCGCAAGGGAAAAGATGTAAAGAGAGAGAGAGAGAGAGAGAGAGTAAGGGAAGAGAGGTAAGGCGAGAATTATAAGAGGAAAGAAGATCACGAGTGTACGCGTCTGTGTGTTTTCCCGCGCTTATGTGAGAGGTATAAGAGGAGGGAAAAGAGGATTCGAAATAAACAAGTCGACGGTAATGCGCCCGTACATCTCGAGAAAAGATTAAACAGTTAATAAGAATAAGAGTCCCGTGGAGTCTCCTCGTGTGCACCGTACTACCATAGCCACCTCCACCATCATCTCCCTCCACCCACCTCCCCCCCCCCCCCAATCCCCACCCCCTGAACACGAATACAAGCGCATCGTATTTGGATTCCCGCGGGTTCCCTCTTCACCCACACGCGACCACCCCCGCGAGAGGTCTTTCACCGACGCGTGGGCACACGCACACACTGACGATGAGGTGGATGAGGGGGAAGGGGGTTTCCCCGGGTGGTTGGAGGGAAATGGCGGCCATCTTTCCCTCTGGCTCTCCTCGAGAACCAATCGCTTCTCTCCAATGGGCGTTAAGGCGGCAACTCCGGCTGAAGAATTGCCTCTGCCACGTTAGACACATTTTTCTCGCTTTTCCTTTATTCTCGCCGACGGTGTGCGCGCCCGCGGAGACCTGCTGCAGCCTCTCTCTCTCTCTCTCCTTTCTCCATTCCTCTCTTTTTCTCTCTTTCTCTGTCGTGCTTTTCTATAACCTTTTTCCCTATTATACATATCTCTCTCTCTCACACACACACACATTCTGCTTTCATCTTTCTCCGAGGACACCCGACGAAGCTTCTCTTTCTCCGCGCCATCTCACCACGCTCGGTGTAGCCCGCTGGGTAGTCTCTCTCTCTCTCTCTCTCTCTCTCTCTCTCTCTCTCTCTCTCTCTTTCTCTCTCTCTCGGGCCGTCGTTTCACATCTCTTATTTTCTTTGTGCCGCCAAGAGAACACCGTTCTCTTCGCGAGACCCGAACCAACCCCCTCGAGGTGGAAGAGAAGCGTGTGGATCAAATGCACACGTAGACAGCACAGGGACGTTCGGCAACGTATACCTCTCTAGATGTACGCAGGTATATAATAATGTTCATCCCTGAAGTGAGCTCCATCGAGCGCGCGGCAGGTGGCTGACCTTAATAACGCGAGCGACTCGCGTAATCCAAAAAAAAAAAGAAGCTCATGGCGTAGAAAAGATAACAAAAAACGAGGCGAATGTTGAAAGAGGGGCGGGTCTAGGGGTAGCTCTATATACGGACGTGAGAGTAGCACGTGTGAGAGTTACTTCATCGTACATAATACGCGGTGAAGAAAACGCCATCTCTCATCCTCCCCCTTTCACCTCGGTCTCTCGTTCCCCCCTCCCCGTATCCTTTCTTTCATTGCTTAACGCATACAGCGTGATGGATACCAGCGAGATTTACGCGGGTCGAAAAATATATTTCCCAGTGAAAGACTTTCGTCCTGCGGTGAGAAAGAAAGGCCAGCGCGATGATAGGTCGAAACCGACACCCTTAAGAGCCCGTAATGGTTGCACCGTGAATTGCATCGTGCATTTGTCACACGTTCCCTAAGAGCGCGTACCATTATTGTTCGAGTAATAATGGTGCGAGGAAACGATCGTTTTTTTTCGCTTTCTTATTTATTTCCATAAACTTTCGTCGGTCGCATCTCGAAACTAGCTTTTGTGGCTGGTTTATTGAGTCCTCGAGATGACGCGCGAGGATCCGGGCTTCGCACGATATTCGCAAGAGGGGGATATATATATATATATATATCCCAGGTGACTTTCATGATCCACAAATATTGCGTATACAATAATCGAATTACCACGTTGAGCGAACACGCGGCGTGACTAACGACAAGTTTGTTCCATCGTGCGCGCGCACACACGTAGTGAAAATACAATGTCGAAGAACGAAATCGCGAGAACAGAGTGGATTCTATGCAATGTCGCTTCGATACGGCGGTTTTATTCACATTTTACGAGTTGTTTTGCCAGCATCGCCGCAAGACATTTCCAATTCATGAAAGAGCCCACTGTTTTCTACACACGAGAGTCGCTCGCTGCGAACTTCAACGAGCGTATATATTCGCTCGATATGGCGTGTGCAACATTTCTCCATCCTTGGATGGACGGACGTAAAAACAACGAAGTATTAATAATTTAAAGAGGCGAAATATGTGTCTGGGCATAAATGTAGTTTATCGCGAACGCGACCGGCAGGATTATACGGCAAACGGAGATATTTCGGGCATTCTGCCGAGTCGGATGATTAATGCGACATTTATTATTCGTAATCGTGTAAAATTTTCGAGCATAAATTATTTTTATACGAATTAATGCATATTTTCATACCGAGGTCACTGTGAGATAAATTATTTAACATTGATTCTCACGCGGGTGAACCGATGGTGCGTGACTTCGAGAAACGTAAATAATCATTTTCTTCCCTTACTTCCCATACTCTCCGCCCCCCCCCCTGCCTCACCGGATATTCCCTAAGGACGAGAACAATGAATAATAAAGACGTAACGCGAGAATGTGCCGTGGATAATTGTTATATTCCATCTTTTCGACATTCTCGGTCTATTAGCGATTATGAGAACGATCATTGGGCAAGTGGGTACGTAAATGTCAAGCCCTTTTGCGCGTCTAGGGGTTCGCCGACCGGGGGAATCCCCCACACTGGTCTTTATAGTCGCAGTGAACGTTCACGTCCGTGCTTCTGGGGCTATATACCCGTGGCTCGGGATACCTACCACCGCGGGCGCGCGCGCACGGTCGTCAAAGTCTTTTACGATCGAGTAACGGGATTTAAAGTGACGATGAGGCAACCTCAAGGTACTCACTCTATCCTTCACGGCATCGTAAATGTAACTGATGACATTGTCAGATACGCCAGACTTGACTCACTTTTCACGCCTTTTTCCGTATGTATGTGTGCGTATGTGTGTGTACGCGTCTATTTCTTACTCCAACGAGGATCATGAAACTTGAATAGAATGTAAGTCAGCTTTTACGATTTTATGGTCTCGTAAAAAGCGCTCGTTTCGTCGATCGAAATCAGGGATGGATAAAAAAAAGCACGGCGGAATTAATAACGCCCGAAAAACATCGTGGCGATTACTCGCCGCGTTGTTTTAACGTACTGTTACAGTACGTTAAAAGTGATGTTTATTGCGGTCGGTAAAGATTTCGCCCGATTGCCGAAGAACAATAATGTCTCTATGAGCAAATCAAGCGACGTTTTCAAATGGGTCGTAATATTTGTTTAACTACGTACAATAACTGCGTTGGTACTTCGACGGGAAACGTATGAAATGATCACGGATACGACCCTACCGCGTATAGGGGAGCTTAATTGATCAAGCTCTCGAAAAGGACATGGTGGCGCCACCTGTCGGACGTTCCATATTTCTATGGATTTAATGGAGATGGCATTACGCTAGGTTTGTCGAAAAGCTCGTTTACGCTGAAAATTAGTGCATTAAGATTTTAACAATGGTGTCAAGAACCATTTAGTCTGATTTACGAGTCGATTTATATCGTTAATTAAAATTCCTTATTTATTTAATTAATTTTGTGCTAAAAATGTTATATTTCAAAATTTATTGTCTCAACGATATTAATAATTTTCATGATTTACCGCATCGATAAGTTTCCAGTTCGCGTGCCGCGGTTAGACAGATTTCTTTCTTAGCATTACAGAAGCATTAGTACCGACTGTGGATTATCTAGAAATATGCAGCTCCATCGGTAAGCTCTTCACGAAACTGGTCTGGGCATAAATCCGCTTGGAGGATAACACAGGCACCCTCCGACGCCAGATGGTCACACAGCCCACACTTCCTCCTGGTCTCTCGCATGGTCGACCTGCCTCCCAAAACCAGTGAAAGTGCCTACCCGTCGCAGATTTACGATCGAATTAAAACTGACAATTATTGTTATCGTTCCGTCATATAAGGAGGTAACAGATAATAAATTCGGCCGTAAAACGTTAAACTAGTGGCTACGTTTTGTAGGGCTCGGGGTTTAGTGCTGAGTCGCGTGCAGCGGTGCTCGTTAAAACAGCCGTAAACCCGACGTAACCGTCAGTCGTGTTGCCAGTCCACCACGTAGCCCGTCTGTACAAAATCTCGCGAACAAAAATCTCTTTTTTTGTTTCCACTTCTCCGATATTGAACTTCGACCATTACGATAATCTTGATATGTCACTTGTTACATCGCTAGAACGCTTATTGACGAGGCGCTCGAGAAAGGGCCGTACGGTCCGTCGGTAATCCAGAGATACTCCAATTACATCGACGTCGACGAAAAGAAATTACCTATGGATGGTTTTCTCTCGGTAACCCTCAGTCAAGGTCCTTCCTTAATCGCGGAAGTTGGCACGTAGTTTAAGTAACTGCCGTTAGAGCGACTCACTGTCTCGTTCTAAAGTAGAAACAGCAATCGTGATGAGCCAAATAATTTGGTCCTCCTTATCGAGTAATGCAAAGTTACGTTTCCGATAAAATCTCTCCGCTTGTTAATTCCAATAGTTTGACATAAAAATGTGTATATCGGGATTTCCACGATTATTCGGCAATTAATCATAACTCGACTGTCTGTTTCAATCCATAAAATGTAATCCGGCTCTTTTGCATTTTTTATCCCATTCTAGATTATCTCGATCAACTAATTTCAATAAATAAAAAAAAAGTAATAGTGCAATGGAGCATTGCAGCATCCACTGTTAAGAATAGTGGTGGTCCGACCATTTCACCCTTAGCACCCACCTTTGATTAGCTAAATATAGATTTACCACTTTGGTCATGCGAAAGATTGTAACGTAAAAAAAAGTTTATCGTAATATTTTTATATCGTCGTGTATATCGGATTAATAAAATAAATTTATGCAGTCCGACGATTTTAACCACCGTTGTCGAGAACAACAATAACAAATTGTTGTCGATCAAGGGTCGACGTTTAGTGCCTCGTATGATTTGCGTTGTGACGCAATTTCGTCCAATGGTAGGAGAGTAATGGCCGTCGCGGGGGAGACGGTTCGGCTTGGTTCTGGTAGATGTCGGTAGTGCCGAGAGTCATAAATCGTGGTGGGATTCCCGCCCATTGCATGCTGAGAGGCGGTGCTTGGCCTCTCCATGACTCCGAGCATTCCCCCACTTTGATCACCTATCCCCCTTCTCACGTTCCAAAAATCAACCCCCCCCACCAACTCGTTTATCCCCTCTCCACTTTTCCAACGTTCTCTCACTCTATCTCTGCGCACTTCCACAGAGAACTTCGGTGGATATACCACCATCACGGTCATCTTCATAAATGCGTGAACCCGTTTGAAATGGTATCGGGGCTAATTTAAGCTCCGCACACGAGTGATACTCCGTTTGTTTATCGCTTGTTAAAACGTTCTGGATTAAATATAAAACGTTGACGAGCCACCGAGTCTTCTAAGCCGTGCTAGACTGTATGGCGCTCGCGACGCCAGGAGACACAACGATGACGAGGAGCCCTCTCGCGATTCCGATCCCTCTATTTCTCTCGTACTACACGTCGAGGAAAACACACATCAGCGAATCGGAGACAGTCGTATTCTTTTTCGATATCCCATCTCTGTCTCGTTTTCTTTCAAACCAGCCTGAAAACTGTTCCGTTCTATCGCAGTATCGCGAATTTGATCGAACGCCGATTTACGTCTCACGAATGAATTTTATCTTACCCGAGACAGAATTCATTGCAATATTGTGTATAAACGTCTATTGACATAATCATTCTTCTCGAACGAAGCAAAGTGTCTGCGATTTCACAGCATCCTTCATCGGTCCATACGGGCTCGCATACAAAATGTCCATCGCATCTTGTTTCCAGCTCTCTTTACCTCATTCTCTACACTGCGTACGATCGTACGAATGGGCCCTATATATATTCGTGTCACAATATTCCCGAGGAAATTGTGTTTATAGGAATAATAAAACGTATTCGTCCCAGGGGAAATATAGACCTTTAGTCTGGACGCGTGAGTTGGATTGCGCGTCTCTTCTCCCGTGGCTGATTCGCTGCCGCTGCTACTGCTGCTGGTGCTGCTGTCGAGGATAACGCCACACGCCACTAAAAAGATCAATACGCCATCGCGACCGCGCCGAGCTCTTCTCTATCTCTTTTCCGCTTCTAAGCGAATCCGAAGACACACGCGATGCGATTCTATCTATACCTATCTTCTATGTACCTAAATATTACCTATATACGCCTATATCGTGTGTGTACTTGGTACAACTATCATATCGCAACCGAACGGCGCCTCTGCTCGAGCGACTCTTCTACCTCGCGAAATATCTACCTCTCGGTTCAATGTTATGAAAGTCTCGAAATAAATTCACCGTTCTATGGACGAGAGAGACGGGGATGACGTCGTCGCGTGTCCGACTTCGTATTTACGAATTATCATCGAATACGTACTCGTGTATAAGTACGACGGGTATTATCAAGCGTCAATTTTACATGCGATTATTCATATAAGCGGGAACTACATCGAAAGTGAGAAAATGAGGGAACAAAAAAGAATGTTATCGCACGAGCCAGGGCATAATTTCGCACGCGAAGGGCTGTAAAAAACGTGGGCAAACTTTTGAATGGACGAGGACGATGATATAATATACAATTTTTTTTCTAATTCCCATCAGCTGCTGTAGTATGTATTTTTTTCCTCTCTTGTTCATCCACAGCACGAGGTCTCCCGTGGTCTCCTTGGTACACCGGGAAATATGTTAGGGAAAAGAGCGAGAGAGAGGGGGGGGGGGGTGGAGAGTGAGCGCGAGCGGGAGAATACAAAATTTATAATCAAATTAAGACGCCGGGGGCGAGAGAGAAAGAGCGTCGGAACGGACGATGAGCGCCCCACGGTTTTGCGAAGAACAAAAAACGTGCGCTGCTGAGAGCACCACGCGGCGTCGCGACGCTCACCGTCGCAGAGTATAAGGAACGAAGCTAACGTTTTGGCCCCGCGCGCAAAATCCTTTTTTCCATGAGGGAGAGCTAATCTCGTTGGCCACGCTTTTACAAATTTCGTCTTCTTTGCATATTAAAGCAAAACGGGAGCCGCGTGAGCTACGTGCCCAATGCGATATTACGTACGTTTTATGTACTTTTTATTTCCTTCGAGACAGATTAGCGTGAAAATAATTACGAGTACAATTACCCTCGCGATTACGGACGGGCCAAGTCGAATGCGTCGTGTTCTTTACACGAGTCAATATTCGATGTTTATATTTATGGCGAGAAGCGCGTAAGCAATGAAAAAACTCATCGAACGCGCCGATTCATTCGTGATATTGCGCAAATATAGATGCGTGAAAAAACGCTTGTACCTACGGTAAATATAAAACTCATATGCCGTACGTTCGCATCTGCTCTGGAATGGCGTGCGTGCTTCAACACGGCACGTGTTTAGTGGCGTAGCTTTATTACATACAACATATACACGCATACTAACACACAATACATCGCACAAGTACCGGGCAATAAATGGTATCGGCTGGAATGGATGTTTTCGTGCTTTTACGACTTGCTTATTATGAATACAAAGTGTCAGATGTATAAAAAAAGGCCCCATACTACAGGGTCCCCGCGAATCACTTGGTATAATCTCTGTTCGTCTTTCTCGCTCTCGTTTATTCTCGCTCGTTTTCTCTCTCTCTCTCTTCTCTCTCTTTCCCTAACTACCAAAGTCGAGAGAGCGCATCGACTTTGGCCTTTGCGTGTGCGCAAGAATGCTGATAACTGTTTCCTGAATGAATCTGGATTGGTATATACGCGATCCAAGTATTCTCTCGATCCATGAAGCTATTATTCATATATATAAAAAATAGGCACCTAGGCGTTATCTTGCAGGACGTCGCAGACATCACACGCGAATCATAAAACAAAACGAAACGACGATAAATCATAAGTTTATTCTATTTTATTTTATTTTGAGGGACCAGATTCGTGTGGGTCAGTGGTTATGTACGGGTCAAACTCGTGTTACAAGGTACTGGAAACAATGACTTTAATATCAGTACTCGCGATAACCGAATAATTGATAATTCCAATCAATGAATTTTTCACTTTTCCAATCGTTCGTTCTGTCCCCCAAAATAATTAAGTTCGTTATTTCACTTGAAAACGGTTAAGTATGTTCATATTACGTTTCAAAAATAGATTTATCTATAAAATATACGACAGGTCCTTCGTATGACTCACCATAAATAGATATTTTGTTTGACAACAACGGAGGAACAGCACGAACCAAAATATTCGATTACACCGTAATATTCCACGAGCACCGAGTCGATTCTAATTAAGTAATATAAGAACGAGACGATTATACCGGCAACCTCTCAACTCGTTTTTCTTTCACATTCTAATCTTCCTCCTGCCTTTATCGCTAATGTAAAGCATTTCGAGATACAATTACGGTGTGTCATGCACTGTGTTGTGCCGGCGAACTCCTCGTCTCGTACGGTTTTTATATTTATACAACGTTACCGATAAATCGTCTCTGTGTGAGCGCACCCTCAGGAGACCGGTATACGTCTGAAATACATACATATGCATGTGTTTATATATATATATATATATCTATATATATCTATATATATACATATATACAGATATCTATGTGTATGTATACATAAATATGCAGTATGTATATATACATACATATGAGCCGTTTATTTACGGGGGGGCTCGCCTCTGCCGTAATCGGCTATCGAATCGGCTGTCTAATGTCAGCGTTAAATGTTTATGATACGTGAGGAGAACGCGAGGGAAAAGAGAATAGCATCCACACACACGAGTACAGAGGGAAGCCGCCTCGTTCTCTGCCGGCGGCGTTGTGCGTGCACTCTCATGAAGCTTCTCAGCTGTTACAGGTTACAAGTGCGTACATATATTCGCGATAGGCTTTTTGCAGCAAAACTTTTTAACTGTCTCCGTACGCGATAGGTACGTAGCGCGGATCGTGGCTTCGTACAGATAAGATTTTACGCGTCGTATATAACGTATATTCGACTCGAGTACATCATCCTGAAAATCGTGAAACGTTTGATTTCGAGCTTGTTGAATTATGTATCGATTATTCGAACGTTATAGGGCTGCATCGAGATCTCGATGTTTCTTAATTATACGGTTCGATATATTTGTGATAATTTAACTCGAGTTTGACCATTTTTGAAAATGGTGCCGCAGCTACGATAATAAAGCTATCGCGATGATCGAAAAGGAATTTTTCAAGTCCACTCAACCAACATCGGTCCAACGAGAAGCAAGGGTACAGTCACTCGAAGATAATATTTGTCCACCATTTTCAAATTCTAGGAAAAACGAAAAAGAAATTTGTTTGAAAAATAACGCGGGATCGTAAATTTGTCACCGACCATGAATTACGAGGAATTGTTGCCAGGACGTAACTAATTTTTATGTTGTGACACGAAACCTATCGTGACAGAATGTTTTTTATTCTACGCGTGTACATCTAAACACCCGCTGTTTTGCCCGTAAGGAGTTAACTCGACAGAGAAAACCCATTCGGACGTACGTATAATTAGCGCGTACTGTTCTCGCACTCCACCGACGACATAACGCGTGTTTCAACAACGTCTCTGACGTAATTTACACAGTCCCGAGGAAAACTGACGCCACGCATACATATACAAAAAAGAGAAAACCCTCGGAGACATCGTCTTCGTCGCGTCGAACAAATCGAGTGCGCAAAAGTCGCTTCAAGAAGAACCGAGCAATTTTCACTCGACAAGCCCGGGTATGTAACGTGACAGAAATGCTTTTGTCGTGTGTATATATGTATATATATGTGGGTGTGTGTGTGTGTGTATGTAAGTAGGCGAGATTGTTGCAAGGCCTCACTGCCTTATGCAGATTATCATTGACAATCGCGTCCATTTGCAGCCAAGCGTAACACACACAGAGTTAACTAATGCAACGTGAACAGAGAATTTCCTTGCGAAATTTTCCGGAGTCATTCGTCGATCTCACAGTTAACTCGGAGCAATTATCCAAAACGGTCGTCATAGTTTATGTCTCGCGTATATTATTAACGTGTAATAAAAATTATATTTCACAAAGAGAATTTATAGTAATATTTATCCACCGCCGAAATAATAACTTGTACTAAGAATCACGTTACGAAAAAAAAGTCGCTGCATTGAAAATTAATATATGTACGAGTGAAGAAAAACATATTTTTTGTATATAACACCACACAGAATACTGTCGAACGTTGCGTCTAAAACTGAACTCGTACGATGGGCTGGCATCGAACGTTTACTCTCGGTTCGCGAGAGAAAGCCTTTCTCCGACGGCGAACAAAAATACAGTAGAGAGAAAAAATCGGAATGAAGGGTAGTCCGTGTTCCGGCTAAAAGGGTGGTCAAAAAGCCTAAAACTTTCACCGATACACCGCACTGTTCGAAAGAGTCGGCATTTTTATGACACCATCGACGTCTTATTGGAAGGTTTGACTTTCCAACTTTCTAATATTTTTAACAGCCTTAAGTCGCGTCGCGTATTTACAATAATAAATTCATTAGAATCGAATTTTGATACAATAATTTTCGTTTTAAACGAACAAATCAATGTTTTCCCGATAGGAGACGAAACGAGATATTTTCTTATCGTCCAATCACGTACGAGAGAAATACGAGTGCGATGTCGAATGTTCGCATCATGAATAAAAAGAAAAGATAGTTAATACGGGAAAAGGGTAGATCGGCGCGAGACCTGCGCGCTGCAATGGAAGGAAAGGCTCTTATTATATTTATACTCCAGTGATACGAGTTATGGCGGCGTAGGCGTTTGTATAGAGGCGCTATCGAGGGAATAAGAAGAAGAGGGGGAGGAAAGACACGCAGGTATTTCTTTGCAGGGTACACGAGCTAGCGGCTCGAGACCGAGACCTACAACTGTGCCTCGTCGTTGCCAGGAACGGAGTATATCCGTGTATCTATGTATCGTCCTGACCCACGGTGATACATAGCGTGGGAGAGACAGCCGGAGAACGATACCGTTTCAGTTGGACCAGAACAAAAAATACGAATGACAATCGCACCGCGATCCTAATAATTTACTCCACTCGGCTCGACTATCTCAAAAAACCCATCTCAAACAACAACAAAAAATCTCTTTTTGTACTCTACCAAATTCGATAAGCGTGACTTCAGTTGTAAATCGTCCGTGGGATATAACTCCTAAAAATGAATATAAGACGATATAAAAATAGCGGATCGGAAAGATCATCGATATTTAATCCGGAATAAATTCGAATTTGATTTGAATCGATTTTAACACGTTTTTGCTAGACGTAACATAAAAATGCTCGAGGTTCGTCGATTTTATTTTCGATTCGAGTTCATATTGCATTTGCGACAGTTTTGATAAGAAAAAAAAAACGAAAAATTCGATGTTTTTGTCGATCGTTTTAAATCGAAAATAGACGAGAATATTATTTTGCATTCAATTTTACAAACCTTCGGGACTACCAATCATCCCCGTTGCTGACCCCTATCCAAGCACTCTTGTAATTAAATACGTCAAGATGCGACTTTTATCTTTCGGACGGTGCGAGACGTGTCCAGCGGAGTTGAGAAACGTGATACGTCCTGAGATCACGTATACATGTATATATACAGTTGAGGTTCTGTAAGCGAGATGGAAAGTTGAGAGGGGCAATGAAAAGTCAAGCAAGGAGTTAGACATATACGAACTTGAATAAAACGTTCTTCGCCCTCGATGTCTCTTTCTCTCTCTCTTTCCCGCTTATTTCATATTTCACTTCGGAAAACTCAGCGTCGCGTCATGTTTGTGCGAAAATGAGCAAGTGGAAGAAAGCAAGAGTCTGGAGAACAGGGAGAAAACTCTTTCCAAGATAGAATATATGTAGGCGGTGGCAATGACTATGCCGTCGGCTTTGTCGTCACGACGTTACCCCTCTATATCTATAGGTACAGATATACACGAGTTCTCTCGTCTGCGAATCCTTATCTCGCGCGCCTCGTTACATTATCGTTGCGGTTATCGCCGCAGTTACGTACGCCTTACTCGGCCTCTCGAGTCCTCGGTTTACGGATTCCCTAGCTGCTGGTGCATTGGGTTCTCGAGATCGATCTTAGGCGAGATAATTACAAGTTATGGCCCCCAAAAAAAAGGAATTTATTGAATAAAAATAAACATAAAATCAGAAATAATCAACATTTAGTTAATTCAATCTTTCGTCATCGAATTAATGTTACTTTGAATGAGTATCGATCAACAAAAATCTGTTAAATCTCACGTAAACAAATTTTCTTCTCTTTGTGAAAGCGATAAATACTTTGAATTTTCTTTTAACCGAGGAATCCTTTACTGCCACTTGAGAATACGAACGAAAATAAATCTCCCGGTCTAATTTATTTGGCCAACCGATGTAACAGAGCTTAAAGTAAAAGTTATCGAGGATTTTTCTTTCAGGACTCGAGAGGAATAAAACAGCGTGGGACGAAAGAGAAGATTTTGGAATTTCACGACGCAAGTGCGAGAGAGATATCCCGGAAAACAATATAAAAGACGAAGATAACAGGTGCAAATAGATGTTGAATAAATTGTAGCTCCTCTTTGCTTCTTCCTTTACGACTATATATTCCCTTTTTCGTCCTCTCATCGTCGACCATTCTTCTCTTTCTCTTTCTCTCCTTTATCTTTAGGATCGACAAAAGTGCAGAAAATGCGGCAGTATCGGACGCTCACAAAGTCGTCACACACGCTCAAGCTGGATGGACGATTCGAATGAGCGAGCGGGAGGATCGTAAAAGAATTTATAGTTATAGCGCGAGTGAGGAAAACGAGCATCGCTCGGAAAAATCGCGTCGCCGTGTCGTTCCGGCAAATTTTCACCCTCTCCGTCTCTTTCCCTCAATGTCCTACTCGCCGACACTCTCTACACGTCACTGTGAATACATACGAGTGGTATACGCCCCATCGCCCGTATCTCATCGGGATTCGACCAGACAAAAATCGCGTTCCATAAAAAATTCGTTTCTCCCGAACGTTTTTTTTTTCACACGCCTCGTATCTAATACGAAATATACACAAATCGCCATCGATAATAGAAAAGCTTATTCGTTCATTGAAATTCACCCGTTCTAAATCCTACATTAGTAATAAATATACGCACGGTAAAAAAGTTGTTTCGTACGCTGTCGTCCGTCGATTTATTATTACTTTTGGCAGGGTGCAGGAATATTTCCAAAGGATTCTTCAACCCCCTTCGTCCCGAATGACAGGGAAGCGATGCGTGCTGGAAATCTTAACCATGTTGACGCGTACCCTGGAGAATAAAAAAAAAAGGAAAAAGAAATAGAAAGGCACTGTTGACGCAACTGTAACAATGATATGCCGTGCATTGGACAAATGGAATCACCGGTTCCCCTCCATTTGAACTCTCGTATATTTTTCCTTGGCTAAGAGGACTCCGTAGGGACACTTGCCCTTCATCTCACTTTCTCTCTTTCTCTCTCTAGCTCCGTCTCTCTTTTATGATACTTTCGCTATACGCTGCACGCTATGGCACATTGGATATGTGTAAAGGGCCGTTGGGTCGTTCCCGGTTGGGTCCTCCGCCTTTCTCTCCTTTTTATCCAGCTCGCGCCGTGCTCGAGCGCGGTAGGTCCATCGGCGAAACCAATAAGTAACGCGGAATGGTCTCTCCTGGCTCGAGCGGAGAGGGGAGCTAAAGAGAAAAGAACGACGAGGAGCAAAAAAAAAAGAAAGAGATATACGAACGAACGGGAAGAAAGGATATGCAGGACACGAAGAAACGGTGGAAGAAGGTCGGACAAGGCAAAACGAGTAAGAAGAAAAACGAGAAGAGGAACTGAGATATATGTACGTGGCTCTCATCTCTTTCTCTCCTTCTCTCTCTCTTCTCGAGCTAGAGGAGAGGCCCTGTTAACCTTACACGGACCGTGTATAGAGTACGTTAGTAACCCCCTTCGAACCCCCTACGCATTAATATTTTATACGAATCGCTTACAGGAGAGACCCGCGCCAGGATTGCCAATGGCTTATACTAGAGAATGTGTGTGTGTGAGAGAGAGATGGAGAGAGGGAGGAAGAGAGAGAAAGAGAGGAAGACCGTGATGCGATGGGTTCTATTATTTCTCCGGACTCGACTGGAATTGCTCGGGGAGACTTTTGGACAATGAATGGGACGGATCCACCACGATAGAGGCAAGAACCACTTCCAGCTCTTCGCGAACGCCGTCGTCCTTTTTTTTTTGCAACGAATGTTTCTTTCGGTTCGCGATTTATCAGCCTCCTGTGGACGGATCGGTTAACCGCTCGCCCGTTACAATCCACCTGATGAGACTGTAGGATCAATTTCTTCGGTTTGACATCGGGTTTCTTGCGAATCGGTACTCTGATGGTATTTATGAATTCTAGGTATCGTTTTTTTTTCCATCAATTTTGGGGATTTATGTGATCGTAGGTTAAACGACGTAACGTTAGACGGTGGAAGTTTTTTAATCGGTAGTTTTTACTACAAAAATGACGATTCCATCGTCAATTTCTGTCCTTCCTCTCTCGCTCTCTCACCGCACTCTGTTAAAAAAGACTCATCGAAAAAGATTACCGAGATTCGCGGAATTCCAATCCAAGAAACTTCTGTGGTGATTATTTCGAAGGATAAATCAGTTTTCAAGGATTTCTGATGCGATCCCGCATTGGAGGAAAAGCTATTAGCGATTATTATACTATTATAAAGATGGTTCATGTTCTCTGTTACGAACGCGAAACAATCTTGAGAACGAATGGAATGTATTTATCTACGTAAATAGTTTATCGCGAAGTCCTTAACGTTGTGCGATCGGTACGAGGAGTGATATACAAGTCAAGCGAGCACAATTTTTTCGAATGAAACAAATGAAAAATGGCTCGTATGAAAGCAAACTTATATTAAAATGAAGAAAATATAACTTCGAGATTCTTTACTGGAAAATGTGGAAATATTCCACACTGGGCAGTTGGACCAAATTCTAAACTGGAAATTCCAACCAACTAATAGGGTTGGCGATTGAGCCAAATTGTATTTTATCGATAGTTTGAAAACATTCTAAATTAGGCACTTTAACCAAATTGTACACTGCAAGGTTTGACCAAATTTTACTCCAGGCGGTTCAACCAAATCATACCTTGAACGGTTAGGACAAATTTTGCACAGAGTAATTCAAACAATTTCAACGTTTCGCCGATATTCTTTGACGAAGTTCTATCCTAAGCATATTGGCGGAACTATGCCGTTTTGCAACAACTCACCGTGGAAGTAAGAGAATATTTTCAGTCCAATTACAACGATTATCACAGTTGTTCAGAAATAAACCCATCTTCCTTGAACTGCGAACGCAAATGTAGCGCACGGTCCTACCGATGTCTTTGGGTAAATTTCCTATTTTTTACTCCCCTGTTTCTAAAACAAATGCGTGATTTTATAATCGGACAAAATTGTTCATCACGTACATACGTCAACGTATCCAGGACGAATGAATTGTTCGAAAAACGTCCTCTAGAGAGTGCGGTAAATAAAACATGGGAATTTTGTACTCTACATGCTGCAAAGGCGGTTTAACGACACAGAGATTGGCCCCAATGTCCGATATCTCAGGTACTGGTATCCACGCCTTTTTTTCTGTCTTAACGCCTTTGGATGGACCAATCGTTGTACCATGCGCCAATTACTGTAACCGTTAACTCTTTGCTCAAGAAGGTGAGAATTTGTTTGCCACAGCTAGGTCGAGAGGAGAGCTGTGCACTCGCTCGCCACCGCAGTTTTTCGCCGTATACTTTTTTACGGGTGTTTCATCACCCACTCGTAAGGTCGTAAATGTTTTGCAAACTATTGCACCCTGCCCCTCTCCCCTCCCCTCCGCGTCTGACTTCTCACTGCGACCGCCCTTCAACCGTTCGGCAGAACCTCCTCTCCTGTTTCCAAAACGTTAACACTGTAATTTCGCGCGCGTTTTTCATACCCGTCCATGGTATACCTTACGAAGTCTGCATCGTACACACCATGTTCGGTTATACATTATAGGAATGTAATGTGTACGACCTCCTTCTATATATATATATATCATTTTTTTCATAATTTTACGAGTTCAAATTCGTGCAACTCTGTACGTACATGGGTATTGTGAAACAGACATACATAGCATTCACACATCATACATCACATATACGCCGCACATACAGCATTCAGAGAACACATAGCGGAGACTCAAGGAACAAAGCAATCACAAAGTGGTCAAAGTGCTCGAAAAAAATGGTTTCTTCGAGAAATATTAAACTTAGTTATTTTACCGAATTATCGAAAATCACACGAGCAACATGTTTCTTGGGAAATCTATTTATTCCTGACACTGCGAGATTTCGCCCCATTTCGACGATATGTACAAATTGTCATCTAAATTGTTATTCGTGTCGAGACGATCCAAAATTCTGATTGGTTTTATTGCGCTTTTATTGTGTATATAGACACACCAAATGTACAATAAAACCAATACGCGCAACAGACAACGCATATGATTTTTGTGTATCTATTGCGCATCTATTGTGTAGTGTGTGAAGTAGCTGGAGTGTGTATGGTGTGTGGGGTGGGTGTTGTTATTCCATCCGTATAGGAGTACAATCAAGAATAACTACTGTTAATCGTAATAAAGCAAAAAACGAGCAACGTCGACCCGAAAGTACCATCCCTTCGTTCCTCTTTCCTGTACACTCTGAGAGACAGTACATCGCGGCTGCCTGGTGTGGTTCGTAAATGCGTTGAACAGACCCCGAGGTAATAATCCAAAGGGTCGAAACACGTTTCGTTGGTCGTCTCCGCAGACGATAGCGCTGGATGGCTATGTAGCGTCCAACACACTGACACACATACACACATGGCCAGCTTATTTCGTAAAATATCCAGAAACGGAAGCATACATTGGGGCGCGACCGCTTCCATTTCAATGTTCCGCTCGTCCGGGCGTAAAAGTGGCGAAAATGGTATCTGGTGGTTGCGGCAGTGATGCTGCTGCTCTCGGTGGTGGGAAGGGTGGGAAGGGTGAGTGAGCTGTCGAGATGGTGCTGGCGAAAAAGAGCTTGCTGCTGGTTGCAGCTATTCGCGTTCTCGCTATTGAGGATTCTCGAATTGCTCACACCCCTTTCATCTCCCTTACAGCCCCTCTACCTCTTCCCTAACCCACCCTCGACATACTCTCTGTATCGTGATTGGAAAGGATTTCTGCAAATGTTTGAAATTGCACACGTAAGCGCGGAGGGGAAAGTCGGGACTCCGATAGGAGGGGTGGTTTTTCTTGCACAAACGAAAAGCTACCCTCTACAATGAAAGGAGCATAAACTCGCAACCCCATACGTATATATGCAGACCCGTATAGATGGAAATATTCTTCCGGATAAGAGCGTCTACGATCGTGCTAGTTCGATAAACGTAACGAAAATACGTTTGTCGATGCGAAATGGTCTCTCTCGAGCGTTTATTTTAACCGATAAATGTTTCTTGCCTCGGCCAATCAATTGATTGCCGGTTGATGATCGTTCGAATGTCAGGATCAGCCGGGGAAATGGATCGGGTTTCGACTATTTTATCGGAGAAATAAAAAACAGAGCATCGGCATTCCTTTTTTTTTAATTTACGGTACGCTTTTATTTCGTTTGTATATCATAGATATAGCTTATGAGTATAATTCTACATCAAGTGTTTTTTTTTCGAAAAATGGATACATTTACATTCATTGTCAATAGGTTACTCTCCCTCGTTATCTTCGGCTCTTGCTCACCTTTGATCGCCCTCATTAATGTTGCCCTCTTCCTCTCTTCCTCTCTCTCTCTCTCTCTCTCTCTTGCTATCTTTCTCTAGTCTTGGTAATACTAATTGTTTTGTGTTTGTATTTTTTTAGATCTTCAATGTTCGGTAGACGAGATTAATCGTCAATTTTTTCAGACGTTTTTTGAAATCTCCATCTCATCGCTTTTCGACCTCGTTCTTTCTTTCGTTTTGTTTGTTTTTTCTTCCTTTTACTCGTCACTTTTTTTTACTTATATATTTAATATTACGTCTTAACACGGTAGTTCGGTATTGTAGGACAGCTACGCTCTCTTATCTTTATAATTAATAGTTGTTACGTTTAATTATGTGAACGCGTGCATTACTTGTTTATTCATTCGCTCATGCTCGCTCCCTTCCATTCTTATCACTCGCACGCTAAATTCAATATTACTATAGTAATGTTAATATTTACATCGAGAATTTATGAAGTTCGATGAACGAGTCGGGGGAGGCCTTTTCGTTCTCGTTCATCCAGGGTAGGTAAGATATAATAGCAAGACAAACACGTAAGACGAATCTGCACGCTGGACAGAAATATTAATATTCTTTTTTTATTTTCTTGATCCTTTTATTTTTGCTTAGTTTCTTTGTATTTCACCGCGTCAATTAATAACGCGTGATTTAATCTCGTCTTTTAGTCAGCTTTGCTCGGCAAATATATTCTTGTGAAAAAGTAGATGGTTGCTAACGAACTTTCAATATTTATTTTTACCGATTTTATCATTTTGACTTTTGAATTGTTGATTCATCGCGCCGTACCTGTTCGTTTTACGTTCGTTTTAAGTTTACATGATAGGAGCTTTGCTTCAATTTGAAATAAAAACATCGATGTCTCGTATCACCGATTTGTATTTGGTTTGTATCGAATTTGATCGAAAATTACTTTAAGCAACTGATGGTTTCTCAAGGTGATGTGAAAATCCAAGCACTCGGAGGATCGGCATGCGCGAGCGGAGCAACAGCAGCAACACATACTATAAAATCTTAACGCATCAGTCGAGAGTCTATCGCGAATTTTTAGTCCCTCGATAATCTATAGGTTTGAGCTGCTCTCGTTTCTTTTTTTCTTTTTACAAATTACAACGAAAAAAAAATAACATGCTCAACAAAACTAAAAAAACAAAAGTAGAAAGAAGCGTAAAACCTAAAATATTTTTAAATATGGCTCGAGAGTCATCCACCGGGAATTAATTAGAAAAAGCGAAACGCAAGCGATCCGCGGAGAGAAGGTCACGATATATATAGCGGACCGAGATCTCGGGGACGAAAGTTTGCGCTCGTACTATCGTTTTCATACCGATCGACTTTTATTCCATTTTTCATTATTTTTAAAAATTTATTTCTTTATTTAATATTAAACTCGCGTCAAAAAGGACACAGCTGCCTGTGAACAAAAAATATATATATATAACGCGTTACGAGTTTTAGGCTCGTGAGCGCGCGAATGCTGTTTTTTTTTCTAACGTGTCCGCGCGAGGATACAAGAATTATATTACAACCAGTCATTTGGCAAGAAACGATGAAAGTGTTTTTCTTTTTGTTTTTCGTGTACATCTTTCTGGGTCAATGACGCGCGCTAAAGCTCTATTCAACGCGATTAAATAATATCTCAATTAACAATGACGAGTTTAGTTACGTATATGTGTATTTTGTTTTTTTTTCATGTCGTTTATTCATTAATTATCATTATATTTATAATTAAATTTCATCGCTCGCACGAACGCGAATGTAGAGAGCGCGCGACATACTTTTTTTTCTTCGTTTTCTTTAAATATTATTTGTCAAATGTATAGACCGAACACGAAATCACGATCGACCGCCTCTTCCAACCTCGCCAACATTAAAGTCCTATAGAAGTTTGAAAACAGTAAAAAAAATATTCAAAAAAGAATAAAACCGTAAGCAATAGTCACACTACACTGCTATTTTTAATTTATTTATAGTAATAATAATTAATAAAAAGAAGAGATTGTTTCGTCAGTTCCTTCATCACTTCTAGTCTCATATTAACAAAAAACAAATACGAAAGAGAGAAAAAAAACGGTAATACGTAAAATTAAACAATTTCATAAATAAACAATGTATCTATTAGTAATGAAAATACAATAACAAACAATTTTTACTTCTGTCAACTCAACTCTTTCTCTCTCTCTCTCTCTCTCTCTTTCTTTCTCTCGCTGTGTGCTCCGTGTAACGGATTCGGGTACCATTTAAACTTTTTATTCGTCTTGCTTTTTCTTCTTCCACTCATAACGAAATCCTTTTGCTTATTACTTAAAGATTATCGAGGATTACATCGCTAATTCACTGGGATCGATGACACGTCGGATTATTTATAGTACGTTATCGAAAGCCGCGCGCAGAAATCGGTGCGGAATTTTTCTTTATCTTTCTTTCCTTTGCCTCTATCCATTTTAACCCGAACGAATTTTTTTTGTTCGATCGCTCCAGTTTTATTTATTTTATTTTATTTTATTTATTATTTACCATTGCAGACTCAAAGTTCGCGTTCCAATTGTCCCATTTTTCAATTGTCACATCGCTAAACTTCTACAACACTTTGAGTTTAGTCCTTCTAATTCGGATGTGAGAAGTTCTCGCTCCAACCAAAAATGGCTTTCGTCTCGATGAATTCATCGCTTTTCTGTTCTCCTTTTTTTTTTAACTTTTAGTCGAGTTTGGATCGCGAGTTTGGCAAGTCGGGCACGTTGTACTATTTCCTATAGACGCATTGCGCATTCGTGTTAATTAAAATGTGTATATATATATATAATCAATCGCTTAATTCGGCTAGGCTTATGTATTAATATCCACTTCGATATAATACATTTATTATTAATATTATTATTATTTTTTGTATTACTATTAATAATAATGTTCGTAATTCTAGAGCGAGATAAAATGGGGAGTAAAACTGTTCGGGGTCAAAATCGGGAATGGGAAGAATGTTTCATGGGGAATTAATAAATTGAGTTTTTTTTTTTAAGAAAATTTACGTGATATGATTACGCGTCTCTATATCAACTAGCAATTAATAATCCATTCCGAGTGTCGGTCACGCGCCGAGACCGGTCGAGAGAAAGCTCGAGTTTTGTGGACGGCGTCCGCTAGTTTTCTATTTTACTTTTGTTTTTTTCCTTTTCACTTCGTGTACTAATTTTTACTTCTTCGTCATCTTCTTTTTCTTCTGCTTTAACTCGAAATTTTCTCTCCGCGCTATGTATACGGATGGTCGCACTTTTTTTTCGACCGAAAAAACAAATTTTCACTGACAACCGTAAATGAAAATCATTTATACTACTTTTTAGAGCACAGTTACCCGACCTTCAATCAAGATTACCTAAGCTTAAATCAACGATGTATCATTTCGAACGATTAAAAAAAATTCTTCTGCTCGGGATTTTGAACCAAAGAAAATCGCAAAAGGACGATAAACGCGAACGTCAGTACTAGCGCGAGAACATGTTTTTTTTAATCGAGGCGAGCATCGAAAAGTCTCAATTCTTAAATTCCTAGTCATAAATTCGTTAATTACAAGGACCAAAATTGTCCGATGAAAGAATAAAAGCCAACTGTACAAAATCGATCCTCATACGCGTCAGTTGTCTCCAGTCTCTAATCGTGCTCGCGTTTAACGACCATGTAACATCAAACGTAACTGGCAATAATTGGAATCGTTAATACAAGTATTTCGATATACAAAGCTTTCTACAAATAGTTATACAGATCGTGTTCACGATTTTGCGCTTTTTCCTTGTTCGCCGTTATAAGCAGAATTTTTTATTTTTGAAATTCTCCTCTCCCGCAAAACATCACCTTTCTTCGCCCTCACCTAATTTTGCCGTATACATTTACCGTGGATTTTTTCACTTTTTTTTTGTCGCTCAAATCGCGGTTCTACAGGCGCTGTGGATCACACTCTTTGACGTCGTTTGTTGGATTCTTAATTCCTTTTTCTTATCTACTTCACCAATTTTCAACGGAAACAAAACGAAAATCAAATTTGTCCATCTATATGGATTCAATTATAGATCATAACTGAGGATACCCGGTGCGCAATGGATATTCGCAGTTATATATATAATATTATATACAACTGCGATATTACATATACATATCATATATATATATATGATATTTATATGTAATATTCAATATTTATAGCTATTTGTGTATGAACGCGTTCAGCTTGTAGGTATTTATAGATTGGGGTAGCCAGCATCAATTTTGTTCAGATGGTAGCATCTCCAAGTGAATTTTTGTAATCGAGCCCCTCACGATAATCTCACTTTAATTGAAATTACTCGAGTATATAACGCTCCGAAGGTATTTAACTGGAACGTTTCAGCAAATGTTTCAAACTCTTACCCGGTATCCTCACTTATTTATTCAAAACATCTTTCTGATTTTCCTCAAAAAAGTACATTGTGTATAGAATAATGTACTCTTTTATTTTGTGTGTGTGTGTGTGTTTTTTACTAGTTTCGATAATGTACGGATACCCTAAATATTGATTTATCGTTAATTTGTAAGAGTTTCGTTAAGCTTCGGACGTGTCTTACCCCCTGAAAACTAGGCTTTATTATTTACATACAGATATATGTTTGTATATACGTTAGAGAAAAATGATTACCAAGTTTTCGAACGAATTGATTTTTCTCATTTTTGTTTCGATGCCAAATTTTTACAGCTATTGCGAAAATAAGTGACCTCTGGCCTAAAAATCAGAGTGCAAGACGCGTCCGAGCTGCAAGGGAAAAATAGACGATAATTTATTACGCTTCGAAATGCCGCTTATTAATTTCGTTTAGTTTTTCAATAACTTCCGTTCTTTTTTTGTATAGTAATCAGGGGTAATTTAATATTTCAATGATTAGGAAGTTTTGATACTAACAACAGGCTTTCTATAACTACGGAAAGGTCTACCCTGACACCAAATTACGTATTTAATGTACTAAGAGTGAAATACTCGTCCAGGTATGTTTTTTTGTGTGCCCCGCAACCGCCTCGTGCTTCATTTTTCGTCGCGGTGATGAGGCACGGTGCCCGGTAGGTCCGTGAACAGCTCCTTTCTCATCAGGGGAGCGTGGGAGAATATTTAATAATAATTAAAAAACACAAAAACAAAAAGAATGCATAAGAAAATTTACCGGAAGAAAAATATTAAAAAATTGTAATAACAAAAATCAACAGGTAAATCAACATGGCCGCGTGCCCCACTCATTACCAAAACCATAATTTTGAGCAGAAGAAGAAGATGACGAACGTAAGCCGATCGAACAAAAAAATACCCGATGAATCCCAACAGGATTTAAAAAACATTGTGATTGCAGAACAAAACAAAAAACTGCCTACGAACCAACTAACTTGAATACAATGAGACTCTCGACAACATATCGCATATATCACTGAAAGAATAAACGAGAAAAAAAATCAACATGGCCGCTTGTGAAGCTAACGCAGAAAGAATGGAAAAGAAATCAAATGAGAAGCTGTAGCTTCCGTTTTTTCTTTCTTTCTTAACATTTTTTGTCTTTGTTTTAATTTTTTCGTTTTTTTTTTAAGATCTTTTTTCGATTTTTCGTGTCTTACAACGCGGGCGGAAACGTTGCAAGATTGGACTTGGAGGGACTGTGCTTAATACCAATCGGTGTATTAATTGTTTTTAATTTCTTCTGATTTCCTTCGTCATTTTACGTATTTTTACCACACGGCTTTGATCTCCTCGGAATCCGTGACTTATTCGTCTCGCTTTCTTTTTTGCGCTCGCCAGATATCCGACTTTCGTCGTATATTTATATATGTATGCATTATATTGCACATAAGCGCGCTCGCGCTTCCATATGTGTTTATCCTATATATATATATATATATATATACGTATATATATATGTTGAGTGTTTTTTCCTATGTATATAGTACATGCGTGTGACTCTGAGATTGTTGGATACATTCGTTCGTGTCTGTACACGGAGGAAAATTAATTCATACGAGTCAGATCAAATTTGTGTTCGAACGAAATTTTGATTTTGTTCTTCTTCGATTTCTTTTTCTTACATTTAAAAAATTTTTATAACACAACATTGATTTGAATCGAATAGATTTATTTTCCTTCCTGTATTATTAGTGTAGTGTGTTTTACGGTTTCTTTTTTTAAATAGTGTTTTTGTGTGTGAGCGTTGGCCGTTGGGTCGAGACGCGTTGCGGTATCGATGTCTCTTCGAGGCTCTCGTTCTCCGGGGTGGTATCAAAGAAGCGGTCCATCCCGACAAAGATAAAGTCCCCTATTCGTATTTACACCCACAGACACTCACGTTCGTAATCGATACCGGCGCTTCCCTTCGGGGAGGGGGGGGGGGGGGATGTGTGCTCCATTGACGCTTTCGTTGCGACATGGTCGCAAATTCGCGATGGTTCTTTTTTATTTATATTTTTGCGTTTAGTGACAGTAACACAAAATCCCTCGTTCAAACGCGATACCAACGAGGAAACCATTTCCGATGCGTTTCACGCGACGGACAATCGGACGCGCACTCGCCAATTTTTCTACGACTTCAGTTTTTTTTTCTAGTCATTCACAAAATTTCTGCGGCGATGACACTCGGGATTGGATTTTTTGTTCCTTCTTCTAACAACTCGATCGTAAAATCGTGAGCACCTCGGCCCTTCGCTAGTTCTCGTGAAAACATATATATTCATATATATATATATATATATAGATACACATATATATATATATATATATATATATGTATATAATTTGTTTCATTTTCACGAAACTCGCAGATTCACTCTCCGGAGACGCGTAATAGACATCGAGACAGTTTTAAGTGCAAGAGACTGGCCACCAGAAGTCAGGGTTTCGTTGGATGTAGTTTAAATTTTCAAATTTCTTTAAAAACCCCATTTACGACGACTGACGAACAACTCAAAGTTCACGACGAAAACGCGGGTATCTATGCATATACCTATATATACGTATGATTCTCCGATGCACTTCCGGTCGTGTCTTCGTCTCTCGGTTTCATATTTTCGTCTCGCTTTTTTTTTTGTTTTAAAAATACATTCTAGGAATCAGTCAGGCGTGGCCTCCGTGGCGCGAACCAATATGGCGGTTATATTATCCACGGTAAGCCAGGTAAGTACGTAGTCGAGGGTTTAACTGCATCTTCGCGCTCTATCTCGTTTTGTTCTTTGTTTTTTTTTTCTCTTTCATTTTTTATCGCGCACTCGCTCTCAGCGATTTATTTATCCTTAGCTCTCACGGCGTGGTTCTCGTCTCTATCTCTCTCCCACTTAATATTTCTTGTTTTATTTCGTTCATTTTTCATTTTCATCTTCCTCTGTCTCTCTTGTATTTCATTTCATTTTTTTCTTTTCTTTCTAATTTTTAAATATTTTAAACCTCTACATGAACGAAGGGAAGAGCGTTCGCCACGCCGTTCTCGGGGCCTCCTATGTGGGCACCTTACTCACAGCTTTGAGAAGATCACTTTGCGCCTTATCGAGACCGCTAACGTGATGTTGCTGATGCTGAAGAGCGTTTTGTTGCTCCTGATGCATTTTTGCTTGTTTCTCGGCCTGCTGTTTTTTCATCATTTCTTGCTCCTCTCGCTCTCGTTTCGCCTGTTCGTTTATCTCTTTGACCGCTCTCAGCTCTTTCTTCAGCTTCATTCGCCGATTCTGAAACCATATCTTGATCTGACGTTCCGTTAGACAAAGCGCGTGTGCGATCTCTATTCGTCGCCGTCTCGTCAGATAATGATTAAAGTGAAACTCCTTCTCGAGTTCGAGGGTCTGGAATCGCGTGTACGTTTGTCTACCCCGGCGCCTTGGACATCCATTCGGACCTGGAACATGAAAATCTGAGATTTATTATAATAATCGTAATCTCGGACAGTTACGTTGATTATTAAATATAGGATTTGTTTTGGGACGTTTTCGGAATTTATTTTTCTTCGCAAAAAAGAAAAAAACGACTTTTTCGTAAAGACCTAAAGAGAAGAGAGCGTGAAAGATCGTCTAACGAGTGACGCGTCTCGTTTTCCTTCATCCCCGAGCCTTTTTTAGATTTCTTTTTTCATAGATGCCTCTTCAAAAACGCATGCACCCTTGCTCGGTCACAAATCTGAACTCTCTCTCACCCTTCGCTTTCTCCGACGACTCGACGACAAAGGAATCATTCCTGCGATGGTCAGTTTATTGCAGGGGTTGACTCGAAGAGCGGGCCTCTCGCTTCCGGGGTCGCGAATGTTCGACAGCAGCGCAGGAAAAAAAGAAAGTAAGAGGCCCGGGAAAAAAAGACTTTGCCCATTATGCGACCGTAGATCTCAAAAAACCCTTTCCCGAAGAGGTGACGACGAGTGAAAGAAGAAGAAAAAGGCAGAATAAAAAAAAGTCACTTTTCTGGAAACTCAACTGCGAGAGAGGTGACTTTCACCGCGGTCGAGTCAACGTCATAAAACTCCGCCACGGTCGACCACGGAGCTATGGCTCGCTGCGAATGTTTTTTTTTCTCTTCTCTTCCCTGGTCGTCATTTTATGGTATTTAGGTAGCTGTCTATAAGTGTCAACGTGTATCGCGGCCACGTCAGGTAAAAATTTTCCGCATCATCGCTCCGCGTCTTATGTACCTGGAGCCAGAACGCAACTCGGATTGAAAAAAAAGAAAAAAAACCGAAGTTATCCTAGCGTAGAAAATAAAGGGAAAAAACCTCAGCAATAACAAATTCCATATTTCCGATAAATTGATAATAACGATAAGAGAACACTTCCAGCGGGTAATAGCGAAGCGATAAAGTAATGGCCGTTAATGAGAATTTTTAAATTTCCTTCCATTTTTCATCTCCAGTTCGGAAGATAATCATAGGAAAAGTTACGTTTACACCCAGCGATTTAAACGGCAAGTTCAAACGTACTTCGAATATTGATCTTGGAGGACGCTGCGCGGTTATCAGCCACCGCCCCTTCGCCCCTTCCACAAAGTGTTTCACAGCTCAATGTAAATCGCAAATGATAATTGGATTTCCGAGTACAACACGAGATTACGTGCGTGTGAGAGAGGAAGAGAAACAGAAAGACTGGCTGTAAGAGACGGAGCGCAACGAGTGGTGCCAGAGAGTGTCAAGGCGACGTTCTGTCGGCCGCGTGACAAGCATACACCAGCTTCCTGTCTGCATTGCACCGTCTTTATTTGTTACGACTACGTACATCTCGTAGTGTTTTCATCGACGAGTAACGCCCGCGCGTGAAATCTGCCCAGCAGTTTCTATGCTCGACGTCAGTCTCGCCACTTCGTGAGAATAATTGACAGCGCCAAGCATAATACTTGGGCCACTGGCAGTCCCGCGAACGCGCCAACGTTCCAGCCACGGAACGTCTCCATGCTAGACAATCTTTGCCATAGCAGTTCGTTCATCAGGCTGATTTATGCGCTGAGAAACCATGTCTAGTGCCAATTGAACCTGTGTCAACTCTCTCCCCCTCCTTCCTACGCACGCCTAGCATTCATTCACGTATCTTCCACATAACGATAAAATAGAAGGAGAAGGACTAACTACACGGGGACTCAGCGAGATGAATACGCCAAAGGTATAAATTCATTTCCTATTCTGAAGACTCAATAATCTTGCAGCACGGTAAGCAGCCAGACTAACACTACGAGACGTATTTGGAAAAAACGTCATTTTAGTTATTAACGAAAACAATAACCGACCATAGACGATAGAAAAATTAAACCGTAAATACATAGCAATGATAAATCATATTTCCAATCGCAACGCAGTCTCCTATAACTCTCGACAAAAATCAAAAGGACGGAGAGAGAGAGAGAGGGAGAGAGAGAGAGAGAGAGAGAAAGGCAGAAATATCCATTTTACAAACACGATGCTATTTCGCTTTTACGATCAAGCACGGAACACAAGTACCATAAGCGATTTCAAGCAAGAAAAATCTCGCGTGAATTCGCCAATTGCAGGATCCGAGAGGTATATGCATAAACGCGAGATAGAGTGGCATTAGACGACATCGCTTATCGCCAGGCAAAAGCGTTCGCTCCGATATCCAAGAGGCGCTCGGTTGGCTCGAAAAAAAGAACGCCTGGAATCCAGAGAATGCTGATATTGAATTCAACATGGCCGTTGCTGGCGGTCCAGAGGAACGTTCCAACACATCGCTATGCGCGATCCGGGCACATCTAATACATCCGCAGGAATTCTCGTGTGGGTATTTCTCTCGTAGGATGTGACTGGGGTTGTACGTCAATGTGCGTGCCTGTTGGTCTCTCTGTGTGGAACGATTCACCATCACACGTTCAGCGGTTGCATGGATATGCTCTTCTCTCTTTCTCTCTCCCTCTCTCTCCATCTCTCTCGTACAACAGCGCTTCAGGGTAGAGATGGGGTGCTGGCTGCGCAGCCCGGGGTGGTTTGCCGCTGGGTAGCTTCGTCGCCAAGGGTGGAAGCGAGCTCTGGCTCAGGAAGGGTGGGCCCATAGGTTACCTTGGCAACCCCCGGCGTAGAATGGTGGCTTTCGCGAAACGAAGGTGGAGGAGAGGAGGAAAACCATTCCGTCCTGCTGACGGCGTATCACAGGCAAGCCAAAACCCTTGGCTCGGATCTCTCTGGGTTTCCTTCCCTTGCGAACGGGTCGTGCCAGCGCGTTCCGGTTCTCGACCGAAGGAACGGCTCAGCCGCCGACTTTACCACCACTACGTGGTATTAGCCATATATGTTGGGGTCTATACTCTATACACACATGTGGCTATCCAACCACATGTACGCCATATATATGTACTTACACCCTGGAAAACTTTCCAGGCTTTAGTTCGAGCTGCACACCAGTACGGCAAGGCTGAGGCAACAGAAACACACACCCGGAATACCCTCCAGCCCATAAATACCATCATGCCGTGTGTATAGTCTCGGGGCCACGTTGGGAATTACGGAACAAGAAAATTCTCAATGATATTAGCGTAACGCGAGATTTATACGGTAAGGTCTATGCACTGTGCGGGACCATCCCCGATGAAACATTTTGCTCGTTGCGACCCGAGCGTAGAATTGGCGGAGGCGCGAATCAGTACGAGAGCCTTTTCGATAGGCATATGATCCCTCTGTCTCGCCCTCGTGAACACCAAATCATATGATCCATCACCGAATCGTCGAACCATCTCCTTTTATTTTCTCACATGATAAACCTCCCCTACAGCGATCCGTTCGACCATCTACCGAGGGCTCATTCCAGCGGGGATAAACCCTTGTTAAATGATTTATTTTTCAACTCGAGAGCAGACGTTGGGTTCGGCGTGTAACTGTGTAGAATACTTCAACTAAACAACGTTTCCCACTCGCGTTCCTTGTGACCCACGAGGTCTTTCAACTTGCCTCTATCTCTCTCTCTCGCTCTCTCGGTTCCCCCTTTCACGTCACTAGTCTCATTCACAATAATTTTCTAACCCATTCATACGAAAATTGCCGTAGCCACGAGACGGCCAATCTCATGCAACGTCTTTAACTCACTCATACCGTAAAACTTTCTTCGGCCACAATAAGCCGTAGTCGTGTATCTATGTACGTAGATTATATCTAGCGGACTCGAGGCAAGACTTAACGTACAACTTGTACAAGTCTCGGATAATAGTGAAAGCTGAGTCGAGCGACGCGACGGCGTAGTTAAGTCCACACGCGAGAGTTGCCAGCACGTGTGAGCGAGAAGACCCTCTCTTTGGCTCGTCCCGAAGGAGTGGAACCAAAGGCATTCCGGCTGAAGTCGAGTAGAGGGTAGCGGCCTGCTCCTAATTGCATCCATATATTAAGTTTGATATCTGCTTGCGCTGCTCACGGTCTCTTTCGCAAAATGGCGCCCGAACCATGTCCTCCCCACCGGCTATCCAAAAGCCACGAGAATATTGACGAAGTTTCCTTCATCGGTCCAGAAAGTAAGAAAATCGCTATGTAAGCGTCCTACTAGCCACGAAAATACCATTTTAGAGGTCGACTACGACAATCCGCGACGCTCTCTCTACTTCTCTCTTCTCGTCCGTTCGCATGTCTTCATCCGGTTTTCCACATCGAAAACCGGTAGTAAGACCAAACCGAGAGATGACGATCAACCGACCGAATCCCCCGGATAAACCATTGCGACGTTCGACTTCTACGAAAGCCGGTCCAAGGGATATCACCGCAAGACGAGAGGAGATCTCGAGAGATATCTAGAGCAGCGATAAATCGCTTCGCCAACGGTTAACGTCCTGAGCAGCTCATCCGTCTCTCATCCCCCTTTAGCCGTGCTCGCGAGCATGGCTTTCCGACCACCCCATTCCCTCAAACCCTCGAACTCCTTCGCCGTCCTACTGTCGACCACGAGAGGGTCTTCTTCTCGCGTGTGGTCTTCATCCCTCGAATCCTTCGCGGGCATCAAAAAAAGCTATTCCGCGCAGTTGTCTTTTTTTCGATAACATAGATCGTAAAAGTCCGAGGGGGTTGATGTATGTTTTTTTTACCAAGGCTTGCAAAAATGTCTGTTTGAAAAAAAAGATCCGAGAAATGGTGAAACTGGTTTTCGCAGTAAATAAATGTCTTATTAGATTGGAATTAGAACTTTTTTTTCAAAACCGTCGTACTAAATTTTTTTATTTAAATACGCGCTTCTATATTTCTCAAGCTCGTAAAAATTAGTACCGCACTACCACACGAGAGACAAAATATTCATCTGTAAAATGATTAAAGTAATTAATATCAAACATTTTATTTTTAATGGCAATTCATGTTTATTCAGCGTTAAGTTTCTCCCCCTCTTTTTTAATATACACATCGTCGAAACTTAACGATAAGATAACGCAATTGTTTTCAATTTCGGATTGTTATTGCCCGGCTTGTGTGATTCCCCCTCTTCGTTTCCTCTCGTTCTTGATTGAGGACCCGGGAGAAGCGATACGAGACACGCGGAATCCGTGACAGTGTATTTGTGTGTTTGTGAAAGCACGTGTGTGCGTTCACCGAACGTGGCGATAGGGCCTTCGGAGAGAGGGGGGGAGATAGAGAGGAAGAGAGGATGCGCGGGGGAGGAAACGCTCGTAAATCTTGAAGAGCGATTAAACGTCAGGGCAACCCGCGCGCGAGGGCCCGCGGCGTTCTCTCAGTGCGTATGTATACCGCGGGAGAGTATGCCGCCACGTATGTGTTTATATGTACATATATATCATACACCTAGCCCTCGCGATTTTGGCTTCTACACAACGCAACTCCCGCGTTTTCCCTCCGTCGTCTCCAACCCCGCGCCACTCCGCGATGCGGTCAGAAACAATAACGCGATTTTAACGGTCGTTTAAAGCCGTTCCGCCGGACATTTATACACTGGCATTTTATCGTGGCAGTACCGGTGAGTCCAGTGAGCTTCAAGGAGAAACGGGATGAGAATAAAAAAAATATGATTGACGTAACGAAGACCATGGTCCAAAGAGAGAGAGAGAGAGAAAGAGCTAAATAACCACAATTTGGCGAAAGTCTCTCTTTCTCGCTCTCTCTGTTCCTCTATCGTCCGTTAAATCTTGAATTACGAGACGCTCGTGTCTCGTGCGAATGCTGAAAGATTTATGAATATGATAGTAGAACACCCAGAAAAGCGGATTAATTTTATCGCGATAAACTTGATTTCGGTGAAATAGAAAACAAAATCAAAATTATTCGAAATACATTTGAATTTTTTATCGAGATTTATTTCAATAAAACAAATAAATTTGTTCTCGTGTGTCTCGTTCTTCGTAAATCACGTTAAAGAATATAAGTAGTTAGAAATGGGGTAGGTTAGGGAAGGTCTTACGGTCTTTCGAAACGAGTTTTTACGAAAACGGAGAGTCGAGAATGGAATGTGATATAGCTATAGATCTGAGAAGAGAGAAATGCCTGTAGGTAAGTAGGTGGCGCATACGTAGTAAGTATCCCGTATAGTCACACTAGATATGTATACATATATACATATATATCTATATACAGGATCGTGTACTCTCTGTCTTGCAAGATAATTCAATCGAGCATTAAGGATAACGTAATCGAGGGTCTCCTGTATATCGGCACATCTCCCCTTTAAGGGGCAATACGATTTAATCGTAACCCGTTTCGGTGTACAGGTATAAGTTTACATACACACATACGTATATATATATATATATATATATATATATACGTGTGTGTGTATACGTGTGTGCGCTTATGTATGAGCATATATGCTCTATATATGTATCTACATATATAAGCGCAGCGATCGGGTACGTAATTATCCGCAAAGAGCGTCACGCTTACAATTGTCGCTAATGAACTCTGCGGCTTGTCTCTACGGAGAGGGTAGGGACGCAGAAGTCAAACGTGTCTCGTGTTCAACTAAATGCTGAACAACTCGCAGGAATGCTCGTAATTAATCGATCTATACCTTTTCTATGTGCAATTTAAAAGCTTCCACGATTATCGTGAATTAATATTGCTCGGTATTTCCCGAGGGAAAATTTGTCGCTCTCTCACGTCGACTTCAGGAAGCTCGTATGATAGGTACTTCTATTATTTTCATTTTTTTCTCGTGACACTCGCATCGCTAAGAGAACACGACGAGTTCCGTCGCACCGGGTTAGCGTTCATCGCAGATAATTTCCTAGCTTTATTACGAGGTAGGATGAACGCGAGAGGGGTGACTGGAGGGAGAATGAATTAATTAATACAACATTATCACGTTTGAAGTCGTATGAGCGGGGAGGAGGGAGTCGACTACGAATGCCGAGTCGATTAGCAGTGAACGAGCAGCTGGTATAATCATCGTCTCCGGGACGCTAATTATTAATTATATTTCAAGAATTTCAGTATTTTTGGCCCAACGGAAATAAATATTCTTAAAACATTTCTAATTATATGAAACCGTGATAACTCCACTTTTCTCGTTATAATCAACTTCGTTACGGAACGATTAAACAATGAAAGAAAAAAAAGCGAAATCTCACCCAACGAGAATTTAATCGCGTCGTGATATCACGCAGCTGAAAAGTGTCCCACGAACGAGAATAACGCGCGCCCCCTCACGCACTCGTGAAACGAGAAAGCATGTTCGCGAAAGCTTCGATGGGACGCGATTGTGCGCGGCTATATACCAGAATCGTAAAGTCGCGGGGAACAACATTTGTTTCTTTTTTTCTTCTTCTTTCTTACAACCACAAGAAGCTAATGAAACTGTCAACGAATCGATAAAACATCGCTTCGCGTTAAGACCACTCGTCATGACGCGCCGATTGCCTCCTTCGAAGAGATAGAACGAGAGAAAATCACCAAAGAGAGAGAGAGAGAGAAAGAGCAAACTAACGTCGTCGTCGCTCGCTCGGTCTTTCAGTAACCGGATGAGTCACGGCATTAGAGAGCAACGGACCAAGAGGCGAGAAAATTATTATCGCGGCCTCGTTGCGCACCTCTCGATTGATTTGCACGCATCCCGGTTGCCGTGCAGTTCCACAAACGTTTCGTGCGAACGATTGTCGGCGAGAACCGAGTTAGAGGACGTTAGAAATGGATAGAAGTTATTTCGACCATTTTTGCTCCCTGCTCTTTCCTCGGTCTTCGCATTTGTATATATATGAGTATATATATATATATATATACTTATATACACATAAATATAAATATATATACTTCCTCGTTCATTCTTGCTCCGCCTCAGTCATCTCTTTCGCCTTCTCTTTTTCTCTTCTTCTTCTTCAACCCAGAGATCTCTCTCGCGAAACTTATTCTATCTTTTCTTTTTTTCCGTGCATGCAGCCGGAGCGGTCCGCAGTGACCCGGGACGACGATCGAGCGGGAACGCGCTGCGCCGCGGGTCGTGGCCATGTCGTATCTTCTCTCTTCCCTTCCCTCTGCCCCTTTCTCCACCGCCATGCAGTCATTCTACTCTATACTTCGTTGGTCCTCTGGCTCTCGCTCTCTCCCTCCCATGCACCGTTGCCCCTCACTCTCTCGACTATCTTGGCAACCGCGTCTGAGTTTTTCAACCGAATCGAGAATTTTATTCAGCCGCGGCAGTGCCGGAGCGGAATTAAGCCGTTTTGAGATATTTATGAATGGATCTCGACGGCGAATATGCGGGAGTAAGAGAAGGTCCTCGTTCTCTCTCTGTCTCGCTCTCTCTTTCTCTCTTTCTCTCGCACGGCTCCATCGCCCCGTGAGCTTTGCAGAGCCGAACAAAGAGATATCCGTGGAGAATAACGCGAGGCTGTATCTCTTTCTCCTCTCTCTCTCTCTCTTTCTCTCTCTCACTTCTGTTACACCCGGTTTCTCGATTCGCAAACGACATGTATATGCGATATTATTCATTCTGCCCCCTCCCCCGCCCCCACCATCCCATACCCCGGGGAGCTATTTTTTTATCATTTTTTTTCTATCCGACGATAAAGGAATTTCTTAAATCGTGTTGCCTCCGTTGCAGAAGATTTGACTCGAGTTCTGACACATTTCACGATATTGACGCGAGAGAGAGAGAGAGAGAGAGAGAGAGAGCAAGAGATGGCGAGGGATTCGCGATACCGGTATGGAATATGCATCGGGGAATAATGTAGACATAGCAGGATCGTAAAAATAACGTTAAAGTCACCGGGGGCTCCGAACGTTCACGGTGGGTTGTAGTCCACACACTTGTATACATATATATCTATATACGCGTGTATTTATGTAGTGTGTGCGATGTGTGGCACACGACGCGGAGTGTGTAACACGCGTCCCGGACCTCTCTCACTCTCTTTTCACCGGTCGTTTTATATGAACGTCGTGGCATAAAAGCACTTCTCTCCTTCCGCATCGCGCTCTTTCTCTCCCATTCTCTCTCTCTCTCTCTCTCTCTCTGTCTCTGTCTCTCTTGGTCAGAATGACCGATAAAACCGGACACTAATTGGGTGTTAATATACTCGTAATGTTCGGTATTATAATTATACAATAATACTCATCCGAGGGAACCGTCGAGCGAGTGAGAGGAATAGAACAAAAATGAGCCAAGAGAGATGGCGAATAAACGAATAAAAACGTAAACCGCCCCAAGTTCGACGACACATAAAATTTTACAGAGACCCGCCATTATTCTGGCCTCCCCTCGACCCCTTGCTCGTCGCGAGAGGCTTTTCAAGAGCCGAGATTTGACAAAAAAAACCGAGCGAGCGTACGCGAACGACGAGAGACCAAAAAAGAAACTTCGAAAGACTACCGTCGTGTTGACCTCACAGTTCAAAAATAAATCCAACCGAGAGCGCGTAAATGTATGTCCGTAGGAGTGGAGAGGGTGGCTTGGAAAACAAAAGAACGATAAACAGTATTGGCCGGGAGAGAGCTGGGACAAGACCGATAATTTGGATTTATCCCTGTCTCGCCGTCTCCGGCTCACTGGCTCTCGCAACAACTATACAACTCTCTCTATCTTTTCTCGTTCGTGTGGATGAAATCTCGTGGACTCAGAAAAGAGAGAGAGAGAAAGAGAGTGTGCCGCGAACATTTTATCGCGTTAATCTCAACGTCCGCAAGATCAATGGCTATCGTAATTATCTCGGTTCGAGAATACGTGAGCGGATTCGCCGGAGAAATGCGCAAAAAAAAACGAAAAAAAAACAAAAAAAAAAGGTCACGAGTGCGTGGGTGCCCAGCGGATATCACTTATCGCGTGAATTCTCCGCTCGAAATATTAGCCGCGCGTGCAATTTCACAGTCGCAATAATCCACCCGGTCTTCGACTGAACCGCGGGACGACTCGTATATCCATTAAATAATCCACGCACCGGTGCGTTACACCCCGATATTAACCGTAATCTACACAGGCAGGCATTAGACCGCATATATTTAACTCACGCTCGTCGATTAACGAGTTCTGGTATATATCGGAGAATATTTCCAGCGGTGATGAATTTTATATATCCATCGTGGATTATCAACGAGCTACGAGAGTATGGCAACGTCGTTATATCGTTGCGAGCATATATCGACTTTGAAAATCCGGATTGGACGTATCGTACGTCATACAGCGTGGAAAACGACCTGGGTTCCGCACTTTTGAATTTTAGTGTCGTCGATTTATACGTGAATACTTATACACACTCACACACACACACACACACACACATATATACATATATATATATATTTAGGAGAGAAAATCATTTGCATTTTCGAACGCTGTGCAAACACTATAACATTGTTTTCCATGTAAAAGATGTAAAGCGCGCGATTATCTATGCTCCACGTTCCATGTAGTACAATGTAAGGTAAATGCATATACGAGAGAGGTATAGGTATAATATTGTACGTATACCTCGTGTATATAAAACGAGAGAGCATGTATTTAAATGGAAAAGAGAAGCGGCACAGCGTCATGAATAGCGAGAACGCAACTACCTGAATGGTTTGGGTATTTTCTCCCCTTTCTCTCCTCCCAACATTTCCCTCGCTCTCTCTCTCTCTCTCTCTCTCTCTCTCGCTCTGTGGGATTCTCGCAGGCGTCCATCGCGCCATGAAATAGACTTAAATCCTGATTGGTTGGACAGCTCATTCCATGCCGACATCAGGTACACACACATATATATATATATATATATATATATAGTCAAACACACACACACACACACCCATATATATGTGTGTGTGTTTGACTATGGTTGCATTTCAGTGGTGGGTTATGTATGTAAGTATAGATGTGTATAAATATATATGCGGATCCTTTTGGTATATGCCGGTTGGCAATAAAGGATTCCGACAAGGATGGATGACGAGAGGGGGTGAGAGGGCTACGAGAGAGCCTCCCAGTATCCTCCATTGTTCCCTATGGAATCCAAACGTCATCCATAAGGGTGCCTCCCATTATGTCCCGTGTATCTGCCAGACCCACGAGTACGCAGACACAGGCATTCACTCTCGATTACGTACGAGTCTGTAGCTATATATATATATATATATATGTGGTGAATACGCAAACTTCGAGCGACAGGCAGATAGCGAGAGGAGGGACACATATATACGAAGCCATGTGTGTATGTATTAAAGCCTCTCACCGGTCTGGTTCGAAGTGTATGAGGACTCGCGCGGATAAAATTCACAGTGCGTCATTTATCTTTGTAACGTTTATAAATTATAAACAATTGTAAAAAAAAAAATGAATCACTTTACGATGGAATGATGATGAATAAATAAGAATAATCTAGAACAATGAGTATCGACTCCGAATGTTACTGTTGCCATTAAAGTTGAAAAAAATTGTTATTTTAAGACTCGCTCATGTTGCTCGAGGAACGTAAACATTTTTTTTTATTTCCAAGGCGACCCTATGATTCATGTTCAACATATGCCGAAAGATCTGTCACGCGCACAAGAGGAACAAGAGAAACGAGGATAAGTGTTTAGGGGCGGGGGGGAGGCGAGGGGGAGAGATACCAAGTCGGAAGAGAATGTCAGCTCGAAAACGACATCGAGAACTGAGAACGAGAAAATGCGAAAGGGCGAGAGAGAAAGACAGAGAGATAGAGAGGAGGAAAAACAGAGTGAAGTAATGAAAAAAGAGCGGACTGGTGATGGTGGCCATGGTGGGCAGTAACTTTGAATAGAAAACCAATTTATCGCAGAGATAGAGAGAATGAGAAAGAGAGGTCGCATATCAAGCGGAAGGAGATAGAGAGAGAGAGAGAGAGAGAGAGAGAGAGCGAGAGAGGCGACCGTAACAATCGGGTAGTACAGTTCCGGAACGGTTCATAAAATTTTTTATTACCTTTCGCGGCATGGTGTATGCTTGTGATTGTAACTATGTATGTATGTTACATATATAAATTTCCTATATCGCACTGGTCACAGTGATCCAACTATGTGTATGAGCGAGTCGAGGGGCTTACGTAGAACCCTCCGATCTCCGGATCTCTTGTCTCCAGTCACACGCGCAAACACACATGTATGCATTGGTGTGACCTACACACGCATACCCATACGCACTCTATCCTAGAAGCCTCAGCCCTGTCTCGTATACTTCATTGTCGAAATCGTGCAGGCCTGACTTTAAAAGGGAACCATTCGAGCCGCCGAGGCGCCACGAGTTGCACAAGAAACTGATGAAGAAATACGCATATATTTATGCACACAGTAGTCGTGGTGGGAGTAAAATACCAAGTATCTCGCGGACACCCGGTATGTTATTGATATATTATTGATAATGTTATTAATATTATTATTGTATATTTTATTTTGTAGAGGAGAAGAAAAAAAACACATGTTCTTTGAAAATAAAAATGATTGATTATTAATTATTTTAAATGCAAGAATTAGTGGATTGTAATTAATGCCACGCGAGTGACCTCTAACGACCGTATACGTATATGCTCGACTTCAAGTGCTACGGGCGCGGCCATTCTGGGTTACTTGTTTCATCTCACTCGCTCCTCGCTCAGAAGCGCAAGTCTGGACCTACCCCCACCATGCACGCACGGCAGACGACTTTTAGTGAAGGGACTTTATACACGTGCGTATAGGCCATATAAACGATATATATCTTATCTTTTTTCACACCGACACCCGGTATATTCCCCCTCCTAACCACTTTTGATTAGTGTATATCTTTTTATTATATATATGTGTCTGTTCCATCCGTTCGAAATTAATGTAATCACGCGTAGCTGTACGAAAAAAGCTCTCCCCGAGTATATCCACCCTCATCACCACCCCTATTAAGCCTGTACTGGCGAACGTGGCGCACGCCGTCAGAAATAAGGGGGCGTGATAGGACGGGATTAAATTTTAATTCAAGAACAAAGGATGACATATTGAAACGACGTTGATGCTGGCGAACTTCTCGTTGAAACTGACTCGCCGGCTTTCCCTAGGGGGGATGTGAGAGAGAGAGGGATGATCGGTGAAACAGGGTAAAAGGCAGGAAAGAGTGTCTGGAGAAAGTGAGCTTGAACTCTGCGAGGAAGAGCTCGGCGCTCGAGAGGGTAGCAACCCTCTGACGTACTTCGCAATGGCCGCTCCACTACCGAGACGCCCTCATGGACTTTCCACTCCCTCCCTCTTCAACATCGCCAACCCGCATGGCGCACGGCGACGAACCATTTCGTGGAACCCCGAGGCTCTAATTACGGGCCTCCGTGCTCTCTCCTCTCTCCTGCTGCTTCTCTCGCCTGTATTTTCTTTCGCCCTACCGTAGTCGTTACATGCAAATGCTACCCTCTCCGTCTCTCTCTTACTCTCTTTACCACACCCCTTTGCTGCTGTCGTTTTTTGCCTTACTTTTCGTCTCGATACCATTGTTCCATCATCCACCCACGCTGTGTCTCTCTTTTTTTTCCTCCGACAATAAAAGGCACGACCGGCCATCCAAAATTAACAATATTCCATCGGTTCGCGTAGCCTAAGCACGCTATTGGAATTTTGCCAATAAAGTCGTTTCGCTCGAAAGTTTTTTTTTGGCGAGAGAATAAAAAAAAAACGAGGTTCGAAAACAAAGGAAAGTAATTTAGATGCGACAAGAAAAATGGTGTGAACTCTTGTTGCAGGGAAAGTGGATAATCTACCCCCACGGTGGGTGACGTTTCTTCATGACGCTAATAATTTTCCCGATGGAACAAAGAAACTGAAATGCTTTCTTGTTTGTCTCTTGAATTCATTTTACTTACGACCCGGAAGAAATATCGACTTTGTATGCACATGTAATATGTGTAGATTCGTGTGTCGAGAAAATAGGTAGCAACCACATAACGTTTAATCAGAGGACGTTGCGGCTTTGCGATATTAGTCGAGGCTGCCCGTTCGTAGCACCCTCGACCATTCTCTCACAAAGACATAGATTTTTCCCCTCCCTTATAGAAACGACCCTTCCCTTCGAACCACTATTCAACATCAGGGACACGATAGGGACTTTCCTTTACGGTAGATTTTTGTCATGGCCACCACGAGCTCAAGATACGAAATGTTTAGATAAATATATAATTTTCTTTTTGGAAGTGAATTTTGGTGTCAAGATCTTCCTCTTCTTGAAGTTCGAGGTTAATCATCGGGTAACTAACGTATGGATATTTATACCCGATTGTTTACTGTCCATCGTCAAAATCTAATAAATTTTAAGAGAATTACATATTTAGGTATTTTAATTGAATTAATCTACTACTTGGTAGTACTGGAACGATTTATTTTCAACTTCTCGTTTCAAAATCGAGTCTCCATATTTATTTTCCGTACGCGTGTTTGCTCATTCCCAGTTAGCTCGCAACCCTCTTGACTCGTCGACGTAGGCGCCAAGGGGGGTCGTAGACCTCCCCCCTAGCAAGGTCTTACATATTGCCGTAGCCATTATTACTTCGTGAAAATGTCGCCACCCCGGTGTGTGTCCGCATGCAGCGAGGCTTATCTCGTACCCAAAGAGTACCGAGGAAAATTTACTCGCGTCTCTAACAATAACTCGTAATCCAGCGATAAAAATATGCAACGGATAAATGAAAATTGTCTGTAAATAGAAACGTCCATTTTGTTCCTATTTCCTCATCGACGTATCAAAGGTCGATCGAGGGAATTCAAGATTTGAATGTTTCGTGGAAACGCGACCAAAGTCTCGTTTATAGAAAAATCAAGGCGCGCACGCCAGACTGAAAAACGAACGAGTAATCGAGCCAGAAGTTACGACCACTCTCCAACGTTCCGAGAGATCGAGAGAGTCCGCCATCTAACTCACCCTTCTTACGAATGCTCGCAAACCGTTCTCGTTTTTCGTTTTTGTTTCTTTCCGACCAGAAATCCCCTGATTGATTTCACGACTTCGGGAAAACAACATCGAGTTTGAAGTTTGCACAATGGAGCTGGGACTCTTCCTCGGTTTTATCCAGCTCGTCGGTCGGTCAAGACAATTGTCGTTATTCGTTTTTGCTGACGGTCGTACGGTCGCTAACGGAGACACATGACCCACTCTTCAATTGAACGCGATCTTCATCCCGCACGTTCTCGCCGTGGCTCATTGTGTCTGATAGCTCTATTGAGCTCAAGGCGCGCGCGAGCGCGTATAACGGAAACACTGGTCTCTCTCTATCGTTAAAGCGTCCTGATTACAGAGACCTTAATTCATTGGCGGTCTCCTCCAACACACGTAAACAATCGTATGCGTGAACGAAAATATAGAAAAATGACGATTTCCATTGACCGTGTCTGTTATTTTGTTTGAACGATTTTAGGTCAGGGTTGTACTGTTTCCAAGGGTCTCGAGTAAACACCAAGATTCAAAAAGTATTATCCGATGAACCGAACGCCATTGTGAAAAATGCAATCTTATAAAAAAAGAAGAGCATGAAATAAAAACGGTAAAAATAAAACAACTTTTATTTCCAATTTACAGTTCATCCCCTCTCGTTCTTCTGACGACGCCATGCCTGCATATTAATATTCGTGATAACTCTTATGGCTAATTGAGCCAACATTCTTTTCATCGAGGAAAAACTTGATTACAAATTGCGTTAATTACGCCATCAGATGTGATATCAACTTCTGAACTCGATGCTAGGGAGATGCAAGAAGCGTATACAGATGTGTACGTAATAGATTGCCAGTGGGTAGAAGGAGAGAGAGAGAGAGAGAGAGAGGGAATGCCCGATTCACTGCAGCATTACTGACCCCCCTTGGTCTCGGCATTTTGAACTCAAAGACCGGTCTCTCTCCAACTTTACAGTATACCCCACGATCCCTTCAAGATGAGACTCACCGTGAAATTTTCCGGATCGTCGCGCAGAGATTCGCGCTTGGCTGGCCCACCGTCTGGAGCCAAGAACGAGATCTCGAAGATGGGGGATAAAGGGAAGAACGCTGAGGGCCGCAGATTCGCGAAGAACAAGAAGAAGAAGAAACGAGAAGCTGGAATCGTAACGAGACGGTTGCATCGAAAGGCACGATCGTCCAAGGGAGAGTCGTGCGCCCTAAGTGGTACGAACACCCTGTATTCGTCCTGAGCAATTCGACCCCACTCTCAATCCACTTTCCACGATTCCCCGTGAGCAACTGGATTACGAAAACGACAACCGGAAAACTATAGACCCTGAGCGAGATCACCTGTACAGAAAAACTGTTCTTGATGACCGTAGACCCCCTGTTTCTTATCGAACGTACATCTCTCTGTAGGACGAAGAACAAAAACCAAAAACTACAACGAAGTGCGAGAGCACAGGGGGTGGGAGGCAAAGAGATAGATAGAAACAGGAATCTACCGTTGAGAACAAACATATAATAAAAGCAGTAAGATCGAAGCACTCCTGCGGGAGATCAAACTCTCTCCTGTCCCTTGCCCTATGCTCTGTGCAACACGCGGTGCTGAAACACACATACCCAACACACAGATGGACGCGTCGACATTTATACACATAGGTATGGCGTACCACGCGCTGAACAAAGGGGAATTCCTGGCGCATGCGCTTCTGCGCTTTTTGGTCCCCGGTAACGATCTCACCCCCGGTTTCAACCCGCCTCTCTTGCACCCCATCATCCCTCTGGTATGTACTCCAACGTGGCTATGTATATATATGTACACATACACCACTACAACGTAGTATACGTTACTGGCACTGCCACAGCGTTCTACTGACTTCACCCTCGTCCTTCCTCTTTTTCAGCTACCCCTCCTAAACTGATAGGGATGATGCCATGAGACTGTTCGTGTGTGAAGACCACATGGAATCATACCTATCTCCCTCTCCATGCTGGAAGACGTACATACGCACACATACATACCCACACACACACACACACATAGACGTACGTACGTACACAGAAATACCCATACACGCAACCGCAGGTGGATTATGCGATATCTACATGTTTGCACGAAGGTCACTGACACACAGGCGAGCCGCCGTAGCTGTTAACCCAGCACTGGGGATCGAGGCCTCGCCGAAGCCCTCCCAGACTCCGGAGGCTGCGAATTATCTCTCTATGTGTCGGTGTGTGAGAGAGAGTGTGTGTGTATGTATGTGTATGGGTGTGTTTCTACTCACACAAGGGTACGGGTAATGTATACGGTTCTTTTTTTACTCGCTCATTCGAGTTGAGCCTGTGTGTGTGTGTGTCGGTGTGTGTCGGTGTGTGGAAGAGAGGGAATATATGCACAACGGCCATCGACAGGAAAGCCTGGATAGGTCGGGACAGCTCCGAGTATATCGTGGTAGAGGTCGCTTTTGCTTCGCTCACGTACACAGCTTTCACATACACACGTCGCGGTTATACGTATTAGGTATATATGGACCTCGACGCCGGTATCCACGACCACCGTTCCACGCTTACAAAAGCTGGAAAATGGAGCCTTTAGTTTTTATCGTGGGATAAAGTCGTGATAAGCTATATCACGAGAGCTCGGTTCGGTGCATCGATGCGAGAGAGGGAGCGAGAGAGAGAGAAAGAGAGCAAGAGCGCCATGAAGAAGGAAAAGAGAGAACGAATGTACGGACCACCGACGTTACCGAGCCGATATCCCGCTGCGAGACGACCCAGCGAATGCCGCGATCGCGCGGGCAAATCGGCACATTCATATACACACACACGCACACTATCGCACACACGCACGCATAGATACACATGGGCGTTATATATTTTCTCGTTTCACCGCGCGCTCTCCCGCTGGCGTAAGCTTTCGGGATGCGAAGTATTCCGCTGTATTTTTTTGATTTTTAAAATTTTTGTTTATGCATCTTTTCGAACATTATCCGAGCGCATAATTGTGTCGTGACTGCTGCATCGTTTTACTTGTATCCTAATAATCTTGAATTCATGATATTTTTCTTGCTCTGCAGAGACAGAGAGAGAGGGAATTACAGGCGGTGAATTACAGTTTTCGTACTTGCCGACTGATGCACCTCAATTTTCACGCGAAGTTAATGCGGGTAAAAGAAAAATACGAATTAATTAACGACGTGAATAATTAAAATTTTAAATTAAATAATTGTTCGAATTGTTAATAATTGGAAATTGTTCCATCATGTTGATCGAGTTTTAACATTTATGGAGAACAGTGACGCGTTGAGAGGAGAAATCGTTGACAAAAGAGAAATATCCCTCGCGGGACGAAAGGAAGCAAGTACGATCGAGTCACGCGAAGATCACTTGACTGCTGGGATATCGTGGATCGTTTTTGCTAACGATCCTCTGGCACGATAAGGGAGAGGAGGTGCGAGACCGCGGGATATCTCTCGTGTGTCTCGTCTTGTCCCCTCGACCCTCGGTCGCCCACCGAGGGATTTAACTCTGTACACAGCTCGCCAAGTGCTCTGTACGAACCTGATACTAAATCGTAAAACAGGCCCACAGGGTACATCGTCGTCGAGGTCTATTGCACGAGTCTCGTCTCATCGGGGAGAGATGGGAGAGTACGCTATATATATAGCTATATATGTGTGTGTATACAACGGTTAACAAACGTTAACGCCGCAATTTCATCGGAAGTTTCGGGTAGTTGTGGCTATATATACAGCTCAAGGGTAGCAGAGCAAAGGGTGGGAGCAGAGGGAGTGAGACACAAATTGCCTCTGAACTCGGTTATGTATGTAGAGGACTTCTCATGGGCAATTCAACAGCGCGAATGAGCGAGAAGAAGATTAGTTCGAAGTCAAAAGAGAAACTGAAACCTCGATATATATATATATATCCATAGAAAATGTATAAGGATGTTGGAATAGGAAACAAAACTCGAGCAAATGCGAGTTGAGGGTGGAGGATGGAAATAGGAGTCATGGAATGGCACGATAGTACCATTCGGTATTGGCTATATCGCGAGCGTCGATTACACAGAGAGCCCTTGGGACAGGGAAGAGCAGAGCGTGGAGACCCTACGGAACGGACATGCACCGGCAGAATACAAGGAAACAGTATCGAGCCCTGACCGAACCCCGCCCTTCCGTAATAACCCTCTGGGTCTCTCCCACTCTCCTTCTCTCTGTCTTTCTCCTTCTCTCTCTCTCTCTCTTTCCTGTATATATTCCTACCCCTCTGTACGAACTCCCTTCTACTCGACAGCACCACCCACCCCCTAGTGAATCCCCTATGCCTTTACTATGTGTATGTGTATACACGCTCGCGCCTCCGAGGCTGTATTCGCGTCCCTTGCCCTACCGGGAGCTAAAGGTCTATATCGCGCACCGTCAAACCTGCCCGAATTGCTCGTCGTCGTGTTATGCAAACGGCCACATTTGTTACGATAGTAGCCACAAGGGGCTCGTTCTCCACTACGCTATGTCGTGCCACCCTGTCGCTCGTCCTATAGATATATGCGGGTGTAGGTATATATATATACATATATATATATCTATATGTATGTGTGTGTATACGTATCGTGGAAATGAGGGTGAAGAGAGGCATGTGGAAATGTGTCGAGTGTAGAGGACCTTGCGAAGCTAGCAACCCTACTACGGATCTCTCTCTCTCTCTCCCTCTCTCTCTTTCTCTTTCTCTCTGTTATATCCGTCGCCGGTCTCGCGGCTTAAGTCTCGCGTTTGTTTGGGCGGCAAATACATACGCGACGACGATGAAACGTCGACGTCAACGACGATGACGACGACGGGGAGGACGTCTGGACGTCTGGGCTATTATATTTGACGTCATCGCATCTCATCCCTTTTCACCCTTACCAACCTCAATGTTTCTCCTCGGTCCTTTGGCTCTAGCCGCGTTCGATTATATCTCGAATTTTTATATCGTGACTGTGTGCTCTTTTCCTTTTTGTTTTCAAGTTTCTTATCTCGTTCGTGCATCTTTTTCTTGTAGTTTTTTTATATCTCGCGATTCTCAAAGTTCTGTCAAATAGTCTCCGAAGATAGAATTTATTGGCATGATTCACACATCCACGGAAAAGATTCCGGCAAAGATTTGAACGGTCTGATTCAATGATCGTTCGATAACATTTATTTGTCTAATTTTTATAATTATTAGTCGCGATTAATTGGTTCTTTGATTTATTCTTGTTTGTTTTCAAATTTAAGTACGCGCTGAGCTATCGTTGCTCATTTTTCACGATATAGACAACGATATAACGTACATTTGCAAACTACTGTGTAAACACAAATACCCGTATGACTACGAGGAGCGAGAGTCTAAAAGGCAAGTGTGTTCGAGCGCCTTGAGGAGGTCGTCAACATCGAACCAAAGACGCGAAACGATAAGAACTGGTGAGCTCATCCAACGTTCACTACACAAACGAGTCTCTCTCAGCGACCATTTGAAATACTACTGTCCACTACGCGTCTTTCTGTGAAGATTACAGAAGCTTCTTGCTTAATACCCACAAGAGCATCGGAAGCAACGAGTAAATGACTACGAGAGAGAACTCGATAGTTGCAAGCTCGACGCGGAGGACGAGGTCGTTGAGCGTCATAACGACAAATAAATTGTTACATTGGCTTACTCCGCGCGTATACGCCTTTTGGCATGGATGAGACTAATATCTAATATAAATTAAGGTCGTTATCGAGCTCGTAACACGAAGCGACGAGAAGCTCTGCCAAATCCAGAACGAAATTATACACGCGCCCCTTAGCGAGAGCCAAAATTCTCGGTATGTCTTTCGCGCTTGCGCGTGAGAAAGCACGAGGGAGTGAGAATGGGGGAGGGGAGAGCTTTATCCGTATCACTGTTGGCTCATTTCGTAAAGAACTGAAAAAGTTTTTGATTGAGTAAATTGGTACGAGCGTTGTGCCAAAGCCGCTGCGAAAGGGAGGTCTCGCGGAGAGAAAAGAGATACAGGAACGAGACAGAAGCGAAGTAAGAGAGAGAGAGAGTCTCAAAGTCTCTCTGGCACACGAATGGCAGCCATTTGTAGTCGATAGCCATTTCACGAGGGCCTGAAATAAGCCGTTCTATTACCATAATCGCGGGCGCACGCTTCGCACTATATACATATAGATATCTGTGTGTATATGTATACGTACTTTCTGCCTGTAAAATTATCCCTCCCCATTCTCAACGTCGGATTTTTTACTCTCTTTCTCACTCAGTCACTCACTCGATACGACGAGAGAGAGACTTTTTATTGCGATTACTCACTTGGTTCTCTCTCGCTATACGTACGAGAGAACTCACCGGTTCTGTCTTGGCTTGATCTCTCTCTCTCTCTCTCTCTCTCTCTCTCTCTCTCTCTCTCTCTCTTTCTCTGTCGATTTTCTCCAAGCTCATTCGATCCCTCTCTTTCACTCGCGCGTTTGTTCGACGCGAATGGGAAAAGAGAGGAGACTGGAATGTCCACCCAGCCTCTCTCGTGAGAGCTAAGAAATTTGCTATGGCGATCGCTGGGAGAAGCCGTGCCCTCGTTGCTGCGAAAATCGGTTGGCTCGACCATCATACTTATATGGCTATATAGTTATATATACAGAGAGGCGAGCACGAAGGAGAACCACGAACGGATAATGACTGCGATATAATTACACTAAATTGGTCCGGCTGGTGAGCACGAGTTGCGCGATATAATAATTGCACACTTCCAGTTACACGAGTATATACAACGGCGAATAGGCACTGACGATGATAATAATAATACTAATAATAATAATAATAATAATATATATACATGTATGTATACATAAAAAACAACGCGCGAAACGTCAGGGGCTGGGAAACGATAAAATTGCCGTGCCGCATTTTTCTACCAGCGACGCAACGCGATTAATTTCTGATAATACGAAAAATGAAACAAAAGATAAACAAAAAAAACAAAATGAAGACGAGACTTTTTTCTTCACCGACCAAATAACAATATGACGCACCTGGAATTTGTATTTATCGATGACGCGACTGCGGCGAACGCGTATCCGGATTTAACGGAGTTCGAAGTAAAACTGAAATCTTGAAGACGTACCTCCTTTCGTATATCGAAGGAAGCCTTTACTTTCACTCCGACGCGCGAAACTCACCCTTCTAGATGACGACACAGTGCGAAGAATGATTTACAAACTCTGCGTGCGAACGAACAAAAAACCCGAGTTTTTTTTCTCTCGAGTTTCTCTTCGTATTCTTTTTTTTTAGCGCAGCCTTTTCTCGGATCAGGTAAAACTTTATTGCTACCCCTTGGTCGAGAGGGAAAGAGAGAGAGAGAGAGAGAGTGAACGCGAGACAAAGGGTGCGCGCGGAGAAAGTTACGTCGGGTTAAAGATGTCTCGGGGAAAAAAAACGTTTCCACACTACGTTTTCGTGTACAACCGGAAGAAAATTTTCCGGTGAAAGTTCTCGTTAAGGCAAGAGTTATAGGGCCTCGTCTCGACTTTCTAAAAAAGGGCTCGAGCATCCGCGCGTTTCTCACTTTTCTCCTTTCAGTACTTAGTGGAAGAAAACCAACCGAATATATTTCGCCCGGAACGAGTCCGACACTCCCGACTAATTTATAAAATCATGAATAATCAAATCTTCGTAACGAATAAAGACCTTGAGACTGTCCGAATGATGCGTTCATTAACGAAAAAAAATACTTTTTATCGACGCTATCGCTGTCGTTCCCTCGCAAAGTCAATTTACGAATTAATCTTTGCCATTCCGGCAAAGGTTCCGATCAATTAAAACTGTAACTAAATAGTTTCGTAGCATACGATTCTGCGAATATTTGCGCGAATGTGAGAAAATTTCCGAACAAGAATATAAAAATCGAGGGAGCTAGTATCGAAGTTGAAGGCGGCAGAAACAGACGGAGGGGGTGGGGGGCGGACGAGAAGAGTATCCTCGACACGTCGAACACGAAAGACAGAGAGAGAGAGAGAGAGAGAGAGAGAGAGAGAGAGAGAGAGAGAGAGAGAGAGAGGTTGTAAGGTGGTTTTGTGAACTCGTCGCGGGTCTTCGGATGTATATGATGACCACGGCACGCGACAACGGGGTATATACGCCCGGGCGAGCTGCCGCCTCTCGTTCGAGCGCGTCGTATGACCATAAAATAAACGTTTAGGGTGGTGGCACACGGGCGAAGGCGCACACAAACCTGGCAGCACATAAACACTTATATAACGGCAATTAAACTGCTTTTAAGGCCCCATAAAACTGCAGTTTCAATAATCTCTGTGACAACACGATTCTGACCTGACCGTAGCCACCTTTGGGGGATCTCCCACTTGAGCTAGGTATTCGTGAACCACCTACTAGCACAGTTTTAGCGAAAACATCGACTTTGCGCGGCCTTTGGGCCATTATCCTCGGGAAAAATGACAAACTTGTCCCTGAACGGCCGAATCTACGAGTTTGACATTGACGAACAGGAGCACAGATCTTCAAATTTTCGATAATCGATATTGACGATGTCGATAAACGGTCGATTATCATTCGCGACACGTGTGTTTCATCAACGAGGCAGTTACCTGGAAACAATTATTTCCATTGAGAAAAGAAGTGGTTGAAACTAGATAAGAAGACATCGTCGATCAGAGGGGTTCCACTTTGAGTCAATTCGTATCGACCGTTAATGCTAAATCGTCGTTCGATAGATCCAAATAATTAACGTCCAACGCACGTTGGATTAATCTTTCCGCGCGTTCCGAAGGTGCCATCAATTTTACCAATCAGGCACTTTCTCGATCCTTTCCCCACATAATATCCCATCAACTATCCTCTCACCGAGAATATACGGAGGGTGGCCAGCTCGTATCCAGAGACGGTACACGAGAGGAGAGAAGCGACGATATCGTTGATTGGTTCCAGACGTTTTCGGGTGAGTTTGCGGCCTCACTTTGGGTGATCGAGAGTTTGCTATACTCCTCTCGTAGCATCTCTATCCCACTCTTTCTTTCACGAGGCTACAGGGAAAGAGAAATGGCGGATGGGGTGAGAAAGAAAGAAATTTATCCGGTCTCGCCACTTGGAGGAGGCTGAAGAGCGAGGGAGAGACGAATACACCCTCCATATGTGTTCGAGGCACACGAGCTCGTTGATACGCACGTGTGACGAGGGTGAGCTCCAAAAAGAAAAAGAAAAACGAAAGAGGGACCAAAAGTCCGGATCATGACGGAGAGGACGTCGAGAGACTCGAAGCCAGGGATAGGTAGGGGAAGGTTTGACTAGCGCGGTTGGAAAAGGGGAATAATACCGGAACGCTGCAGGATAGCGCGCGCGCGGCAGCCATCATGCATCGAATGCTAATGAGGGGTTGGCGGTCCCGCGAGCGTTTTCGGAGGGCGGAGAGAAGGATCCGGTCGAGAGAGTCTCGCCGTGTTCTTTCTCTCACTCTTGGTTACGGCTAGCGTGCAAACCGGAGAGAGGACTATGGGGAACCAAAACGCAGGGACGGGATCGCGCTGATTATAAATTATGCATTATCTCTGTTCGTAGCTAGAAACTACGTAGGGTAAATACATATAGGTATATGGGGCCATCGAAAATCCGAACGGACGTTGCTGTGCGCTACTGTTCCCTCTTGGACCTCGTCCTTTCCCCTTCACACCCCCACACGTACATAACATATAACGCATCCCCTGCGCAACCGACACTCTCTTCCTCTCTCTCTCTCTTTCTCGTGTTGTGTCCAGCTGCCTCGATGCTTGCTCCTGTCGAGAACACCGTATACCGAGAACGAGACGATAATCTATCGTCCGTACGTGCTCTGTTACGGCCTCTTGATCCCCACCCACCCCGACACGCCATATTGTAAAATGGGCTTCAAGAGGCTCCCAACACTTCTAGACCTCGTAGGGACGAGATGTAACCGATGTTATTGACAACTCGGACGATTTATCTCGGAGAAACAAGAAAAAGGGATTTTCTCGATTTGAATAAAGTTCAGTCGCGTCAAAGGATAAAATTTGTTTGAGTCGAATGCAGGTCACGGTATTGGCAATTCTTTTCGAGCTCTTCAGCATGTTTCAATCAACTCTAGTATTTATATTGTTATTATTTATTTATTTTTATACTCGTAAGTTAAAATAAATTGTACAAAAATAGAAACCAATTTTTTGTTTCGCCTGTGAAACGTCGTCAACAAGCTCGCGGTGGCGCGAACGCACGGACAAAGAGATGCTGCGCCACAGCCGCGGCTATTGTAGCCCCGGCGGAGGCGAACAAAAGAAGATTAACGAAAGAGAAAAATGGCGAGGAGAGAAGAGAGAAGAAAAAAAAGCCTGAAATATACGTCGGGCACTCGCGAGGGGTGGAGGTCGAAGGAAAGAAAGACGGGCGTGTTACAAGGAGTGGAAAAATAAATAAGGGAAACGAGCGTGTTGCGGGCACGAGCATAATGGGCAAAAGAGGTTAATGGGAACACCGCGAAGCGAAAGAAGCCGCTAACGTATGGATATAGAAATACAGCATACCGTACTGGCACATACATTTATATATAGATCGTGATAAAAGCTCGAGAATGCTATTATGCAAATAGAGGGTAAGAAGATGGCGCCCCGACGAGAGAAGACTCGAGTAGATTATTCGCTCGTGTATTACCCTTGCATGGTGATTCGATTAATTTTATTATTTACATTTTTCTCGCTACTGAAGAATCCGTTTTGCTTTTTACCTAGTTCCTTTATTTTCATTCGAATTTATCCGCACATTTATTTTAAATTATTTACAACTTCATCGAGAGACGTATTGTTCGACCGTGAGAACGAAAATATGCCGATGTATTTGTACTTTGTGGGAAACGCGTCGGGGAATAATTTCGGAAATTTACGGATGGAAGTTGAACTTAAGATTGCCCAGGAGTTTTTCATCATTCCCTTTAAATTGGATTACAAGGCTCAGGTGTGTCTCTCGGAAGGAAAACACGTTGAACTTTAGGACGTAATGATTTTATGAGATTTCTATCGCACGAAGCTTACGCTTCTCGACACTTCTTGTGATCACGCCTACGGCCAATGTGTGCTCTAGGTACACTGCAAATTGTACTTGTTTAGCCCTGGATAATGGGAAAGTCATCCACGTTGATCGACGCCTCCGAAAAGCTATTATCGAGCTGATCGTAAGGACGTAACTTTGGACAATTTGAACGACGCTTGCTCCCACGTTGTTACAAAATCTTGCTACTTAACGAACCTCTTGCTGGATTCTCATCGTGATAATCCTTTGAAATTTTTCATCGAACAGATTTGTTGTAAAGATGGTCTTAATAATTTCAATGCAAAAATATCGATTAAAAATATTTCCGCAATTAAAAATCATTAATTTTTATAAATGATTTTTAAGTTAATGAGCCATTTTATTGAATATTCATTGTAAAAGAATAATTATTTTTTGTACAATAATTGATGATAATTTATTAAAGCAATTTCAATGATTGATTTAATCGAACGCCTGCCAATCCCCCATTTGGAATGCAAAGCTAAAGCAAAAACAAATGTGCGACATGACCAGATTAATTCGTCACCGAGGCACACGTGGCTGAATGCATAAATTGCACGTTCGGAAAAATACAGCGCAGCGGCGGGGCACGCAGCGGGATCGAAATACGTTCTCGAACGATACTCGCCATTGGTATTGTGCGTCGACTCACCGGCGCCGGTCGCCAAGTGAAGGAATAAAGAAAACTGCCGCGGTCTTATATAAAGAGCTTGAATTATTAAGTAGCTAAACGTGGGCCGCGAGTGCGTTGTCTCGAGAGAAAGAGAGAGAGAAAGGAAGAAAGAGCTCTCCAGGGTATTACAATACACGAAACGCAAACGAGATACACATACCGGTGAGAGTTGATACGGGACGAACGCGTTCACGGCTCGCGAGCCATAGAAATTATTGCCCCGGACGAATTAAATAAACCATCGCGATAAAAGGGAGCTCGGGAAAGAGAAAGAGAGAGAGAAAGAAGGAGGGTCATTGCGAAATCTTAATTGTGTTTAATCGTCATTTGGCGTTGCCATTGTGTGCTGGCAAGTGCCTACCATTAAAAGATAGGTGACCAGGATAAAGAATCTCTCTCGTTTACGTTTGCTTGAACTCTCTCGCTCTCTTTATATAGATGCTTATAGTCAGCAGAGTACACACACGTTTACTTTACGAGAGTGACGACAGGTAGTGCCGACCACGTAAACGCGCCTCTCGCGTGCTCCAGAAGCGTAAGTATTAGCTTATATTATATCTTACGTCGTGCTCTCGCGCTGCTGCTGTAAGCTCTCATGCTTGGTCGAGCGCACCCCCGCGTTCTTCCATTCATTCGCTCTCTCTCTCTCTCTCTCTCTCTTACACACACACACACACAAACAAATACACACCGGGTGGTTTCTGGTGGGTTTTGCGTGCAAACGGCGGAAAAAATTGCTCGTCAAGATCCTAATATGTACCGCGTAAATTTTGTTTGTGACTGTCCGACACGATATTTACATTTTAATTTAGTCCCAGCGTGGTCTCGGGTGTATTTCGAATCCTCGAGAGTGACTAATTTGAACTCTTTGTATAAAAACGAAAGCATCGATGATACATCGTCACGATCTCGCATAAAAGTAAATTTCAACTCTATCGTGGAATTTTTATTCGGAAATTTACGCGAGACATCGACAAAGTAACGTATCAATACGATCGTTTTATTTATCGATGGAAGGGAGGGAGAAATGCGGAGAGTTCAAAACGCACGCGGTGTGCTACGCAAATACGACGCACCATATTCCACTCTGGGGTGTATATATATATCGGTGTATATATTCCAGTAAGAAATTAATAACGTCAATTATATCGAAGGCTGAAGCGAAGTTCTGGGTGGCCCCGCGAGTTGTTTCGCTCACTCTCTCTCTCTCCTTCTCTCCCTCTCCGCCCCTCACACGCTCTCGGGGTCGATACTATAGCAAGGATTAAATCGAGAAGAACTCGCGCAAGCACTCTTCTCCCGGCATAAGCGAAAATGTGGTAGCCACATGTGCCGAGAACGAGAACGCGAGCTCTCTGCCCAAAGTCAATTTTCTTCCTCTCCCTCGTTTAAAAAAAAAAAAAAAAAAAAAAAAAAAACTCGCGACATTCTCCCTTCCCAACCGGCTCTCTCTCATTGCAGTTAGCGCTCTTCCGTGCGCCATTTTGAAATGCACCACCCAATATCGAATCCTAAATTCGTCACTTAATACCGCGATATCGTTTGGGCGAATTAAAGGAAAAAAAAGAAAGGAAAGAGAAACTTTAATTACGCGCGCGTGCGTACGATCATCGATATATTTAGCGTCAGGATCGAGGGACTTTCGTATATTATAATTGTAACGGATAAAAATCAATTTTTACTCACCGCATACGACTCTGTCGAAGGGGCTTATCCAGTCTGAAAAAGAGAAAATGAGAGAATTCGTATTATTCCTTCAATTTTCAGCCCACGAAACAACGAAACGTAATTGGACGTCGGAAAATAACATTGGTTGTATAGCTAGGTATATGTATACTATACGTATCAGGCAACATTGTATAAAGAGAGAAGAGGGAAAGAGCTCGAGGTACGGAGCCAAGGGGTGGGTGCACATGCGACTCTCTCTCTCTCTCTCTCTCTGTTTCACGTATATATCTTTATACATATATGTATTTACATACATATATATATATATATATGTATATATCGTATTCACAAAACGGAAAACGCATGCTCTTCTGGGGGAAAGGGTAACGGCCGGAAACGAGGACCCGACGCCCGCCACCGCCGTTGACTCTCTACGAAGGTCCGCGTGCCCTAACTATTACAAACGGAGACGCAATTAGAAAGCCAGACGACGAGATTAGGACTTCTAACGAGACTATAGACCAAAAGCCCGCCTCTGCGCTTCGTGAGCTCGCAGTCGTTTCTACGATCGTACCAGTGCCGAATGGGGTAGAAGTTCCGCGAGCTTAAATATATGTACAAAGGTTACGGATTGTATCCCGGGACTCTCGGTCGTTGCTACAGAATTACTTCGTACGTCGAAACAACGTACTACGTCAACAATAATTCTTCGTACCGGAAGTGAAAATTTCATTGTGACGCGTTGACTCGAGGCGCACGAGAACGACGTGCGTAAATTCCCCCGGATAGATGTAAACGCATAAAATTTTAATCGTTTCAGAGCAACCGGTCGCGTCGTTCAAGGGTGGAGGATACAGGTGGCGCTTGGTTAGTCATGGAAGGCACGAAGGATCACCACGCGTCTCGTCTTTATTATTGGAAGCTCGCGTCCACGAGGAGACCGTTGACAATAAAATTTCACAACGCGGTAGACGCGGGTCTCGTGCGTAACAGTTAGCAAGGTTACCGGGTTAACGACGCCACAGTTTTCGAGCGTGAAACGTTCTACGCACCCGGCTCTCCGCCCTTACATTAATACCGAAAGGACAACGATCGAGAGACAGTCGAAAAGTCGGACGTTGGACCGAAGACACGAGCGTAGTTGTACCAGCAACAACGACTATTAGCATATCGCGAGAGAGTTACCGTTAAAATTTAATCGCTATGGATTTCATAATAGTCCCGGTTCGCCTATGCGTGTGCACCAACGACATAACTAGCCCGCAGCCTCTTGGTTCATACGTGTACGAGGTCCGGCTGGATACCACGACAACGCCATCCCGTAAAACGGATCTCCTGCATATTTTATCGTCGGACACAGCGGCCAATACTGCGCCGCGCGCCGCACTTTGCCGCGATAATTATTCAACGATATCTCCGCTTCGGACATGGAAAGTGCCTATCGAGGCGCTTCAATGACGCGGGATAACTAACCCGCGCGCGCGCGTTGCTCGTACCTTGATTTTCAAACCATGCGATCGTTAAACGAGGTTGAAAACGAGAATATTTGTACGTTTTTTGTTTTTTTTTTCTCGGAACGTATTAAACGCCTAGCCGTGAGTTTTCATTATAATACATTTTCCGTTTTGTTGACTAGGGGAGTGGACGAGTACACCGTGAAACTAGCTCAGGGATGCAATACGAATGCGATGCATTTATTAGAAATGATTTTCTGTTTTCACGTGAAAAAGAAACAAGAGTTTGCCGTGAAAAACGTGGGTAATGATATAAGCGCGGCGGAAATATGGCGTCCGCGTGCACTCGGTGCCGATGAAAGATCTCGATGGCGCGAAGAGTTCCGTCGGCCGGGCGACAGCCGACCGCGTTCCGAGCCAAACCTGCATATGCATTGACCGCTCTGTCTTTCTCTCTCTCTCTCTCTCTTTCTCACCATTCCATTAATAGACACCGTGGGTCGGGGATCGGAATTTTACGTCGAGAAGAATCCTGGGCTGGTGCATGTATCTGCGATCTGCCATTAAAATTTACGCGGTCGAGGAGTGATGTATTAGTGAGATGCAGAAGGGGCTCGTGGCTTGATACGATATATGTGTGCACGTACGCGGGTATCTGGGTGCCACGATGAGATAGAAGAAAAAAAGAGTCTCTAGAGCAGGGAGAAAATCCTACGAACGCTCAAGAATGTTTCGATGTGCTTACTGGGAAGAGAGAACTTGGTTCGAAGAACGCCCGACGCGACGGCAAAGCGCGATGCGACGGAAAAGATTCGTGCCTGCGTTTGATATCCCTCTCACGGTTTCCGATCTGACGATTGGAGTCGGGTCATACGTCTAAAAATACCACAACAAACAATTTAGGAAGCCACTGCACGGACTGCATGCGAAGTTACTGAAAAAGTTGTTATTATCGATATTATTATTATTCAGCGGGTAATACAAGCAGCGAGGGCAGCTATGTCCTGACGATTTACGCGCAAGAGCCATTGTACGGCATATTTTAAGCCTCCTAACAAGCATCAGACGTTCACATTCCTGGGAATCGCAGAAAGAGCGCGGAATATCCATAATGCGAGATATACGTAGCTACCGTAGACTAGACTTTCTAGGCTGGTGAACGAGAATCTCGTGGACAATCGCAATGGCATACCACGGGGATCGTACCGATTATATGTTAACTCATGCAGAATTACACCGTTTTCCAAGACATTACGGATTAATTATCTCCAGCGTGAATCCACACGGCCCTTGCTTTCTCATGCTTCAGCGATGCTTGTGGTTTGCGACGATGACGACATAGAACGAGGTAAATAGGTAGATGAAAATTTACGAGTTATTGAAAATCTAAGAAGGTTTAACGTAGATGACAGGGGGGGCCGTGCTGTGGGCAACTCACCGGTGATGGACATCCACGGATATCTCGGTATGTCAGGTATGCCAGGTTGTCCGGGATTGGCCGGTTGCTGACAGGAGGTTAGAGGATCTACGACACCGGAGGCAGCGGCTGCCTGATGGTAGAATTGCGCTGCCGCGGCCATGGAAGCGGATGCTGCCGATACGGCGGACGAGGCTGAGGCCGATGAGACGAGTCCGCCGGGTGTACCACCGTTCTGATGATGATGACTCAGGGTATAATTGACCATTGGGTCGCTCGAGCTGGGCGCAACGTTGCCCGTGAGACTCGCGGTGTAACGACACGATTTGTCACCCGTAGCGGCGTCAACGGCAGCCGCCGCTGCCAATGCGGCACTCGAGGCGGCCGAAGACCCAAAACCCGGTACCATCGATGACGTTGCACCGAATGCAGCGGCGGCAACCGCCTGCTGTTGCTGATGATGATGATGCGCCGCCGCAGCGGATACGTAAGGATACATGCTAGATGCTGTTCTAGCAGCGGGTGACGTGGAAGCCGAACTACCCGAGTGTTGCGGACTAGAGCCCGTCGGACTCGGTGAACTGTGCTGCGCGTAATTCGCGGCCGCGGCCGCGACAGCGGCTGCCGATAGGCTCGATTCGAGACTCGATGCTGAGCCCGGACCACCCGAACAGGCCTGTACCGTACTTTGATTGGCTGCACTTGCGAACAATTGTTGATGATGAAATTGCTGATGATACTTCGGTAGCATACTATCGATTATGAATTTCGAACTCATTGCTGGACGGCACGAGCGCAGTGGTGAATTACACTATTGGCGCGCACGCGGTACTAGGGTGGTGGTGGCAGAAACGGGCGTCGCGTCGAAGAAACCCTTCAACACCCGATGCACTGATTATCGTAGGGCCCCACGAGCCTCGCCATCCTCGCTTTGTTTTTGTTTTCCCTGCTCGCGGTTTTGTGTATCTTCTTCGATATCTCGTTTCTTCGAAAGAAAAAAAAACACTCGTCTTTGCACAACCACCGCACGTCGGATTCTTTCTCTTTGTCTCGTATCACCGAAGTAATTAAAAATCCAGTTGGAAATTCATAAACAACACCGTTCGTTTCCTACTTTTAATACGTCGAATGAGCTAGAACACGCGTACGCGAAAGCGCATTTAACGCAGCCACGGGGCTTCTCGTGTTCCAGGTGCGGGTTGCACCCGGTACTCGCGTCGTTTTCCAGCGTGCGCTCGACGCACCGCTTTCGAAGCCACAGAAGAGAGAGATCGGAGGTGAGGAGACCCCCTCCTTGCCGGTACGCTGGTCCACGTTGTGACCGCGAGGATGACTCCCTCCACGCAACCGGGTCTATGTCGCTGTTTCTCTTTATCGGTGCCTTTACCCTCACTTGTTGTTTCTTTCTCTCTCTCTCTCTCTCTCTCTCTCCCTCTCTCTTCAGCCTCTACTCCTCTCTTTTTCACTCTTAAACCTTCTTGGACTCTCTCTTTGTCATTGATTACCACTTATGCAACTGACACATCACACAGACCGACGAACGACAAGGCAGATGACGACGTTGATGATGTGTTGTTATAGCGAGATCGACCTTGATAAGTATCGTTGCTTCCCACGATATCGTTCGGCCTCTTACCGATATTCAAAATATTCACTGTGTCCCTCAACGCCAAGATTCTTTTTCGTCGATTTGACGATGTAGTCGCACATTCGAGGAAGCGGAAGAAGAGGAGGGAAAGAGGAGAAGGAGAAAAGTGACGTATCGTAGCACAACGACAAGGGTGACCCGATGACAGGGATGTCGTTCGAGATCTCAGGGGATGTTTTTTTTTCCAGAAATTCAGCCGCACCAGCTGTTGTCACACACGCACGGGCCGATGTATGTTGACACGATGGCCGCGCACGAATAAGTACCCGAATAAAAAAAAGATTATTCTCTCGCGGTGTTTACAACGGCTCGTTCCAGGGGCAAATAAGAAGAAGGATAGACGCGGGTGTGCGTGACGTCGGCGTCGGCGGCGTTGTTCTCTTCGTGGATCAAAACACGATTGGGAAATGGGAAAAAGGTCCACGAGAGAAGGAAAATCGCACGGTGTTAGGAGGAGCACACGGGGCGCGCGCGTCAGGGCCTGTCAGGTGTTAGAAGCCGTTTCTTGCGTACTTCTCGGATAGTCGACGAATCCTTTATGGGCCATGCATGAAGGTACTATAGCCCCCTATCCCGAACGCCGCGTACTACACACCACGGCCAGCTAAATGTAACCCCTTACAATAATGGCGCCGCTTGTCTCTCGACGGGCAATCCCCCCTCTTCGACAACTACTGGCACAGCTGGTAAACAGAGCCCGCCAATGGGCTCACGGCCTTACGAACCGTTGGCCAATCCCGTCGAGGCTAGGCGCGCCAAGATGAATGGGTCTCCGCGGTGCTGCGCTCTCTCTCTCTCTCTCTCTCTCTCTCGCCCTATCTCCCTCGCTCTTTCCGTCGATCTGTTCTGCCTCTCGCTCGCTTGGCTCGCTCACTCTCGCGCATTCGCTTGTTCGCTCACTCTCGCTCACTCGCTCGCTCGAGCCTCACTCTCTCTCTCTTTCTTTCGCACATTCTCGTTCCATCCTCTGCGAGTTCACCTCGCTCCATCTTCCTCTTACACGTGGTCTTTCCACCCTCCGGATTCCTGGATCTTCGCTCTCGCTTTCTCGCTCTTTCGGAGACGGAGAGCACGGTGCAACGCAAGAGAGCGAGTAAGATCGGAAGCTGGCTCTATCTCACTCGTTCGCACGGGGATCTCCGAACACTCGATTTCGCTTCCTCGCTCATTCGCTCTTCTCACTCGTTTTCTCTCGCTCTCTGGCTTCGGTCTGCCGCCACCACGGCTGTTTCTACTGCTGCCGTCGCTTGCGATCCTGACCGAGGCGGTGTATACCCGGCGCTCCGCTGCCACAACTGGCTTCGAGCCTCGCTGCTCATTGTACGTACGACTCTCCTCGTTTCGAACTGTGCGTCTCACCCCCTCCTCCGTCAATGCAACCACTCGCTCTCTCTCTCTCTCTCTCTCACTCTCGCACCTTGTCTCTCGCACTATACACGCTATACTTCTACTGTATAAGCGCGTTCATGACGATTCTACGGACGTATACTCTTTCTCTCTCTCTCTCTCTCTCTCATTCTCTCCCTCGTCACTGCTCTGTTCTGGCAGTATAGTTACCCGTTCATTTTCTCTACCGAAAACTCGACTCCTTGCATTATTGTTGTAGGTCGTTTCTCGCGAACCACACGCGAACGGGTAAAAGCCTCATTGTGCGGTTATATCTACTTCGAATGATGACTCTCCACCAGACTCTCGTGCTCTCTCTCTCTCTCTCTCCCTCGCTCTTCTCCTTTCGCTACTACGTTCACATTGCACAAACGGAGCTGCCCTAGGGTTCTTCCTATCATTTCATTTTAGTTGCTTCATCCGTTCCTCTCCTATCCGGCCATGTCCGCGTTAACGCTACCTACCATTCGCTCGTCTCTTTTATACATGGAAAACTATGTTGGTAATTATATAGCTCTCCTGTCGTCCTTGAATGTAGTCGAGACGACCCGTCACCCTGGCACTTCTCATACCCGGCTCACCCTCTCACTCTCTCTCTCTCTCTCTCTCCCTCTCTCGACCTCCTACTCTCCCTCGGTTCAATGTGCACTCGCAACTCTAGTACGTCGAGATCGTATTTTATTTTGTACTGTATATAAGTTCGTAGCAGCGAGATAGTCGTCTGCCAACGCCAACTCAGTCTTTCCTATGTGTTTTGGCCTCATACGAGAGATCCTTTCATTTTATTATTATTTGTTTTTTTTTTCTTTCTTTTCGCTCGTGCAGTTTTGGTAGCTCTGGCGCTTCTGATCTTGCCTCTCTGCCCAAATCTTCTTCTTCTTCTTCTTCCTCTGTATATACCCGCTTATTTTTCTCTCGCTCCTTCTCGTCTCTGAAAACTCGCACAGCACCTCTATCGTGTTTTTCTGTTTTCGTCTTTGTCTCTCTCTCTCTCTCTCTCTCTCTCTCTCTCTCTCTCTCTCGTTTTCGTTGGGCGCACCATCGTGAAATATCCTACCACGTTATTGTATGTACCCGTTCCATTCGAAGATCGCTTCTCCTCTCGTTCTCGCTCTTTCTTCTTATCTTTTCGGATCCGTTCCAACTTTCTTTTCGTTTTTCTATCGCTATCTCAGTCTCTCTTCCATGTTTTCAAAACCAACCCTCTGAGCTATCGTTCTCCGTCTTTCTCGCTCGTTCGTCGTGTCTCTCTTTCATTCCGTTACTTCTGATTCTTCTTCGACTCTCTCTCTCTCTCTCTCTCTCGCTCTCTCCACCTCTTTTCTAGCCCGTTGTCTCGAGCCCACAGCAGTAGCACCAAACATCGAACCCGAAGCTTTCACGAATCCTGGAGCTTTTCCATCTCTCTCGCACTCGCATTCGGCCGTCGGCATCTGCCGGTGTCTATGGGCGCAGCTCTCAACGCTCGGATATCTTTGCCTCCTCGTTTTTCTTTCTCTCTCTCGCTTCACTCTCTCTCCCCACCCCTCGTCCTAACCTCGCCCGTGTTCGCGCAGAAATCGAGCTATGTCGACTCGAACTCTCGACTTCTCCCCTTGAAAATTTGCTCTTTCTCTCTCTCTCTTTCTTTACTTCCCACTCTTTCATATATACCTCTCGATGCTGATCTCCAAACGACTTTCGCTTCCACCGATATCGTATCGCAGCTTCGAACTTTCAAGCGAGCCCTTTGTCTCTTTTTTCCCTCGTTTCGTTCATTCTCTAACCCGAAGGAATAGTAAATACGAGAGGGTGTTGTTCTATTTATTATGCATCCTCGCAATCTACCGATTAGAGAATATTTGTTTCATGTCTCAGATAAATTGTACATTGACGAATGTGCAAGCCTCCCCATTCGAACCCTAATTCTCGTTTAAATTGATTCGCGAGACGAGAAATCGCGATACGTGTCGAATAAAGAGATTCTCGAGTCTGTACAACGACCAAAGAAAAATTCCAACGTCCACCGGGTTCGTAATTTCTTCGGATTCGGCCGCAGACAGATAGTAAACTCTTTTATGTTTTTTTACTTGATTTTCTCTCTCTCTCTCTCTCTCTCTCTCCTTCTTGCTCTTTTTTCTTTCTGCGGATCGAAGCATTTCCCCGGTGGGATAGGAGTCTCGAGATCCTGGCAAGCGCCAAACTCGTCCTCGTTGGAATATATTGAAGCGTCTTTTTCCTGCTCGCCGATACCGACAGAGGCATCAAGCACTCACTCCCACTTTATTCTGTATACGGTGAAAGAGGGAGAACAAGAGAGCGAGAGACGTATATACGTGGTAAGAAAGAGAGTTGAGGGGCAACCGAGTCTTAGTGACGGAAAGGAAGGAGCGAGACGAAAGTTCCTTGAGAATTACGGGGGTGAGGGATATGTGAAGAAGTCAGAGGAGAAGGGGGAGGGGATACAGGGGCGGGAAAAACCGCCCTTGCCGGGCTCGCAGCTCTCTCTCTCTCTCTCTATCTCTTCCATTCTCGAGATATTTCTTCCCCCCTTTCTGATGTTGGCCAGCCCCATTTTTAATACCCACTTTCAAGAGTCTTCTTCCCAACAATTCACCGAGCAAATTGTTCGAAAATTTTCTCAACGACGAGGGATAAATTATTCTCTCGCTGAATCACAGTGACGAAACGGGAGAAAGAAAGAAGGAGAGAGGGAAAAAAACGACTATGCGACGCTACGGTCGCGTCCCGGGGGTGAAATAAATTTTCAAATAATAACGAAAGGCCACGAATGAGATTTTTCTTCATTATTATTCGAAATCGCTGTACGCACGTTGATGGAATAAATAATTATGCTTGTTCGAAAAAGACGAATCGTGATATTCGCTCGAGAGCCGAATCGAAATAATATTAATTACGTGAACTCACCGGTTTGATGGTCGTCTCGATTCTGAAACAGAAGGAGAAAAAAACTGTTGATTATCTTCCGTTAATATCGAAGAAGAAAAAAACAAAAATTTATTACTATTCCCTAGAGAGTTCCTTCGTCTCGCGTGTTTTGGCACATAAATCAACGCGGCAAATTTAATTTTCGAGATATAAGCTCGTTAGTATATTCAATTTTATTATTATTATTTTTCTTTTCTCCGTCTTTTTCTAAACCGCGCCACGGGGCGACCTATGTGGGACATGGACATGCCTAAATACCCGATGTCGGCGAGAACTGACAGCGAGACACGCGCGGTCCACGAAAAGACGAAAGGAAACAGGCGTGGCTCCCAGGTAGGATCGAGGAAAAAAAAACATGCCTCTCAAATCTCCGAGGACCTGTCACCCCCTTCCCCGTGTATAACGCACCGAAGACAAACGATTTCCACCCTCGCTAACCATTTTTGGATTCCATTTTTCTTTCTCGACGAGATCTCGAATTTCGAGAAGGAAGAAGAAAATGAAGAAAGGAATAATAAATTTCACCAACTGGAAAATTAATCCCCCGCCCTATGCGAGCGCGAGCCTCCCCTATAAAATTACGCCCAATATAACAAGCAATAACGCGAAAAAAATATCTCCGGTTCCTTTGTGTCTGGTTCAACGGCGCATGTGGGGGGATGATCTACATTCGAGTGTATGGTAATATTCGAATAACGCGAAAAGAAAGAGAGAACGGTAGAGAAGGCTGGGGAGAGGTTAAGATTCAAAAAGGGGTTCGTTCTTTCGAGGGTGCAGTTCGGCAACAACTCGAAAAGCGAGTACGGCCCACCAGCAGTAAAATCACTAACACATCGTACCATTTTCGTACAATACACATAGATACAAACAGCTCTTCGCATAAATAAGGGATGTTCCCGGATGGTCCTTTTCCAGGCCCGATTAGGTGAATAATTTTCTCGGCGTATAATTCAAGAACACGAGCTCGGTAAAAAGATCATGCCGGGAGAGATGGCCCTCCTCCGTTGCAAGTTCCGCCTTTATCTCATCTCTTTTGCCCTCAGTTCCCTTTTCACCCTCTTTCTTTCTCTCTTGTTCGACGATTTATCGCGAATCTTGGACTCCCCTCGTAACGCCCCGAGACCCGCTACTTTTCGCTGGCCTTTCGGGCTATTTCTTTCTCTCTCTCTCTCTTTCTCTCTCTCTCTCTATTTCTCAGCTCGCTTCCATGTACAGAAAGCTTCGATATTGGTGAGCGCACACAAGTCCAAAGGAACGAGCCATCTGGAAACTCGAGCTAGGAAAAGTCGTATATATGCGTGAAACTCGAAAAAGGGAAAAACTCCTGTACGACTCGGATATGTATTCGCCTTGACGTGAGTTGTTGGCTCGTGTTCGCGTGTGTGCACGTGTGTAAGATCGTCAGCTACAGCGTGGAGTGCGAGAACGAACGATAGGAAACGAGATGGAGATAGTAAGTGTGAGCTAAGACGAACGATATGGCGTGCCGCGCTCGCACGAGACTCTGCAACGAGAAATCTTCGAAGAAGGAGGGTGCAATGCCCCGAGGAGTTCTTGCCGATGGCGCTTATAGCCATCCATGTCGAGAGCTTATATGCGATCGAGAGAAAGAGAAAGAGAGAGAGAGAGAGAGAGAGAGAAAGAAAAAGAGGAGGAGGATGGATATGGGGGATAGAGAAAACGAGACGTAGCGAGGCTCATGGGCTATCCCCTATACGTGACTGTCAGTTACGTGATAGATAGATCATTCGCACCATCCCGATGCGAATTCTCGACACGTAGATCTTCACTCGTGGCACCGAGTTCAACCTACCGCAGTCACATCGGCTTGGCGAATTTTCCGACTTATTTTGTTTCATTTCTAATTGTCAATCTCGCGATAAGATGGAACGAGCAATTAACGTTTTAATTTGTAAAAGTAGTGAATTATTCGATTAGCAATAATGATTTTGTATAAAATATTTTTTTTTGAATTCGTTAATCCTCAAATTTGTCGTCGCGTTAATCATACGAAGTTTCTTTCTGGTCCCAGGAAAATAAATCATTTTCAAGTGATTTCTCGGAGTAATAAAAAAAAATGTTCACGTTCTCAGATGGGGGTAAATACGGTTGAGAGGGAATTAAAAGCGAAGGATTGAGGGAGCGCGTGTGACCGCGCGAGGTACGTGATTCGTCGCTCGTTCAAAGATCACGCGTTCTCTAAAAAGCAGTGGGATAAACCAACGAAGCGAAAAACGAACCGACTCGAATCACGAGAGAGCCGCGCGCCTCCAAGATGCGAGTCCTGGATAACAAGTGTCCACAGGCCTCGAACTCTCTTTTGGAATTTCGAGGATCTCGAGCGCTCTCTGCTTTCTCAGTTTTTTTAATATATTTTTTTTGCTTGGTGAAAGATTTCTCGAACCCTAGAGGCGTTCAAGAGCAAGAAGAAGAAGACGAAGAAGAAGAAGAAGAAGACGAAGAAAAAGGAGAAGAAGAAGAAGAATAAGTAAAAGAAGAAGATAAAGAAGAAAGGGAATGGAGAAAAAACGACTGAGAGCGAAAAAAAAGATGGTCAGCGGTTCGAAGATTCGAGAGAGACACGATCGTTCTCCGACCGTGCAAGGATGACTCGAGGCTCATCGAAAGAGCACTCAGGGAGACGCCCTGGACCCAACTTCGCGAAAGAGACACCGCGAGCGCCATCTTCTTGACGATATCGGAAACCTTTCCTTTTCCGTCTTTCTTCCTTTCTCTATCTCTCCCTCACACACTGACATACACACACACACACGTTCGATCTCTTTCATCAACGCCTTCGCTCTCTCTATTAGAACCCTGAGGCTTCACTCGTATTTTTCGATCAGCAAACGAGGAATTTTATGACGCCTAAAAAAATCGATGGAATGCCCAATATATCCGATGGCATTCCTATTATACTTCTTACGCCAGAAATTCAATCATCACATTATTATTATTATTATTATTATTATTGATAAAATTGACGTTGATTAAATTGCACGGTAAGTGAATCGAGAAATTATTAATCAAATTATAATATCGACCGTTCCGTATCTAAATTTGCATTAATAATAATAATAATAATAATAATAATAATAATAATAATTCCGTATACATCGACGAGGAACTAGAAGATCGTGGGTTGGAAACTCCGTGGAGTAGGGTGATGGGTATTCAAAATTTTACGAGCGTTTTACACGCATCTGTTGCACGACTCTCGGCATATATCGGGACGTATAGCCGCGACGAGGAGTTAGACGGAGCGAGAGAACGCGGTACACTCTGCGATGCCTCACAGAGAATTCTCGAGTGTTCCCCACCGAGGCAATGAATCAAAGTCACCGATCTGCTTCGTGTCCGCGAGAGAAACTCTACAAATGGCTGCTTAATGAAAGAAAAAATAAAAAAAAATAAACGAAACAGAGAAAAAAAGAGCTCATTCGTTTTTTAAGAGATTCGGTTATTCAAATAAATTGTCTGCACGCACCAGTGTCGAATATGCATAAATTTGATAGACGAATCGATCTCGACGGAGTATTGGTTGATTTTTCGTTATGGAATTCTTTCTTTTTGGTTTACTTTTTTTTCTATTTTTATTGTACCTTCGTCTACCTCGCTCACGGTTTTATTGGCACTCGGTTATTGCCTCATTAAACATGCAAAATCTGTGTTCTTCCTTTGCCGCGGGATCGAAACCAGTAATGCCACTGTTGATTCACCGATTTACCGGCCGCGCAACGCAGATTTCCAGGTAAAGAAATCTGCTCTGCGATACCCCGGTGAAAGAACTCCGCGATTTTCATCCTTCGATGGTACGTTACCAACGATTATACACTTGTGAAAGTTTCGAACGACTTTCTAAGCAGAAATATTTCGTTACTCCGATTACCGATTTATTGAAATATTATCAAGCGACAAAAACTATTTTGTTTGAATTCTTTATTTTTTTGATTAAATTTGTATTTTATTTTATTTTATTTTATACCGTTATTATTATTAGACTTGATGTTTATTTTTATTACGTTATTTCTCTTTCCGAGAGACAAAAATGGCGTAAGATTAGTACGGCTTTTTTTGTTTTATTATTTTCTAAAAAAAACCATTCGGTCGAACAGTTTCCTCGCCGCTGGCGTTGATTAATCCAAGAGATGTCTATCCGAACGCGCTCGTAAAAAAAGCGTTCCTAGGCGAGAATTCAAGAACCCGACTAAGAAGCGGCACAATGACGCGTTTTCCTCGTGGTCGAACACCCGAAGAGATTTCCTATCCACGATAAAACGTTAAACGCAACGATCGTCGCGAGGGGCCGTGGAAGTGGTGGCGGATCGCAAAAGCTCCGACGTACCCTCGGACGACCGCAAGTCGAAGACACGAGGATCTTGCGTTTTTCCGTCCTTCTTCGTTCTCTCCCTAATCACGCGCGAGTGCTGCTGACTGGTGAAAGCCGACGAGGCACAGATAACACAAAGGGCACTCTACTGATCTCTCGTGTGACAACCACTCTCGTTCGCGAATCCGATCTTTTTTCCCCTTCTCTTTCCCGGTCGCTCGAATCGTGGTATCAACAGTCTGCGTTTGAAGTTTCGAACGAAAGGATCGGAAAAAACCCGGTGTCAAAATTATTCCCAGCGAAAAATCTACGCAAGAGCAACCACCGTGGGACAGGGCTGATTCCTCGCCTCGGGTACGTATATCGATTCGCTAATCACCGAGCCGCAACGTACCACCCCTTTTACGTGGAACTCGTGCTCGTTCTCCACTACCCATTATCATCGAATACGTTCTTGGAATAGAAAAAAATTGCACTATTCTATCGCGATCTAAAAGTTTCTCGTGCGTCGATAATAAACAATGTTGTACGCGGGATTTCTGTTGGCAAAATAATAATCATAAGCGAATAAACATTGTTCTCACTCATTGAGCAATTCATTCGTGACAAATAAAAGAAACAATTAGTCGGTAATAGAGGTTGAAAATTAGTACAATTTTCGAATGACAATTCAAATTCGTTCAATTCTGATAAATATTTATATGAATTTACATTACGTGGCGAAGTTATCCGAGGTTGGCTAGAGAGAGCGAGAGAGAGAGAGAGAGAGAGGGAAAGAGAGCCGTAGTTTCAAAGTTCAACGAGCGCGTTAAATATGTTACGAGGTCGAGGCATTCCGGAAGTTGAGCGCGATCTTGTGGCGGAAGAGGTCTGCGACTTCGACCCCTCAACCCGCTACTAATACTTCGGTGTTTCTTCGATGCCACGTTTGAGAGGACGCGACAATAACAGAGAAGCGTCCGGAATCTTTCATTATGAAGTACCAGTGTCAAACTAGCTTTTGCGAACAACTAGCTTTTGCGAACAACATAGATAGAGAGACAGAGAGAAAGAGAGAGAGAGAGAAAGAGACAGGAAGAGAGAAAGATTGAGTGACAGTGTTGGAAAACGCGCGAACGAATGCCTCTCCACCGTCCACTTAACCGGCATCAGCTGAGCGGACTTGTGACTCGATGCGTTTTACTGCTTCTTTACGTCGGTTTATTGCGCCATCAAAACATAAAATGCCCCGCGCTCGGGCTCAGCCCCTCTTCGCGCCTTGCCCCGATCCGTGTCTCGCTGTCTCGACACTTTGCTGGACGCGCGTGTAGTACGCGTGGGTTCTACACCCCTCGTACCGGCTTTTGCAACCAAACACACCGCGCGCCACCCAATCTGACATCGCGAGTCGCGATCTCTCCGCGGAAAACAAAGGAATCAAAAAAAAAAAGACAAAACACAGATTTGACGATTTTTCGCGTCGCGACTTGGAACAACGGAGGGGGCGGCAAAACTCGTTCAGAGAAAATAAATTCAAATTATGCGAGTGTTTGCCAATCTCGACGAGCATTTGCTCCGGGTAAAATTTGCGTAGATTTCCATTGTATGTCTCGGCCATGTTTCCCTCGAGAATTTTTCATAGTTGTTTGCTTTACGTTGGGGAATTCGAGAGCGAAGAGTTTTGTGGACGTTGGACTCGATGTATTTTTGGATGTTTTTTGTTGTTCAAACGTATCGAGCCGCTTACTTTTATATTCTTTTAGAGATATCGAGTCGTTCTATATTTTCCGGCTATTTTTGGATTTTAGGAAGAAATTATTTTTAAAAAATTGTTGACTGTTGAGGTATCAAAGGTCAGGTGAAGAAGAGCGTTTCACCACTCGCCGGTGCGCTACGAATCGCCCCGCGAGACCCTCGCAGGGGTGTGTTAGGTGGGAGGGAGGGGAGGAGGACGAGGGGGTGGCAGAAAGCCCTCGCCCGTGGGCGGAGGTTCGCGCGAAGCTGAGCTTTCCCGCGGAAATCAATAACCGCTCTACGGCTATGTAGACTACTCGCCTCTCTCTCTCTCTCTCTCTCCCTCTCTCTCTTTCTATGCTGATTTTCTTCTTCTTGCTCTCTGATATGTACAGACGTCCGCGAAAGCTTGATTGTCTTCAACGAAGACATGAGCGTTTTATTCCACAATTTTCTCGTCCCGAAATGATTTTTTTACGAAGGTCGTACGTAATTCCGACCTCTCGAAACATCTCTAGAACGAGGTATTAAGCATGAGAGAGAGAGAGAGAGAGAGAGAGAGATAGGGGTAGGTTTCGAATAAATTTCGTCGATAAAATATTTCATAGGTGAATCAAATGAAAATTACGACAGCAGCGTACGCCGACAACGTAAAGAGGGAATGCGGGAGAGAGAGAGAGAGAGAAAGGAATACGATCAGAGCGAGCCAACGTTTTCCCCGGAAAAGGCACCCTTGTTAAACAGTGGCGTCATCCAACGTGGGGTTGTCGAACCAACTCGTGACCACAGCCCTGCTGGTTCTCTAGCACAGAGCGTGCGAGAGAGAGAGAGAAAACCCTCCTGCAACACCGACCGACCACCAGATGATTCGCAAAACCCTCCCTTCGCATCCCGTACCCCCGCCGGCGCGAAACTCTGCCACGCTCGAATCTTTCGGGGGTAGGAACGCATACCCTCGGTGGTACGTAGTTCCCTGAATTCACACCAGAGCAACAGAATTTTGAGAGGAACGTTTTCCAACGCGAAAGGTCGGCTCTGTCACCGCATTGATTTTTATCATTGTGACGTCGCTGCTCAACATTTAGTGCCAAAAAATTCAAGTTTTGTTTCGCTAATAATAATATTCAAGTACTTTGTGTGTTTTACGATATTTCTAGTAACCCACAAAACTTTATTTTCGTATACAAAATTCAATGTGAAATATTCTTGAAGTATAAAAGAAAATATTCAATTTATAAGCAAACAAAAAATTTATTAAATAATCAAATAAAACGAAATATTGGGACTATTTGCCGAAAATTATTGACAATTCTGTTCGAAATTAAAAGTATATATATAGGTATATCGGATATTCGATAGGATGAGATGCTCGTGGGAAAAAATGTCTACCTGGCGAGACACCGTGAACCTTGAAAAAGCTTGCGCGAGCCCTGACCTTCCTCGAGGGTAACTCGTGACATCTCTCGTTGCGTCGCCGAAGTGCGAGGGTAAAATTGTGACCCGATCAACAATGCAGTTCGTGTGCAGCCCCACGAGCTCGCTACTTTTACCCTCCGCCGAGCCACCCTTATACTCGCGCCGTTACATCGCCCGTAAACCACGGCTGTTTAATAAAATAAAAAAATTACGAGCCAAGGGGCGAAGCGCGGGCAAGAGAGTTGGTCACCGGCGAGAAAGTCGAGGTACTGGGACAAGAGAGTTCGGATTTTTCGTTACTCACGTGCCAACCCCGTTATCGTTCTCGGACTAGTCTCGGGTTCTTTAATAACGCTCTAGACTACTTTTTCCACCCCTCGATCTACTTTTCAAGCTATATAATAATAAAGAACCCGATGACTGTTTACACCCACTCGAAGAACGACGCTAACGGTCACTCGCGCGACCCTACGAGTACAGGCGAGAAGAGCGAGTCGAGCCACGACTAGGGTGCAATATAAAGGACTATTTAATATACAGATTTAATAGACAGATTGACACAAATGATTTTTCGCGGCGAGTTAGCGAATTTCGATTACCAAAAATTCTCGCAAATTTTGCGATTCGCCAAGCCGTTTCTCCCTCGGCATGTTTCTCTCGGATATACTTTTTTCACCCCACCTGCAGCGACGACCGGCAGCCGAATTCTGCCTAGTCCTTTTGCAATACTTCTTTAGTTTTTTTTATTTTTACGTGTGTTTAAGATTTCGCTCTTCTCCGGATCTTTTGCTTACGAAAAAAATAAAGAAAAATAAGGAAAAACCGGACGAAGGGAGAGCTCAATATTTTCGTTAAAGAAATCGTCGGCTTATGTATTCTCCCGGTATATATGTTACGTCGTTATGCGCGAAACTACCGCGTATCCCAGTTTAAAACGAGGGGAACAACATAATTAGAGGTTATGCCTCTGTGAAACCAGCGAAATTCGCGAGAGGGTGAATTTCATTTGATCTCCCTCCCTGCGCATCCCCTTTCGCACGTTCCTGCTACCGCTCTCCTTTCCGTTCGATCCCTGAATTAAATAAGAATCGGCGTTCGTTTGCGCGATTTAGCGACGGAATAAAATGTATACGGAGGAATGGAGCGTTCGCGAGTTTCGAGAGAATCGAATCGAGATCTCGAATGAATTTCACGCGATTGCGCAGTACGAAAGAATGAGAATGGGAAGAGAGAAAATGGCCGATGGAAGATGGCACGCTCGGGCACTTTATGGCTCTCGTTTATGCCGCGTCCGAATGCCAAAAGGTACCGTTAGCTAACACTAAAAAATTATACACTAACGTTCCTACTCTCCTTCGCGGAATGCGAGGAGATTTTCCGATTACTATAATTGCTTATCTCTATGCTTTCCTTGAAACTCTTTTACGTTCCGTTACCGATTATTACCGTCATAGGCCACATTATTTATTTGAAAAAATAACAAAAAGAGGAAAACAAAAAATTCGCTCGACATTCGCGCCGCATTGCAGTAAAATCTTTAATTCGCGTTATGCAAATTTCGCGTATTACAAAATGTAATCGCTTTAAACTCAATTAAACCTTATATCCCGTCGTAAACATTGAAATAACCATGGAAACCCTCGTAAAACTCAGTATTTTCCTATTTAATAATTTTTTCTCATTTCTTCAGTCAAAAGATACAAAAAGAAAAAAACGGCCTACAGTTTTTTTTTTCAGGGTAAACGTTCACCTCGTACAAACGTGACTTTTCGTTGACGATTTTTCTACCTCGATCCTTCGTGTATTACCCTCATACTTTTTTAGGGTTACTCCCGAGTTATAAAAGAGCGAGGAGTGCGCAGGTTTTTTTTTTCTTTACTCTTCGGACTGACCATAGGAAGGCTTCTATACGTATGAAGGTAACGGAAAGGAAGCTCGATGGAGCGAGAGAGGGAAATGGAGAGAAAAGACAACGTAACGCTCGTTTCAAGAAACGGCAGCGAGAGTGGCTCGTATTTAGAAGGGGTTGGTGGTTGGCCTTGGACGGCCGTTCGCACCCGACCCTGTGGTCAAACCTTGTAACGCGTCCGGCTGCTGTGCAGCCTCTTGTCGTTCGGTAGACCACGGTCCACCGTGGAATGCGCTAAGAATCTCATGCGGTTGACACATTCTACATATATATTCCTATAAAGGCGTAACTACCCGAGGCGTTCACGTTATACCGGCCAAAAGTGACCGCGAACACGAATCTTCGCGTATTTTTCATACTACAGGTATACCGTACGTGTGTACAATTTCCCACATGACGTCATGAGGAGATTGAGGAGTGGGGGTAAACCACCTCGTACGTGGAAAATCAACGGGGACCACCAACCTGACCGGTGTCGTCGGTATGGCCGCCTCGGACGTTCGCCGAACGCCATGAATGCACACGTGCATGCATGTATGCATTTTTATAGGCATACAAACACGTGTATATATGTATACACACGCGGTGTATGTATTACCATACATAGCGAGCTATTGATGTGTATACAAATATAAATAATAAATATGCAAGCATGTGTGCAGTCGTAGGAGAGGGAGCGTTCTCCGATTTCTACACTCGACCCCTTTGCGTCCCAGGGGCCGCATCCTGCATTTACCGATTCGTTTTGGAATTGAATGCGGGTGTGCTCGTGCGCCATATTGCGAATGAGACGGCGGGAAAGAGAGAGAGAGAGAGAGAGAGAGAGAGAGGGACAAAGAGCGAAAGGGGGAGTGAGAGTGACGCGACGCGAATGCAACGCGCAATGCTCGCTGATGGCGAACGCTCGCTGAAAGAGAAGAAAAAGCGAATGAATGCGGCTACTGCTAGCTGCTGCAACGGCCGATATATCCTGGCTGCCGCCGTTGCTTCGGAACTCTGATCCACATGCCGCAGGCAGGAGTTTGCAGTTCCAACGCTCGAAGCGGGAAATGAGGCTGGTACATTGGGCGGGGAATTCTCTAGCTCCTTCTGGGAGTTCTGGAAGTGACGTTTATCCATGTGCAATTGCAATTTCCCGGAAAAAAGAGTATCGAGAATAACCAGCATGAAAAACGACGTATTCTCAATTCCCTCCACGATTTTTCAACCAATTTCCTTTCTCAATGCGATAAAATCGAAAAATTTCATCGAATTATAATTTCTTTTTCTGAACAATTAATTCTTACGGAATTTTATTTAATTTACTGCTAACGCGATGAGGGTCTATTTAACTTTAGTTTACGAGCGTTATTTTTATCGGTGATTATACGAGATACATTTTTTGTGATTGAGGACGTAAGGGTGGGGATCAATTTGGGGTATCTATTCTCGTTCCTCATAAACTCGTCGCAGTTTAACATAATGCTGTGATTATCGTCGTGTCGTTAGTCACGCTCGGGCGACGAGCCGTGGCAACGTACTGTGGTATTATGAACTGTACGCTTGTCGTAAGTACTCGGGTTGGTCTACTTATATGAACACACGCACACATATATATATATAAATATTCATATAAGTAGACGAACCAATATATATATACGTGCAAGGTAATACATCGTGATGTTAGGATGCGTGCAAAAACCACATTTCCCGCAAGGTACTCTACTCTACAGTGAGACAGGCACGCTATAGTAAACCCTGAGCGATTACACCTCGGTCTACGACCTTTTAAACTACATGCGGCATGTTCTAACTGTAACTCTCTCTCTCTCTTTTTTACCTTCGTGCGCACCTCGTGTTTCCTCAACGTGTACTTTTTGTTCATCTAAAAAACACAATTTCTCCCTCGCGTTGCACTGATAGTCGAAAAAATAAAACCCTGGCAAATGGTCGAGCTTGTCACTCGGAGATCGGAAGTATCACTTAGCCCGCGAAAACAATTAGTCCCAACGTGTCCTCGCAACGACGATGCTTATTAACAACCTCTTGCAATTTGCAAAAAGAAAATAAACTTCTATAATTTAGAAAAATTAAAACGATTGCTTTCGCGCGTGTCTTATCCAATCGTTTGATTAAATTTCATCGACGTAGTGTCGTAGACCAAATGATAACGAGGCGCTCGATCGAGTGTACGAAAAATTAAACAAAAATGGATTACGTACGTGACGAGAAATAATAAAATGTTCGATGCATTCTCGCAGACGAAAATATATCATACGTTGGTACGCACGTCGTACACATATCCGTTGTATATTAATCATTCGCTGTTTAAGGGAGTGTTTCTTTCGTTATTGCGCGAAGGTAAAAGAACGAACGAGACGGAACACGAGGAGCGAGAGAGAGCAAGAAAAAAGAAGAATATATATAGTATATCGTTTGTACGTGACGTCTAGTCACTTTTACATAATGTAGAGGTTACCGTGACCAACTGGACACTCGCAATATTTGCTGTCGCATGTTGCTCAACCAGCCAGTCGAATCGTACGAAGGAGGCTTCGCGAGAGGCTTCTCTACGATCGTAAATATAACCTCGGACCGGTCTGTGTGCGTGTCAAACTCTACTTTTACCTTTGGATAACCAAGATTATTTTCGTTCTTCGCGGAGTCGGTAGGGTCGGTGGAGGTCGAAGTCCTCGAATACAGCACATACCTTACAAGATGCACAAACGTATCTTACCCCCTCCCTCGTCCGAACTCTCGACCAACGAGAAGATATCGCTCTATTTCATGAATATCTACAAGTGACATTTTCGTGACTACATTCGCTGGTGCGATAGCCCGATAAGGTTTTCTAATGTAGTAGAACGAGAAAAAGAAATAATTTCCCATATCCGCCGTCTGGGAATCGAAAAAGTCAGAGCAAACAAAACAAAAAAACGTTTCACGAGTAGTACCAAAATTTTGTCAAATTCCAACGACCTTTGTAAATTTCTTTTTAAACTTATTTTCACGAATAGAAATATCCATAAAACAAAACCCCAAAGACGCCCGAAAGCGCAAAAGTACAACGAGAAATGACCGACAACTCCGGCGTAACATCTGAAGAGAAATATACACACACAAAAATTGGGTAAAAGGAAAGAGAGTGTAGCAATAACAAGAGTTTCCGCTTTGCTGCACGGGTGTGATAAAAGAAAGAGAAGGAAGAAGAAAAAGAGTAGGAAAAGAGAACGATGGAAGGTAACGATACAGGGGAGGAATGAACGAGCGACGAGAGACACAGGGCGAGGGAACTGATGGAGGGGATGAACGTGAGAAGTAAAAGAACGAAGGAAGAGCAAAAGCGAGCATGTTGGTGCTGAGTTGTTCGACGCTAGAGTGGAAAAAATAGAAGGATGAAGAGTAAAGAGGAGGCGCACGAGAGTAAAGAGGAAAGACAAAACGAGTAAAAATTCACGACGAGGAAGTATCAACGCGATGTTTACTCTCGCTACGAGTCGGCTGACTGTGACTGGTTAGAGAAGAAGTTTGTACAGACTCTCGATAAGGTTGAGAACCCTCGTGGATTTACGATACCAGTCGAGGGATGATTACTCGCGATTGTCGTATAATGCACGGCCTTGTGTCGTAAAGAGACACTGGTGACGAGGATGACGATGAGGAACGAGAATGAACTAATATATATATAGACACTTATTTTTTGATTATCATTATGTAAATCATCCTGTCTCTCGCACACATATATTTATATATTTATACATAAGCGTCTTTTTTCTCAAGTATAAAGAACAGGAAGATCTAGTAACGCTGACCCGCTGTCCCTCGCACCGTCCCGAGCGTGAAGGAGGGCCTGAGTTCTGACCGGGAGACGAACTAGTTAGTGGGGGTAAAGAGATCACGTGACCAGTGAGGAAAACTATGTCGAAAATACTCGACGAGCTTTGTCTCGGGAAATCGTTGAGAGATCTCGATCGATCGACAAATTGATGAAAATAATTTAGTTTTTATGTGAAATTTATCTTGATTAGTGCAACTACGTATGGAATTGGCAAGGTGAGATCAACGATACGTCGGAGAAAATTTAACCTCGTGTGTTCACTTAAGCGTTTACACGCATACGCGTATACGTGAAACTATAGTGAGACGAGGTGTTTCAGTCACGAGGTCCTTCGACCCCAGGCGTCTGACAACCCTGTCAGTCACGGACATTTACAGCCTTACAGACTTACAGACTTACAGCAAGGTGAGATAGTCACCTCGACTGCGACGTTGGATGAGCGCCCGCTATCTTTCGGTTTCGGTGCAGCGAGCGTGTGACGAGCCAACGGCTGGGAGAGCACGTGGTGACACTCGAAAGTACCGGATGTTATAGTGGGTGTGCGAAGGAGCTACGAGCAGAAAGCGAAGGAGAAGAGAGGACTGAAGAAAAACGAGAAGGACGTCGTATTATGGGAGCGCGAACATCGAGATTTCTTGTTTACGGTTCATGAAACGCGCTCGTAGCGCGTATCTCAGTTTGTAGTTCGCGCCGTGGCCATGAAGGTGGGGTATACGATGCATCGATCAATTTTTGTGAGAGAAGAAAAAGAGCGAGGGAGGGAGAGAATGATTTTGATGTGCACGAGAACTTTTTCGTGGCGACGACAACGCCTTCGAAGAGCGAACAGCTTACTCTCTTAGTCGCTGAATTTCGTGAGACAGTGTTGGCAAGACGAGAAAGGAAGAAAGAGAGAAACGATCGAAACGTGTCAAGGTCGGTTTCTTCAACTCTTTGGGTTATCGCTGCTGTTGCCACTGGAGGGAGACAGAGGGGGCGGAGATAAGAGTCTGGCTAGGTCCTAAATTTGATTCAATTGAACTCATCCACGAGAGAAATAAGAGGGAATCGGACGGTCAGCGATAACTCGATGGACACTTTGTTACTCTTCTTTATATGCATACTCGTACGAGAGTTGAAAAAAAGCGAATTATTTTCGATGTACGTCGCGTTCTTGTTTAACCGTGAAATAAACTGCAAATTGGACTCGACCGATTGTATTACATGACATCACGAAAATCTCTCGCTCGGTAATGTCTGACTAGAAACATATCGTATACCTCTGTCTATCTCTCCCTCTCTCTTGTTCTGTTTTATCTCGTCTGTACGTACGAGATAAAACCAGTGAGCAAACACACGAAACGTTGGAAATCTGCTTGCGTAAGGTCAGGGGAAAAATCGTCGTCAACGAGAATCCTCGGTCTCTCTCCCCTCCATAATCCAATCTCCATCGCGACATTTTCGGTGGATATTCTCATGGATGAGTGTTTCCTTCTTTGGACTACGGGAAAAATGGCCTTGAACGACTTTACTCAATTAACTCAATATTTTTTTAAGTTAATATTATTATTATTTTGTTTCATAATTTAATAACTATAATTAAATACTAACGATGTTAAATTTAATTCCATTAATTTACGACTAATATCGTAATAAAAATGATAAATGCGATTATGATAATCGATAATAAGTCGATTTATTATCGATCGGGAAATTATTGGTATAAAACGAAACCGGTGGTTTTCTATTTCCCTCGAAATACGAAATATGTATGAGCTACGATACTTTTGCGGCAAACGTATACAACGAAAAGGGTGGTTTGTCGAAACAACGATAACAGTTGCGTTCATTCTCTACTGTTGGAAACGACAGGAAGAAACAAACCTGCACTCGTGCACTTTGTTAGGGGATGCACAGGAGGTAATCTACGATAATGCATTACTCGTATGTGCCATCGATATGCATGAGATAGATGCAAAAGTTGGTTAGGGATGGAAAAACGGAGCTAAAGCTCAACAGTAAGGAGGGAGTGGGTACGTCGTTGACGTTGGGGCTGGCTCCAGGGAGTAAAACGAAGACCAAGCTAGATCCGGGACTCGTTCGACGCCGGGGGTTGGGCGTGGTGCGAGAACCACCCCTAACGTTTCGCCCTCTCTTTCTCACTCTTGCATTCGTTCTTTCTACTTCGAGGGGAACAACGTAGCCAGCACTATACATATAAACACTGGTGTTGCTCTCCGAGACCGCTATCTCACTCATCCCTTTTACTCTCGTGTTTCTCGGTCGCGCTTTTTCCCATGTATATATGAAAACTCTCTTCGTCTCTGTCCCACTCTTTCGATATATATATATATATATACAGAGAGAGAGAGAGAGAGAGAGAGAGAGTTGCAAAAAGCGAGAGAGCGAGAAGGCCCGATGTGGTGCCGGTTGGTCGATACTTCGGGGTCGCGCTTCGTGTTCTCTTTGCTTCGCTGCCGTCGCGTCCGCCGTCGGCGCGTCGCGACGCCGGAATTTCCAACGTCATGGCCGCCACCAAAAACTTAGTGATAAACTCCAGTGAGCCACGCGGCACTCTACGACCGAGAGTTTGAACGACATTTTCTTCACTCGGAAAAAACGGTGAGTCGAATACTCTTCGCTGGTCTCTGTGTGCGTTTAAATATCTCCACGTTTTCGTTCTCGCTATTTTCGTAGGCATGCAATTGTATGGGATGAAATTTTACTTAAGATAAGAAATAATTTATTTAGGATCAAATTACAATGATAATATTTCAATATTAGTGGCACGAATGAAAAACTAGACACGACCGAATAAAATGTGATAACAAAACGCTTGCGATAAATCGAAATGATTGACTTTTATTATTCAATTTCAAGGATGAAATGCCAATTATTTATCCCCGGCATAGAAAATAGTCTCTACGAGAAATTGAATTTCCAGATAATTCATTGATTCGACCCGATTAAACTTTGATTCGCGCTAATAAAACCTTTCCACGATTACATTGAGTCGATGAAAATTCATTCAAGACGAGAGTCGAAACTCGAGAAATCTGAGACGGTTAAAGTGCCGGAGTCGCCAGAGATCGCGGCGTACGCATATGTTTCGTATCGTCGTCGTACTTCACTGATTACAAGACGAGACTGCGGGAGGAGGCAATTCGCGACTCTGTCAAAGTGTATTAGTCGTCAAAGGAGGAAGAAAAAGAAGAAGAAGAGATGGCTGAGAGGGAAGAGAGCGTCGAGACAGAAAGGGTTGGGCAAAGCAAATTGGCATTGCGTCGCTTCTTCGCGAGAAGAGAAATAAATCATGCGCTGTCGGCTCTCTCTTTCTCTCTCTCTCTCTCTCTCTCTTTCTGTGTATCTCTTGATGGCTGGACAGCACGCCGCGGCGCTGTGTGGCGCTCTCTGCACGTTCCGGTCGTCTGTACAGAGGGCGCTCACGTCCGCGCGCGCACGCGATTTGTGAAACACACGCGAGAAGCAAGAGAAAAAAAGGAGAAAGAAGAAGAAGAAGAAGAAGAAGAAGAAGAAGAGGAAGAAGAAGAAGAAGAAGAAGCGGCAAACAGCAGCAACAGTAGAGAAGCAGCAGAAGGAGGAGTCAAGTTGTTTATTTGATGGCGCCATAAAAGGCCTCTTTACGTTTATCTCCCGTTTAAAACGCTCCCATAAAACCGGCGACTGCACACACAAACCATCAAATACGCATAAATCATCTCGCGAAACGGTCGCGGGAGCTCTTGCTCACGCGCTCGCGCGCGAGCGCGGACGCGAGCGAGCAAACCTCGGCCCGACGCCACCAGCTTCGTCGGTAACAAGCCCGCGTGCGCGAACTTTTCGCATATTACGCGCGTCTCACGATCTCGTTCCGACGAAAAAATAAAAACAAAACTTCACACGCGACGTATCGCGTCGAAATAAAATCTTCGACCACTACCGATAGACCGTTCACGGGTGATCTCCGTTAGCCGACGCTGTCGAACTCGCCTTACGCTCTTCGACATTTTCAATCTCGCGTGTTATTTTTTCTTTTCATTTTTCGATAACGATAATTTTACGAGATACGAATGTGATTTATCGTATGTACAAGGGAAATTCTTGATCGACGTAAAAATGTTTTACGACAACCGCGTGTCAAAGGTGAGCGGGTTTCGAATAAATGAGGCAAAAATCGTTGTTAAGAGATAATTACGACCAATTAACGTTGAAGATACGGAGATTGAATTTTTTTTATACTTATTTTCCTTCAATAATGAATATTGAGAGATTTTTATAGTAATCTTTAAGTCGAATAATTTATTTAAAAATTTGCCTTTTTCGAGGATAGCCCGTTCGACTCTGCTTGCGCGTCCTCACCCTTCGCGACGTTTCGGAAAAGTGACGACTTTTTTTTTAACTCGGCTGTCGGTATCGCCACTGTATACTGGCCGATCGTCAGGTGAAGGAACGAACGGCGGTGAGGGAAGCAAAAAATTGAACGACCTTGTCAAAAAGACGTATAACAGTAAAACAGCCCGCGGGGCAACCCTTCTCGCGAACGCTCTCTCTCTCTCTCTCTCTCTCTCTCTGTCTTTTCCTCTAGGCCATCCATTTTTACGTCGCTTTTCGCGTACGCGGCAATATATTACCACCTATCTATACAAGCGTTTTGCCGTAACCGCCCGGTCAGGTAAGAAAACTCGGAATTGGTATGACCTCGTCGCGCAAGTGCAGCGCGCGAGGTAAAAAAAAAAGGATAAACTCTTTTTCGAGTTGCAGGTAACGCGCGGAGCTGTCGAGGAGAGGTAAGAAAAAAAAATGGGTATGACCTTCGGGCGATCGTTAACGCGGCCAACCCTTCTCGTGCTCCGTCGCGGATTTTGACGCTACGGCCTTGAGTCAACCCTTACCGCGTCGATGCGTCCTCTCGCCTCTTCGTCCATCCCCGTCTATTCTCCCTGACGAAGAAAATTTTTCTAGGACTAGCGACGCGAGGAATCCTTGTATAGAAAGGAAGAAAAAGGAGAAAAAAAACACGGGCGAAGAAAAAAAAATCGTCCCTGACATTCCACGTGAGAGGGAGACGAAAAAATGTATTTCTCGGTTCTCTCCGTGGGCGGTTGCGAGGAAAATAATATCACGAATTTATTTCTTATATTATTATCGGACACTCTTTTTTCACTCTCTATCTCTCTTTTTCCTCTCGTGTTCCGGAATTAAATTGGACTCGGGGCAAAATTTATCCGAGTTTTTAATGCGCCCTCTCTCTCGCTTTCTCGCTCTGCCCTCCGTCTCGTCCCGGTGCAAACCACGAGATATGAACCCCGCAGATCCTTCCCCCATCGTGCGCGCTCCGGCACGTGAATATTTTTCTACCATATCGTTTAATATTCATTTCCACGCTACGCCATAAGATCGTGCAAAAATTCCGTACTTTATTTCCCCTTTTGATTCCCTTATTTTATTATTAAAACGCGAAAGGATAAAATATCAAATGTTTCACAGTCGCTTTTTGCGAATTAAGTCGTCCAATTATTGGACCCGTTCGATTTAAAAAGAAAATAACTAATTCAATTAGGAAAGAATTCCGTTTTTTTTTTCGATGCGTTTTTGTATTTACAAATCTCGAACGATGTAAACGATGATGAATTTCAATTGCGAAATAGGAGATTTGAAAATGTCGTTCGCGTTACAAAGTCTCGCGACGATTAAAAGCCGCGGAGAAATTTCGAAGATATTAGATCGATATCATCTTCAACAAGACTTTAATTAGATTTTACGCGTTGATTAACTCGCTTTACTCGAACCTCATCCCCCCCTTAACTTCGTCACTGTCGTTCCAACGATATATACGTAGGCGAAACGTATTATACGCGTATAACCTTCCATACGAACGGACCAGCCGCTAAGCTTTTAACGAGTAAACTTCGATAAGCTTCGATAACTTTTAGGACCGAGAGTAACAAACTCGATACATCCCTGTAGTATAGCACACACGTAGCTCGATAAGATAAAGTAAAACGGAACTTTGCCCAGAATTCTTGATTCTCGAGCCAAGTACGAGTCGAAACCTCCGACGGAATTAACGGTGAACCGCAGTCAAGGTCACGCACCCCTAAGTCTCGGTACTTACTGAAAAGGAGGAGGGGGTTGACCGGAAAAGGGTTGTTTTGTAAGTTTTACGATCTCTCAGACCGCCGCTCGTTTCGCCGACTCGTACGTGTACAAGGATCGTAACTCGTTGTTTTTTTTTCTCTTTTTCTTTTTTCTACCAGTTGACTGGTCAAGGTCGCGCGGTCTTCCGGCAACGTCTATAATCAACCCTTGCTTCCGCAACGAGCTTCGAAGGAGTGTCGCGAGAGAATAACGCCGCGCAAGGATTCCCGTCGTGACCGAGGAACCTTCCTCATCGAGGGTCTTCGAGAGAGACACAAAAAAGTGAAGAAAAAAAAAAGCAAGCAAGGATCTACTTCCCGAAGGGTTAAAAACCCTCCAAGGGGACGACGCGCATTTGGAATTATACGACTTAACCTCTTTCTCTCTCTCTTTCTCCTTGCACCCTCTCGATTTTTTTGTTCATCCTAGAGCCTACCTGCCAGGCGAGAAAGAAAAGAAGCACGGAGTTGCCGGAAGTTTTTACGACGTTTACACAGCTATAGAGCGTTGGGTCAGAGGGACAAGTCCGCGAGTGCTCATCGTCCAGGAAGCGAGCCACAAGAGCGAGAGTGAGAGAAGGACATAGACCGTAAAGGGACAAACTGCGAGACCTTTTGGCCTCTCACGGGCTCATCGTAAAGGGGTAATCAGTCCTCGGCTAGAAGCGGACCAGACCTTGACTCTAATGTCTCTCACCCTGTCGCCCCCCCACTCTTCACCCCCAAAATAGTCCGTACTATTTCCCCGACGAATCTCTATCTCGCTCGGTTCTCTCTTTTTTTTCGCCCGCTTCTCTCTCTCTCTCTCTCTGTCTCTCTCTGTCTGTCTCGCTCCCTCTTCCTCACGTCGCCTTACACCCGCAGCTTTTGAACTCTGATCTCTCACTATTCGTCTCTCGTCTCTCAAGCGTTTATATACACGTATATACATATAACTCCGTCGTCTTTCTCTCGTTGGTCTCTTTGACGCTGCCTCCTATCCGACTGTCTCTGGCCCACTGTCAGCATTCACGTGTCGAAACTTGTCTACGAAACAACCACTCGGTCGTGATCCACCGTCGTGAAAAGTATAATCGCGAAAATGAATTCATCCAATAACCAATGATTAAGTTTCATCCAATCGTGTAATTCGGCGTGTTTCGTAAATTCGACGAACTACGAAGTGGTTTCGATATCAGTGCGAGAACTGGGTTAGTCAAGAGACCGATCGGTCCAGACGTTAAAATCCGCGACTTCGTATTCCCTAATCACACATATACATATATACCTATATAGATACATATATATGTAAGAATCTTCGCGACAATCAGTGTGACATGTTCTCGAATTGTTATTCGTGTTTCGTGTCGTTCGTTCGTCGTACGTGCGTGTATCGATATATCGAATATAAATGTGTGCGTCGATTCGCGCCGATACGAGACTCGCGTAAAGTGAACGCAACGTGTATGTGTGCCCTCGGAGATTAGGCCTCGAGAGTACACGATCCTCGCGGAGGTCTTTGATACGACTTTACCGTACTCGGGTGAATCGTGCTTCGATCCTACTATATATATATATATATATTTATATACCGATAGTGTGTGTATATATATATATATATGTTATAAGTCAGAGTAGAAGGAGAAGGAAACACAGCAGAGTGGAGGCGAACGAACAGCCGGTAGGTCGGAGAGTCGATAATCGACCCATGCCCACGAGCTCCCCGCGCGCGCGGTGGCCATTTTGAATTCGTGCCTGGTGATGCGCTCTCGGCTCTCTTCCGAGTGCTTCGGACCCTCGCCGTCTATTCCCGATGCTGCAACGCGCCATCATCGCGAGACTGGACGACCGCGAGAATCAACGGTCTTAACGTTATATTCCATTAGATACTGCACGTATAGATATATATATATATATTTATATAGAGCGCTTTGGCTTTAGTTGGCTCGACTTTTTTCTTTTTTTTCGTCATTACTTCGCGTCTTCTTCGTTTCGCTTCTTCATCGTCGACTCGCGGCTGTTCCCCTCGAGCCCTCTTTACTCTCGTTTTAACCAGGAGCGTCTAAAAAGTCGGCGAAGTCAACGAGAGGAGACCGCAACTCGCGATTCTCTCCCTTTTACTGCACGACGAATTCCTCCTTAACCCTCCTTCCTCTTAACCACCCCTCCTCCCTTCACCAATACCTCGGGGTTTTCAATGAGAATTTGCGCTTACCCTAAACGGTTTTGTATATCGACGACATAAAGAAAAGAAAAATGACCTTGTTAATAGCTCGCTCGCTGGTAAATCGCGAGAGCTACCGAAAGAATTCGAGTGGCGCGTCGTACCACCAGAAGAGTTTGCACCGAGCTCGCTTCGTGCTACCGAGTAAACTTTGCGAGACTTTCATCTTGTTTTATTTCTCTTCTTTTTGCGTAATTTTATTTTTTTGTTCGTTTAGTGGCTGTACAACTCGCGAATTAGTTGGTTTCTCTCCTACTTCGCAGCGCGATAATCTTCGCTGTGTTATTTAACGTTTTTTGTACTGTTTTTCTTTTTATTTTTTTTTTTCTTCAACGCTCTTTCAGACCGTTAAAGCGATATTCCGGCAAGAATGGAGCAACGAGAGGTACGACGGTATTCCGTGGAACGATCGTTGCACGGGAGAATATTTCTTATTTTTTTCCGCGATCTTCTCGCGCGTTCACGCTAGAGTTCATCCGCGACGGACTATTTTTTCTTTGCCATCGAGCGACGAGATGGGCAAGCTAAACGATTTTATAACCGTGAATTCTATCGGTAAAGGGGTTTTCGAGAATCGAGGAACGACGGTACGAAGACTCGAGGAAGAAGTTCGTTCGAGTATTAAATACAAAATAAAACGAAGAAAAAAAAACAAAAAAAAACAAAAAAATTAAAAACGATTCTCTTCCTACTTCGATATTTCGAAAACAGCGAGAGATCTTTCCGATGGTTTCTCGACGTTTTTTTTTCCTTTTCACGAGCTCGAGTTTACACGAGCGTTTTATACGCTTCCCGTACCTTATAACTCTTGCTCTCTCTCTCTCTCTCTCTCTCTCGCTCTCTCTCTCCCTCTCACGATGATAATATTAAACAACAAATATAAACTTGTATAACAGCTCTCGTTAAATACGAAAAATTATGTATTCACTCTCAGCTTGTATCGCGTGTACGCGACGAGCTTATCTCGTCGGTAATTAAACCTCAACGAGTACACGCGCGCGTGCTTTTCCGAAGCTTCATCGGTGCGATATCACCGCGGCGACACACGCGGTACGCCTAGCGCGTCGCGTACCGACGGAAGCTGAACGAAAGAAAAAAAAAGAAAAAAAAAAAGAAGAAATATTCGAGCACGAAATTCCCAAGGCCTTTAGATTTATCAACGCAATCAATTTCCCGTCTCGATATACGTACGTACGTGTAAGTGAATAATTAGTTAATTAATCCGAATCGATTTCGACTAATTAATTAATGAAAATACGGCCAAATTTGAATCCCTAATTATTCTCCTCGACGTGTTCTCGTTCTTCTTGTTCTTCTCTCGAATATATTTCGTGTCGTCCGAATCGTCATGAATAATAAATTTTCCATTCGTATAACAGAAGGATATCACGCGAGGAAAATAATTCGTGGCAAACGAAAATACATCACGTCGATAAATACAATCGTACATACGTACGTGCGAGTGCGAATAATCGATAATCCATCGGCATAATGGACGAGTTTTATTCCCCCGGCCTATATGGAGGCAAAGAGAGTGAGTGGGTAATTAATTACCGTTGTATTATAATTACGATCGCTCGTGTATTCCGATTGCGCATCGGCTCGATTATACCACCCGGTAGCTAATCACGCTGGAAAATTCTCTCCCAACGATCACGGTCCATTACGTTTCATTTGGAACTTCGCGCAAACTGCCAATATGCGCAACGAAGTAGTCGTCACGTGCGTGTAAAACTGTTATTATCGTAAAACATTATTTTCTAATGATAACGCGATAACGAAATCACGTCCAATACTTCATCTTTCTATCGTTTCAGGTATTAATAAATTTTATTATTATCACCGGATAATAAAATATCATATATATATATATATAATATACCGGACTATTATATGTGGAAAAAAATATATATATATCTGTATATAAAATAATATCAGAGGATTACAAACGACTTGGGTGTAATCCGCAATCGTTCAATGTTACTCGGGGTACACGGCCTTACGGCCAAAGTGAACATTGATACGTACGTATATTATACAGACGATTATGGTACAAGGAGTATATATGGATTTCCTGGTCGATCGATTCAACGATGGGAGGTCATATAGGAGAAACGTTTCGCCAAGCGTGCGAGTCTCGAGGTTTTCTCGTCGTTGTATATACGTGTGTAAGGAGCGTGTTTATGAATAAAGTGGCTCGTATCGTTCGAGGTATATATACATACACGCTTCGTGTGTCTCTCGGCGACAATGGCCAATTCGTTTCTCTTATACGGCGAGCATGCTCTGACTGGACATTTTGACCCGTCCAGCTCTCTCGTATGCGAGAGAGAGAGAGAGAGAGAGAGAGAGAGAGAGAGAGAGAGAGAGAGAGAGGCGAGACAACGAGCGAGCGCGAGAGAGAAGGGGAGATCGAGAAACGGCCATATTGGCTCGGAATACTGTGTAAAGCGAGTTGGTCGAACGGGTGATTCTTCGGTCACGCCTTCTCTCTCTGTCTCTCTCTGTCTCTCTCTCTCTCCTCCAACATGCGCATATCAGAACTTTCGTGTATGATGAGCTTGAATCTCTCTCACGCGAGCTGAATCAGTTTCGTCTCAGCTTGGTTCTTCTAATAACGTTCTCTCTCCCTCTCTCTCTCTCTCACACACACAGTTTCTCTCGCGTTCTCTGTGTACTTTGCTACAAATTCGCAAACTCGAAATGGCGAACATTCGTTGAAAGTTTATCAACGCGATACTAAATAATTAACCCGCGAATTTGTCAAGGTAGATGGAAATAAATATCATCGGGACGAAATATTATTCGATTTTAAGAAAAATGTTTATCGCCCACAAATTTCAATGGAGTCGCATGAAATTTGACGTGACCGAGAATGAAACCTAATCAAATTTCTCGTCGACTCAAAGATCTCGTTCGACTCGAATAAAATTCGTTAATAAAAAATCAAAAAAATCTCATCCATCGAATTTCCCTCACGAAAGATTCTCATCAACATTATTCTCATTATTATTGAAGAAACGTTTCTACGTTTTCATGCGTTTCTTTTTTTCATTCTCGGTTTTTATTAAACCTTGGTACAAGTTTCGATCGTACCGTGAGAAAAATCCGGGCGCCATAACACACGCCGTAGGTACGTACGTACCGCGTAAACGACCTCGGCGTCGAGGGGATTTAATGCCGCTGGTTGTAAAGTCTAAAAGTCTCCCCGGAGCGAGGGAGAAAGAGAGAACGAGTACGAGTAAAGTTGCTCACTGCAACGATGGACGACGACGACCGTTGCATAATTTATGTTTTTGCACACATACGCGAGATTAAATATATATAAGCAACTATACGGGGCACGATGTTGTCTACCTGGCATTGGCTCTCGTACATTTACAGCTGAAAGCGTCGCTGCTCTAATGGAACATTCCGCGTGATACATACCGACCGGAACGTGAATTTTCTGCTCGATTGTCTCGAATAACGATACATCATTAAATTCGAACGACATCGGTCATCGTTATCGATATAGATATAGATATTTTTTAATCGTCACTCGTATATGAACGAACTCTCTGCGCGACACGTCATATACGAGCGATCGAGGAAAACGACGTCATATCGGTCTCGCTGGTGGCGGTATATGACGCGATCATCGCATACACATACGCTTAATGCTTTATTGCTCAGATTTGAGAGCGAGTTGAGCAACGACGTAACGATCGATACATCGAACGTGTTACGATTAGCTAGATCGCATATGTTTCTCGTCTGTCTCGGATTCTCGAGACAGCTATATGTCCTCTCTCCCTCCCGGACACACGCAGTGCACGTAGATACGAATGGACGGGGCAAGTTCGCACGCGGATCGCTAATTCTTTAATCCTCTTTGATACGTGTAATCGAGATACCACTCGTTTCCCATTTTATTTCCATTTTCGAATTAACGCATCGAGTGCGATATCTCGGGATTGAACGATAAAAAAATATTGAATACGAGATAAAAGTTAGAGATAGAAGATTGTAATTTCATTACTTCAACCATACCGTAACATATCCGCTCGTCTTTAATCGTCAATTTTCAATTTGAATCGAGTTCGATAAAGAAACGGTGCTTCTCGAATAATTAACGATCGAGAGAAACCTCGATCGAGCGTGATTATTTTGTAAAATTTAATGAAATTAATTCGCTCGGTTAAAAGTAATTTTTATTACAATTGTTTTTTGTTTTTAATCACTGAATTCTCGTGTCTAATGTGAATCGCTTTGGAAATAAAGACGATGATTTTATTTCTCGTTATATGAGCCTGAATATAGAGTTCGCCGTGTGTCATGAAAATTGCACGAGGATCGCGAGAAGAAAGAGAGCAGAGGAGGGACGATCGAGAAACCTAGAGTTTAACGACTCCGTGAGTCCGGATCTCTCTCTCTCTCTCTCTCTCTCGCTCTCTCTCTCAGTAGCTCGTCAGATACGTTCTAACGGTTCTCAGCAGGCTCGCGTAATTATCATTTTTATATTTTTTTTCCGATCCGCGATCAATTAAATCGCTAGCCATCGGAGTTGCATCCAAAGTGTTACATAGTATACGAGGTTATCCAGTGGCGTGTACCGGTCATTATGGTCCGAGTGTGTCCATTAAACCCCTCGCTGCTAACAGGCTTATTCACTTTGATCAAAAAAATATATATATATATATTTATATATATATATACGTATACATACGTGTAAAAGCGAACGACGAGATCTACTCGAAGCCACATTTAATGCCGTGAGAGAGACGTTGATCTCGCGCCGGCCAAACAACCAACGAGTTAGCGTTCAACGCCTCGAGAGCCGAGGACTTGGCAAGCCAACTCTTTGGTCCATTAGCCTCTAACGGCTCTGTGTTCAACGTCTCTCGTTCGCGTATGACACTTTCTTGACGAATCCTGTTCTAATTTTATTCTCTCGGCAATTCGCCCCACGAGTTTTACGAGATATTGTGAAAATTGCGAAACTCGAGAACGTCAAACCCCCTAGTGCGACATTTATTATTATTTTTATTTTTTCGTATTGAGAAACACGTCACGCAACTTTCGAATCAAAAGTCATTCGGAATGGTTTTATATGATGGAATAACGATCGCTCCTTATTGCGGAACTGTTCGCTAGAAAACGTGTTAAAACAGTCCAGTCTTATTCGTGAATCGTGTTTCACATATATTGACGTCACTGAGCTCGATGCCGTGGACGCCCACGCGATGATTGACCCTAGAGCAAATCGTATATTCCTCTATTCCTTTTTTAACAAATGCATCCTAGCTATGGTCGAACATGGACGAGAGATAACGAGAACCTTAATATGGAAAAATAATAATTCCACTCGTTTCACTTAGAACATTCCTCTGCGTTGTCCACGTACCGACGATAGGCTCGTCGCAGACTCTAACATCGTCCGCGAGAGTATCTTCGCGCTCTTCGAGGATTGGCACAAATCCAAAGAATCATTGAAAACCCCAACAAAAAAAATTGGCCTCGAGCGATTGGCACGGGACAATTAAACTTATTCCGAGTGAAATAAAATCGTCGCGACGATAAAACGACATTCGTGAAAATGGTAGTTTCAAAATTATTCCCACTATGTTTAATTAATTATCTAAATTAAAAAAAAAATGCCTGTTTCTCCGATTCGACAACTGCGAACGAGATGGAACCCGTTGGAAAATTATATCCTCGATGACCTCGATAATAACAACGTTCTACAACCCCGTGACAACAATGATCGAGGTAATAATCGTCTCGATTATGACTCCGATCCGGAAAACGATGAATCGAAGAATAATTTTTATTGCCCCGTCGTGACGTCCAACGAGATTTATCCCTGTACAATAAAACCTTGGATGGAACATCGGGAGTCGGTTCATCGTAATGAGTCCATTCTCCGAGGGATATTTCGTGCCGAACGACCGGGTCGTGGCTGTAGGGGCGTAGCCCGATAATCGCGGTTTCTGCATCAGGTAATACAATGCTTCGCCAGAGGTCGGCCATGACAGTTCGGAATCCGAACAGGGAAGGACCGAGAGGGATGGAGCGTAAAGGTCCCGGGAGCTAAAATTACCAAACTGGACACGAGAGCTACGTGCACCCTATATCGAACAGAGAGTAAAAGGGGAGGGGGTAACCTCGCGCAATGTGCCTGTCGTCATATCCGGTGCAGGACGGCAGTCCGCTCTGCGGATAGGTCAATGGTGTTCTTCGAGCTCTCTCGAATACTCGTCTCTCTCTCTCTCTCTTTTTCCCTCTCGTTTGCATTACGACGCGCCCCGTGGCCTCGTAAATAATCCAGCTAGCAATTAGTGCAGCAGCAGGGCTGTGGCGAGAGGCGGCAGACGCAACGTGAGCTACATCGATGAGTGGGTGGAGGGATTTGCACGAGAGAGAGAGAGAGAGAGAAATGTCGCGTAGATGAGGCAAGGCTACCGGTGCAGAGCCCCACAATTCATCCAACCCCCGTTTCTAGTAATAACACGAGAGAGGGTTGGGGGGTGAGTGAAGGCATTGCTAGGGTTCGTCTCTCTCTTTCTCTCGTTTCCACCACGATCCGAATATAGAATTTGCGCAATAATCGGCATAATACACGGCGAACCGAGAGAGGGCAGAGCGTACGCCGAGAACCATGGGGGAATATATACGTATGATTTTCGCTCGGGATTCTCCATAGGCGTGACCAGCCTGCGAAATGGCAATACTGCCTGACGGTCGACGAGACCGTCTGGATATGTATACGCACACCCCAAGGGAGGGATGTATATATGAAATCGTGAGCTATTACATAAGGGTAGTATCCGCTAGGTGCGTATATATAGGTATACAATTCCATCGATATATCGATATAACGTAGTACGTTACGGGGATATAATGACGGAAATTGCGAGGGTTGCGATTGTGCCAAGTTATTATTATCGTTATGGACAATTTATATAGATAGCCACGAGAGCGTCATGCAAGATGGACGGTGTCTCGCTCGGGACAGGGTGAGAACAACAAATTGTGATATATCGCTCGACGCGATCCGGAGTAGTTTTTTTTGCGTAGGCCTCCTTCCTTGCTCATTGCGCATTTATATTTCACGTTATTGCCGTTTCTATCGAGACTATAGGTAAATTTCTCTCGGGAGTTGAAAATGCGCCGGAGGACACCGCGTATTCGATCATATACCGATCGGTTATAGAGCGAATGAGAGTCCTTGGTCCGAGTGACGAATTTACGAGAGATCGTAATCGCCATACGCTTCATTGACAACTTGAATTCGCGTCTCTCTCATTATTATCATTATCCTTTTTTTTCCCTTGCCTTCTCTACGTTGTATTTTATCGATTTAATGTGATTTTCACTTCGGCACTGGCGTTATTTCTACATTCAGGAAATTTGATTTTTTTTTTTTTCAGCACCGTGAATTTAATTTATTAATATTCGAGGATACTTTCGCGTTAGTTTCGCGAAACCTCGTTTCACGCGAAACCACGGAGGATATCGCGCGGGGGGAGAAAAAAAAGGTCGCTGGGCTCGAAGAGAGCGCGTGGAGACGCGAGATGCTCGCGAGGCAAAACGTCGTTTATGGCTCAACGGGAATAGCCGTGTATACATCGTTAAATGACGTCATCTAACGAATCGCGTATTAATATAGTATTTATAGGCGTTCTCTCTCTCTCTCTTTCTCTCTCTCTCTTTCTGTTCCATCGGCATCTTGCAATACGATCGTAAAACCTCACGAGAGACCAAACCGATAAATTTAGCGAAGCATACACACACACACACACACGCGCGCGCGCATACGTCATGATAAAATTGACGCTTTCTATAATGGCTGAAGATCAACGATGCCGGAGTCTAATGCTCGTCGATTACCGTAAAAGTACAAACCAAATGTTATTACAGCGAATATCGATTATAATTTAAAATTGCTATCGTTAAATTACGATCAATGTCCTTATCAATCTCGTTCCGGAATAAAAATTACATTCTTTTATTGCCGTCGATCGAAAGTCCATTTTTTATTCTCAACCGGAAAGTTACACATCTTACGATTTCCTTCTCGGGGAGATCCTGAGGAAGCCGTTCGACGAGGCGAATTTCCAATTTCGCGAAATCTCAATTATATTACATTTGGTCACAATCAAGAGAGAAACGGGAGAAGGATATTGGTGAGAGGGAGGGAAGGGAGGAGGCAGAGGAGCAATATTCGCTTGAACGATCTTGCTCGCAATCTCCGTTGAGACTGAATAAAGTTACAAGCTATAAGAGCCTCGTACTAATGCCATTACCAACTGCCAACCGTGCAAAGCCGACACTCGCGCGCGATCGACCGTTCGGCCATTTATTTTATTTTATTTTAGGTTATTCGCTATCCGAGGATTTTTTTTTTACTGAATATCGTCGTGTGTATAGATATAGCGATAGGAGGGAAGGAAAGAAAGAAAGGAAAGGAAAGAAGAAAAAAAAATACTAATACCGGTACAAAAGATCGTCGGTGAGTATTGGTGGAGGCGGGAAAGACCGGATTGTACGTCAGTGCAAATAAGGATGGGGATAAAGAGAGAAGTGAAAAGATCCGCGTGGAGGCATTCCAAGCGGCGTTTACCAAGGTGGTGTATATTGCAACATATGCTCTATCCTATGTATATATGTATACACACACACATATATATATACATATATATACATATACGTGAATGTTCTTTACCCTCTTTCTTTATTTTTTTTCTTTCCTTCGCCATTTCGGTCGCTCTCTTAAATCCCGTAACTTAACAAAGTAACGACATGCTGCTGAACCTCTCTCCCTCTCGCTCTTTCGCAAGGAACCTCGAGACGATGCCCCGTGTGGCAGAAAGATAAAGGGAGTGTGTGTGTGTGTGTGTGTGTGTGTGTGTGTGTGTGTGTGTGTGTGTGAGAGAAAGAGAGAGAGAGAGAACAGGGGGAATGGCGGCGAGAAGGTGAGGCCAAAAGAAAGATCTTTCGGTGTGTCTGGTATCAAGAGACTCGAAGGTCGTGAAATCTCTCGCGTGCTCTACGAATCCTCGCACGCACACACGCATACGCAATAATGGCGGTGGCGTAGATATATATCCAAAAGAGATAGGCACGTAAACGACGGAAGGAAAGGTCGAAAGGTGGGAGAGTACCGGCCTATCGCGTGAAAGAGCGCGATTAACGAGAAATAATTGAATACGTAGGGGAAGAAATATAAAGAAAATGGTGAAAATGTTTAAGAGAACGAAGATAATGAAGAAGTGGAAGATGAAGAGGAAAAATCGGAGGACAAAATAAAAGGAAGCAACGAGAATTTCGCGAAGGACGAAGTTTTCGAACGATGGAGAAGGGAAGAAGACAAGGGGTGGATCGAGTTGGAAAACGCTCGTGAGACTCGAAAAACGTATATAGCTAAATGCGCTGTACTTTGTGTTGTACTTTTTGAACGAGAGTACGGACGAGGCTAAAGTTTCGCTCGTAAAGCGAATAGAGACGAAAGAAAAAGAAAAATTACATCAACTCGGGCGTCTCTCGTCGCGAAGAAGCAAGAAGAGTGAAGAATAACGAAGCGACGTTACAAGGAGCGAAAGGACTGTCGCAACTTTCTTACGTACGTGTTGGTGTGTAAACACATACATACGCGCACGTCGAACAGACTCTTGGTCGTTGTCGTTTCGCGTCGCGAAAATTCTCGCTTTATTTCCCTCGAAATACTTACGTCTCGTTGTCGTCGTCATTGTCGTTGTCCCGACACCAGGTATGTCGTTCGCGTCTTACTTACGAGCCACATTGTCCCAATGGACGAAATACACGAGTGCATTAATGTATGATAAATATTTTCCGCGGTGATAAACATATAAGTAAGAGATATTGGAAGGTGGCCAAAAATTGTTTAAATTAAATCAAATCTGTCCTATTGTGTTACAAATAATTGGAGGATTGGCCTCGTGACAAATCGCACACTTTATTGAAACGATATTCTTTCATTGATTAATCAAAATTCATCCGAAAATTATTTAAATTGTCAGCATTTATAAGAATTTAAAAAAAAGGTGCGTATACTTTTTTTAACGTTATAAATAAATAAAAAATGTGGCTAGAGGAAATTTTCTCGTAATGAAACGAGAAGATCAAAAGTTTTGCCGCGCCTCGAAGAAAATCTCTTCTGAAAAGCCGCTCGCGGATCGGGCGTATTATTCGTGCGCGTCGATGAGACGAGCGAGATTAAAACAAAGGGAAGCGTGAGAGAACGAGAACAAAAGAGAGAGAAAGAGAGAGAAAGGGAGAATATGGAAAGAGGTAAAAGAGAGGATATAGCGAAGCAAAATGGCAAATCCGAGGACTCTTGGAGCTCTTGGCGCATGGTAAGATGGTCCTCTCTCGTCCTTTGTACATTACCACCTATACACCGTCGAGACTTCGAGAGGGTCGATGAGAGAAGAAGGCCGAGTAAGAAAGCTCTCTATAGGTACGCGGCTTTTCTTACCTTTACCTCTCTCCCGTATACTCGCGAACGTTACTCTCCTCTTTCTCTTTCTCTTCGCGTATAGAAAGAGAGAGGATGGCTTGCATATAAAGTGGATGGGAAATGAGCAGAGCAAACTCTCTTTCTCTCTCGGCTTGCGCCAGGTTGCATCTATACAAGCGAAAAGCTCGACAGAGCAAAAGAAAGAGAGAGAGAGAGAGAGGAAAAGGGGTGTTCATATACTCTTTGCTCTTTTTGCAACTATACGAACGAGTCGCTTTTTCGTGCGGTACACACTGGGCGAGCTTGTATAAACATTTTCCCATCGCGCGCATAGATAGGCACTCATGCTGGCTAGCACCATACCTTATGTATATATATATATAGTATATATGATTTTATGTACCTCGTAGAGAAGCGTAGATAGTCGCGGCCAAATACATTGTAGAAAGGAACACATTATGCATATATATTATAGATATGCATGTGTACTCATATATACAGGTATATATATATGCGCTGGATTATATACTATATACAGAAAATATCTAGTTAACTGTGTACACAGTCCATGTTACTTATATATATAAATATATGTACAAAATTCGATGTCGCATAAGTCTATGTACTCAGTGGTCAATGTAACTTTATATACGATATAGCACATAGAGCAAAGCTTATATATATATATGTATAGGTGTTATATATATTTGTATATATAAAGTTTCTATTATGTATATATTGGAGTATTGTACGTAACAGCAAGTGTAATATATAGAGTGAGACACGAGCGTCGAGAAAACGGAAAGGCTTTTGGCGAGAAGGGTGGGTGGGCTATCGGCGCACAGGGTGCTCTCAATGGCTGCACAATTTTCAACTTTTGCCATCGCCACACGCCGAGGATGGAAAATGGAGAATCGTCTCTGCAGAGAAACCGGTATACGTAGGGGCATTCAAGAGCGAGGAAGAGAGAAAGAGAGAGGGTTAAATCCCTTTTCCTTCGTTTCGCCAAAGTTTCCGGCCCGCAACCGGAACGCTCTCGGCCCTCCTGTACCCCCTGCCTCAAGCCTCTCCCGACGATTTTCAAGAGAAGCAGCCCCTCAACCTTACCCGAGAATAGCACAAAATTCAACCCTTTTTTATCATATATATATATATATATATATTAGATAAATATATCCATTTTTATATTTTGCGAAGGTTATGGAACATTTTCAACTCCCTTATCTGAAAAACCAATTTGTCTGTCGATCTTACGCACATCTATCTCGAGACGAAGAACGTGTAATACTTTCATATAAATTACGATCAAATCTTAAGATGTAAATTATCTCTCGTTGAAATTCGAACGATCTATCGTCGATAAACGAAACACTTATCTCGTTAATAAATCTGTCACTCCTTCACAATGGTCCTCTTACGTTTTGACCCTTTTTTAAAATCTTTTTCAAATATCCCGCGGTTATCGTGAAAATTCGAAAGTGATTGACCGCCGCCCCATTTGTCACGGGGCTTAATTTATCTCTTACCCTCCGTTCGATCTTCGTGAATCGGGGAGAATAAGGTAACCGAACAAAAGAGATACGAGGAATCGCCAAGGCCAATATCGAGAAAGACGAGCGTGTGCGCGGTGAGTGAATGCTTTCGAACGTGCGCACGGCTTTGTGTGCGAGTTGGTGCCGAACCATCAAAGTCGCTATAAATTAACGACGCGGCTTCCTCGTTCCCGGAGATCGTTAAGTACGCGTGTGTATCCCACCGGGCGTTACGCCGTTAATCATGCCCGCGAGACGTTTTGCGTCGCGGTCGCGTACAACATTTATTCGTTCTTTTCTCGTTCCCATTTCTCCCATTCCACCTTCCTTCGTTCTTTGCCTCTCTAATTAAGAACGGATCGAACTATCGCGTATAATAACATCAACCTTCGTGACGATTCTGATTCGACGAGGAGTTCTCGTATCCGGGGATAATAAGTCTCTCGAGATTAAATTATTTTCGACAGATTTACGAAATAATTCGCTATTTTCTCATTCTAACTAAACATCGGTCGAATTTTAGACCGTACTTTAAAACGATCCAATAATATTTGTCTATATCGTCTAGCTCGATGAACGTTCTTCTCGAGAGACATGGATGAAGAGAGAGAGAGAGGGAGTGAATAGAGTTTGGTGGAGCCAGATGCTTTCCACGACCCAAACACCACCCTGTCGCGCCTGCTGCTAACGCGCGAGTTTCGTCACACAGAAATCGCAACGAGACCTCCTCTATACTCCTATATACCTATGTACGTACGTATACTTAACATAAGGGATGAGAGTACAACCCAGTTCGCAAGACGCGCCATAGCAACGAAATATAATTCGAAGCTACGGTAAAGTTCAACGATGTCGAACACGACTGTCGCATTCCTCTTCCTCCAATAATCACTAATGATCATTCACCGATAGCCAGATATATATCGTTGCGATCGTCGAAACTTTTCAACCTCCCCAAAACTATCGGTTCACGAAATTACCTATTGTTATTTCCTTCGTGCCTGAAAAACGTCGAACGCCCTTGGCAATTTCCAACTTTTTTCGCTACCCGAACGATCCTTTTTTTGTGTGCCGGGTTCCCCATTGTACGCTAAAATCCAACTGTTTTACGCGCCCTCGCCCTCGGTCTAATGGAATGCAATAGTTAACGTCGTCAGCGCTGGAGTGCACCTCTGTATTGTCGGTGGCTGGACACTGCGCGTTCTCTGTTGGGCGGTAATGGAACGAAGAGATTCTCTCCACATGGATAACTATACGTTTAGATATATGTATGTAGATATATATATATATATATATATATATATATACACATACATATGTATATGTATAGGATCACATACGCGTTGAACACATCGCACGTGAAATCGAATTCACCGAAGCGCGTAATCTGTACGTAGCGACTTTGCAAATGCGGATAGACGGTTATTGCACCCACGCAATATCAGCAAACACACACATACGTCTATGTATTTATATACACCTATATATAAACGTGGCATAGACGCGACTGCAGACCGTCATTCGTACGCGTGTGTGTATTTAGCTCGATGCGTATTCGCGTTTCCGTTGAAAAGCTTTCCAAAGCTTTCGACGCAACACAGCTCATGGTTGTTCTATAGCTCGATGGCGTAGAGTGTCGCTAGAGAAAGAGAGAGAAAGAGAGAGAGAGGGAGAGAGAAAGGGCTGTACAGAAGCATATACATGCATATCTATATATTCATGCCTACGTTTGCCGCGAGCGAGTCACCCGCTCGCGGGAAATGGAGCGGAGTGGCCATAAAAGTTGCTATCACAGACGCGAGATAACGGCGATACCGTTAGCGGCTATCCGGCAACCGTAGCCGCGTCACTCACTCTCTCTCTCTCTCTCTCGTAAAGTCTATCTCTCTTTTTCTCTTTCTCTCTCGGAGCTCGCTCAGTCTGAACGAAATCGGATTCGGATAAATCCTGTAAGCTTTTCCCTCAGGCTTGCTCTCCCTTGCTCTCTGTATAGATACCGAAACGACATTCCGCACCCTTCTCGTCACGGTAACCCCTTTTGCACGGAACACCGGTATCCTGTCTGTCTCTCTCTCTCTCACTTACTCGCATACTCACACTTTCCGGCTTTGGCGAGATTTTTCGATAGCCTTCATCGTGCGTTTCTCCCTGGCCTACATTTCCAAATTTTGTTGAAGGACCGTCTCACGGTATTTTGATTTCGCACCGACGCGGAAACGGAACGGACTTTTACTTTTATCGCGATGTTCCCTCGGTTTGTTTTCTCTCGTAGCGAGGTGACGTTGAGACGAAAGATGCGACATAAAACAAAAAATTAAAGTTTTTTTTTAATAGTTAGATCTCTCGCGAGGGGAAAAAAATTTGTAATTGTGACACGGTGGATATTTTCTCGTAATTTTTTTGTTTTGTTTTCATGCTTTTCTTTTTACTTCTTTTAACAACGTGAATATAGGAGTTTGCGAAGGGTGCGGTAATTGCGGTCCTAATTGCCCTTTCGCGCGATTCTCCTTTGTGTATATCCTGTACGCGCGCGAGAGCAAGAGAATAACATCGGTGAGCTCGCGCCGACTCGTCTGCCTCGGACCTCGATTCCGCGCTCGTCTCGCCACCCTCGCCATCTCGTTTCCCCCACCCCTCGCTCCGTCGCGGTTTCGCCAAGGGCTCTTTTTCTCTCTTTACCAGCCATTTTTTAAATTCAACCCAACAAAATATGCAAATTATACCGAGCTGGCGACTGCGTCGGTAGGGAAACCTGCCCATCGCCCTCACCAGCGCACGTTGAAAACATACCTCTACCTTCGTACGCGTATGAGTGCGCGGGTGGTATGCAAGTTACCGACGAGAAAGAAAGAGATATCGGGACTATATCGACGAAGGAAAAAGAAGACGATGAAAAAAACAAGTAGAAAAGAATAAGAAAAAAGAGAGAACCAGAGGAGGAAGGTAATCCTCCTCGCCTACGAGATATTGTGGGAGGCTGGAATGAGTCGTGTCTGAAGAAGAGAGAAAGAGAGAGAAATCATGGAAAGGCAGAAAACGAAGAAAAACAAAATGAGAAAAAAGAATACAAGTGAGTCTGCCTTGACTCTGTAGTATATATAATATATATATACATATATATATATATGCGTGTACGATATAGCGCGTAGTGCTGCACGTACAGTATATATGCAGAAGAGAGTGTCTGGCTTTGCGTGTTCAATGCGGTATATCGAAGCCGATCAATACCCATACAGGGGAACTCGCCGGTTGAATAGGAAGGGACTCACGCGTTCTCGTACCACGTTTCGAGGTCCTGAACCGTGAAACTTTTATCTTGCAGTCAACAAAACAGACACACACACACATATGTATATAAATATATACGTGTAACAGCAAATTTGGAAATTCCTGTGTGACATCATTTTCGATGTTTGTCGATTGTTTCATCAACTCTCCGATAGTCGCTTAAAAAACTTTAGTGGCTTGGGATACGGGAATGTCCGGGAATAATCGCAAACCGTCATCGACAGCAAAATAGTAATTTTACGAGTAAAAAGAAAAAAACGATCGAAATGTATTATAATTAAAAAAAAAAACAACAACAATATATTATCGTTTGAAATAAGTTGTTGAGACAATTTTAAGATGGTAGGAAGTGGGACGATATTTTTGAAGTACTCGATCTTTCCTCGTGAGATAGAGAGAGAGAGAGAGAGAGAGGAGGCATAATAAAGGTACCTGATAATTGCGTGGTATATACGAAAGCATGATGGCCGAATAAGGCGGGGCTCCCCTTCGTCCATATATAGATATATTGTATATAAGTGTGTATACGTATAGTTCCTTCAGGGCTTTGTGCGAGTCGCCGAGACTCAGGGGTGTTCGAGAGAAAGAGAGAGAGAGAGAGAACAAAGGGAGGGGGGAAACCTGAATAGGGAACGAAGAGAAAGGAAAAATGGTCGAGAGACTGAGAGACTGCGAGACAAGCTGCAATCGAGGCCCTCGATATAGCCTCGAAAGAGAACCCGACCTTCCAATTCCCGAGGTTCTCTCTGCAACACTCCCTCATTTCCCCCCTCTCATTCTCTCTGTCACTCTATCTCACTCTTACACTCCTTTCCCGATCTCGCTGGTTTAATTAAAAGAGCATGCATATCCCGACACCCTACCTTTTATTCGTGAGACTCGTGTTCTACGATAAATTTTCGCTTTATCTATTTTTCGATTTTCTTCCATACGTGTTCGAAAAAACAAAAATCGTTTATTCCAACGTCTATCTCTCGTCGTGATCGAAATAATAATCGTTTATAACCGCGATCGAACGACGGTCGAAATCGCTTATCGATAGACGATCAACCGCGCGATTGAGCTTCCGTCGATTGACACACGGTAGCAACCGCCCCCTCCCCCCTCCGCCCTCCCTCACTCACAGTTTCTCACAGCTCCTAAAACTGGTCGATGCGTTTTCTTCTCGTGATGTAAGCTACGCGAGACTCAAGAAGGAAGGTGGAGGGGGAGAAGAATATAAAGACGAGAGTATCGGTGTCGTGGGATAGCCCATTCACCTCCGTGACCACCATCGATGGGTCCAAGCGCAGTGTCCACCGAGCGTCTTTCCCAAGGGTTCGCATCCCCCTTCTCGTTTATTCTCTGTCTCCTTTCCTTTCGACCCCTCAGCGCCGACATAAAGCCCAAAGTTGTCGAGGGAGTCGTGGTGTAGCTTATTGGGAGACACTCTCGAGAAGGAGATCGTAAGTGGAAGAGCGTGCAAAGAGGAATAAAAACAGTGAGACCGAGAGAGAGAAAGGGAGAGATAGAGAGAGAGAGAGAGAGAGAGAGAGAGAGAGAGAGAGAGAGAAAAGAAAGAGAGAGAGAGAGAGAGTAAGAGGTAGGCGCCCTCTTATGGAACTACGACGAACCTTCCGAAGGGCGGGCCCCGAAGGTAAGTTGTCATTGTCGTTGCGTCGGACAAAACCGACGAGAGGGCGCGAGTCGAAAAAACAAGACAAAAGGGGTTGGTGACGAGGGGTAGGAGTGGGAGAGGTTGGAAAGAGAATACGACAGCTCTGATGGAGGATAAAGGGAATAGAACGGAGAGAAATACACACACGAGAATTACATGGGAGTATGTGGAAGTGTTGATACGACCGTGCGAAAGGGGCCGGAGGAATGCCGACCCGTGAAATTGCTTCGGATATTAAAGTATCACCCCCTCCTTCCCTCAACCACCGTCGCTATCGTGACAACCCCGTTGTTCTCGAATAATAAAAATAAGAAGGTACACACTACGAGAGTGTCGTAGCACGTTGAATATCTGTATAAACGCCCGGCAAAAGCATATTGTGCGTTGTCCTTCGCCGGACCGGAATATGTTCTTCCTCGTGATCCTGCGTCTATTCTCGGGTCGATTGTTTGACGCTCTCGTTATATTTTTCATCCTAGTTCCGTTATCTTTCGTTATATAAGACGTAATAGTAGAATAGCAAAGAGCTTTCTCTTTTGTCGCAATTTTTGGACAATTTTATATATATTCAATACAATTTTTTAATAATTCAAAAAATTAAAATTCTTGCTTTACAAATGTTTCGATGAATGATGTATTTTTTTCCTAGTACTTAACAATTTCCGAGATCATTTTTTCGAAAATTTACGAATTTTTATAACAAAATTTTTGAAAAATTTGAAATTTGTCCGGTCATTTTTTGTTCTCTGCGTCTCTTGTTTATCGAATTGTGTTTACGTCGGACCTCCATACTACTCGAGTGTCTTACCAAGAGACACTTCACGCTCAATTGTAGTCGAGTTATACCGGATATATCGAAGACAATCGCAATCGAAGACAAAGCAAGGGCCTGTGCGAACAAACAAAAATTAGTACGCTGATCAGTTTCGAAGAGAGCTTGTCTTCAACTCGCTTCGTTCTCTCTCTCGCTCTCCCTGTCTCTATCTCTGTCTCTCCTCCACTCCATATATTTTTTTTCGTTGCTTCATACATATTTAAGGGCCCACTGAATGAGAACACGCGAAATTGGTACGGATGCCTGCGCTATTTCGTTGCCACCGTTTATAATATATATATATATTTATTACGTAGCCACGAGACGAAATTACTGCCGCTCGAAATTGCATCTCTCTCGTATATTCATTCAATAATTCCATCCAGTTCTTTATCTCTCTCTCTTTCTCTCTCCTACTCTCCGACTCTTCGTCTCTCGTTGCGACGGAACACACACCAATATACATAAAGTAGTAAACGTAACCCCGGTATTATCTGGTGTATAGGCAAAAATGTAGGAAAAGTTATCGCGTGTAATTTCATCCCCCTGAAATGATTTTAAAAAAGATTGTGATATCACGTCGAGCGCTCGGCAAAAGCTGTGAATCTTTCCTCTATCTCTCTCTCTCTCTCTCTCTCTCTCTCTCTCTCTCTCTCTCTCTCTCTCTCTCTCTCCGTCTTCCTCTCAGTAAAATCGAGAAGTAAATTGTATACGCGCAAGAAACGCAAAAACAGCGTCTACACGCGAGGAATACGAAGAGGCTTGTATTTACTTCGATTACAGATGTTTCGAGTTGAGTGTAAATAGCTCGTAACAACCGAGTGGGTACGCGTAGTTCCTAAAAAAAAAAGAAACAAAAAAAATAATGGAAATGAAAATTGTCCGTGCAATACCAAGTGGCGGGACTCCATGGTCGAACGGAGCTTATATCGCGAAATATCTTCGGATTCGAAACGAATGCTCGTCCACCGTACAAGAAATGTGCTTCATTCATTTTTCTTCCCTCATTTATTTTTACCTATTTACACTGTACTGAAGTGTATTTAATATTACAGTATCCTTCGCCGTATCGCATTTACTCCACTATGACTTTGAGCACCCGATACACGTCACGTGACGCACCAACGTTCAGCATCATGGCCTTCTCTCACATAGCAAAATTATTATCACGATCTTTACGTTTCTTCTTTATTTTCTTACGCACTTTGAGCAATAAGGAAGATAGCCTCGCCATTAAATCGATACTCTTGGATTCGCGCGTAAGTCGAGCCTCGCGTACCGATAGTAATCATGATAATAACAACAAAAATAGCAATACTAATAATAATAATAATAATAATAATAATAATAATAACAATAATAATAATAATGAAACGAGCTCAGAACTTGCAACACTGAAATAAAATGTAGAGTAGATTTTATAATGTCTCCCATTGGCCCACGCGATTCTCATTCTGCCGGCAGTCCGATAAAACTTTGGCCGAATTAAAAAAGTGAGAAAACCGAGAAAAACAAATGCATACGCACACACAGTCACACATACGCGCACGAGTACATGTATATATGTATATCGTGAAAGAACCGGATACCGCGACCGAGACACGTTGCGTTCACGAAATAAGATATTATAATCTCGCCGGGGGCTATAAATATTATTGCGGCGACGCCTGCATTACCACGAGGCGTCGTAAAGACGGTGAACGTGTTGCCCTGAGGGCCAGCTACTCAACCCCGAGGCGCCGTGTGCTGCTCCTGTCGTTGCTTCACTCGCACTCCACTCTCTCTCCCTCTCTCTTTTTCTCTCTCTCTCTCTCTCCCTATATATCTTTCTCTATTCAACAGAAGCGAAAATATACAGAGTGAAAGCTCTCTCTCTCTCTCTCTTTCTCTCTCGCCAACACGTATGCGTACTTTCTGCTGCACTTACACCGTACTTGCGCACTTACGTGCGAGGAGAGGTGGCCACGTTGAGGTGAGCCGGTAAGCACATTGGGTGCTCTGTTCTCAAGAACATTGTAGGAAGTCCCTGTCTCTCTCTCTCTCTCTCTCTCTCTCTCTCTCTCTCTTTCAGTCTTCCCTTATTACACCCGTAAATATCACGAATACCATGAGCCCGATTAAGCGGAGTTCGTCTCTCGGTAAAAACGGGGTGTACCTACTCGGGATCTTCGGCGAGCCGAGAGAGGGACCCCCGTCGTCCGAAATGGAGGTAAGAAATGATCGTGTCAGGAAGAGAAGACGCGCGAGAGAACGAAAGAGAAAGAGATTATCGAGAGGCTCACGGGTCGACCACCGAGCGAGGCAAAATAATCATCGAGATCTTAAATGAATTGAAGCAAATGCTCTCGAGCTACGCAAATAACATTATACGCTCTTCGTACTCGATATCTATCTATATATTGCACTCATACAGTGCAGATTTTCATTAAACGAAAAACCTGTCCTGAGGGACTGTTGGAATATCGAGGCAGCGAGTAAAATTATTTTTTTTACTCTCACTATCCCCCTCTCTTTCCAATCTCTCTCTCTCTCTCTCTCTCTCTCTCTCTCGGTGAACTACGGCTCGACCAGACTTTTCGTGTAATAAGAAAATCTGAGGGGAAAATTCTTCGTCAGCACAGATCGCACACGCGTGCGGTAATCTAATATGCAGAAGCCCAGGCACTGATGGAACAACGTAGAAACAATACACACACACACACAGACAGACACTAGCGTCCTCTATCGGCGAGAGGCGAACTCGATTTTTCCATTGCGCGGTTGGAAAAACTTCTAGGCGACACACCGTCGTACATTACAATCTATATTCATGCGTTTCCGATATCGTTCTTGCATTCACCCTGTCTTCCCCCCCCCCCCCCCCCCCCCTCTTCCTCTTCACTCGATGTACACATATTATATTCCGGAGACGAAGTTCCTGTTTCGCTCGTTCCAACGTACGTAGACGTACACGTACCGTGTACATACGAGCAAGGAAAATGGCACGCGTTCCTCGTGTGTTATCTTCGTGTGTACATATGTGAAAAAACATATATATATATGTATTAAATATAGGCAAACGCAAGTACTCCGATACGCGAAGCTTTGCCAGCACGTACATACACGTATATATATATATATATATATGTATATGTATGTATATATGTACACGTATATAATACGCTTTGCTCATCGCAATTCCACATAGCGCAGCTTCGATGGCGCAGCGTGCTTTTTTGCCTAGCCCGCCGTGAAATGAGACTGCGGCCTGCTCTGTTCACCCTGGTTCTCTCTGTCTCTCTCACTTGCTCTTTCACTCTTTTCATCGACCTTCTCTCTTTTCCCCTTCCCCCGTCTAACTCGCTCCCCTCCCCATCGGCCCCTTTCTCAATTTTCTTTCTTTTTCCCACCCCTACGAGCCAGCCCCACGCCCGTTTTCCATCAGCTTTCCCCCTCCCGCGTCTCACACACACGCCTGCAATCTCACGAAGGAATTCTCCCTTTCTCTCACTCTCTCTCTCTCTCTTTTTCTCGCTCTTTGGTACCTTTGGTACATCTAGCCGTCTCTTTCGTTCTTTCTATAGGACGAGTGTCTACTAACACCGTGATCTTCGTTGCGTCTATTTTCTCTTGTGAGTATGTACGCGCGTCTCGTTATCTCGCTCTTACACATTGGTTTATCGGACGAACGATCGAGCTATGTGTGCGCTTATGCGTGTGTGAGTCTCCCTCTTTCGCTCTCTCTTGTTCTCTCTCTCTCTCTCTCTTTCTCTCCCCGTCTTACTCGTTTTGTCTCGCTCGCTCTTAGTTGGATGCTCGTAGCACGATGGGCTGCGCTGGGGCATTCGCCCCACCCCAGAACCACCGAGAATACATATTTTACAGACATTCATGATGGCCGCCGCGCATCTGTGCGAACCTGTCTGCCTCTCTGCGACGATGCTGCTGGAGCTTGTATGTTGCCTCTCTCTCTTACTCGTTGCCTAGGACTCTGTGCTATGGCGGGGACTCCCCTTTCGCGAAACCGGCCACAGAGAGCGCGACCAACACCACGGTCAGAAAGAGAGAGAGAGATGGAGGCTGAGAGCGAGAGAGCGAGAGAGAGAGAGAGAGAGAGAGAGAGAGAGAGAGAGAGAGAGAGAGAGAGAACGATCCCACTTCAGCCTCATCGCTGGTCCAGCCAACTCGCCAAGCTTGCTCGCTCAAGATGGTTTACCTTCTTATTTTCTTCGGTCTATACGCGCTCCTATCGAGCGATTCTATCAATCCAATAACTATCAACTCAATTTGTGGGATTTTTTTTTCATCAATGCACAAATTTCATCATCTCGATGAAAGAATTAACTAATTAGATTCGCGATTTGATAGTAGAGGTTGGTGAACCTACTTTCATCGTTACGTCGTCAATATTCTCAAAACCCGTCTCGATAAGCGATATATTTTTATGTAAAATTTCCCTGTTAAGAAAATATAATAAGGATAAGAGAGTCCTCGGAAAATCGAAAAACCATTGTATTCTCGTGGACTGAATTTTTCGATCTTGAGGAAATCCATTTCGGAACTGGGATTTCCACCGTAAAGAGTGCAAGAGAAAGAAAGAGAGAGAGAGAGAGAGAGAGAGAGAGAGAGAAATAAAAGAATAGATCGAGACGAGAATAAAATGCGATATAAGGAACGTTTCAGTGACGATATTCCGGATGGAAAAGGAGGCTAAAATGCTCGTAGTTCGGTGGTCTGAGAGTCGATATGGCGACGAGAGAAAAGAGATATCGAAGATGTGGTAGTGACCAGGGGGAGAGACGTTTGAACACGAAAGAAAAGTATGACTGGCGGTCGTATAATAGATGAGGCACTATTCCTCGCGACCGAGACTACCCCCGGTGAAAATAACCATTTTAGTATTTTCACGATAGAAACGTGTATGCGCCAAAAAGACTGTATGTTCTACCTACAAAAAGAAACTTCGCTCCTAAATGTATACCTATATATATGGCCCATGATGTGTTTCATCGAACTATTCTCATGTCGATAAATTCAGCGCTTATCGCGTCCTTCCCGTAGCTTATATATTACGATATGATTAATACGTAACAAAATATTGTATCTCTACATCAGTGCTGTACATTTATTCCCGCGGGGCTACGTATATGCGAGATACACGGAGTATAAAATCACCGTAGCTTCTCGTATAACGGACATGTCGAGAGTACGGGGTACTCGAGGGTACCGGGTACTCAACGTTGGCAACATCACCGAGATGTATTCTCGGCGTAATGCTACCGAAATTACAGGCATAATTGCGTAATAAGCCCCCTTGTCCATATATCTATATGTATATATATAATATATATATATATATATATATAAAGTCGGTGAAATCGCGCCTTCGGGAAGAAATAAGCCACGAGGCAGCGAAGGCATTGCAAGTTGGGTAATAAGGGTGTATGTGCCTGCTGGTTTGCCCAGGTTCTCTTTCTCTCTCTCTCTCTCTCTCGCTGATGCACTCATACCCGGTGTGCAACGTGCACCGGACGATTTGCACGGACCGAGAGAAGAGCTTTCTCTCTCTCTCTCTATCTCGAGCGCGCGGGCGCAGTCATTATTATAATTATCAAAGCCGTTCGTACCCATTGGTCATTATACGAGGGACGTAGCAGCGAAGGGAGAACGGAATGGGGCTCATGAGATACGGGAGAGAGGAGTGCTTGAAGCGCGGAAGGGTGAAGGAGGGAAGGAAGGAGAAGAGAGGACGAAGAGAGCCTTCGGATGGAAGTAAGCGAGCAGCTCTCGTGCTTTACGACTTAACCGTCCGGATGCTTGCGCTGTCTATATTTCTCTCTCTTTCTCCTTTGCCCTTACATTTCCCTCTCACGCTCTCTCTCTCTTTCTCTCTCTCTCTCTCCCTCTCTGTTTCTTCTTTCTATCGTAGCTCGTGTACGTTGCGTGCGAACTTTACTGCCACAGGATTTTATAGTCCACCTTGCCTATGACCACCGTGCAAGCTAGGCGAGGGGACAGTGAAGAAGTTGAGAGGACGTCACACACTCCGCTTTTCCACAATCCAACCGATTCTACCGAATTACCCTTACGGCGTCAGATTTTCGTTTTGTTTTTTTTTTTTTTTGGTAGATAAATTTTGGGTTACGTATGTAGAATACGTAAGTGCACGCAAGTTTATGGAACAATCCATCGATCTAGCGACTATTGTCCAAGAAATTGGGGTCGTGCCAATAAAACAAAAAATAAATAAACAGTCGAATTTTTAGAAAATAACTCGTGCGCAAAATTATTTATTTAACAAAGATGGTTGTGGAGAAAACCAGACGGTATGTACGAGTCCCGTGAGATTTAATCAACGTTAATTAACGTGAATTTTATTTTCTCGTACACGAACCATGGAAAAGTTTGGCAATTTTCCTTAAAAGGGCACGGAACCGAAATCGCACCGAGAAAGCCAAACAAAAAAAAGCATTCGAGCCGTGCGTCGTTGTTTTTTATTGCCACGAATTTCTTCGGTACGCGACGAGTTGCCTTCGAGAACCTTTTCTTCTACTGTTTTTTTTTTTTATATTCCTTTCTCTCGCAATTCGCTTTCCATGTTTTGTCTGAATAAAACGTACCTGGTCGATGCGCTACGCGACTATTTGACTTAAACAGGGAGAGGGGGTGAGTATCGTAAAGAGCGTATAATCCATCGGTAAGGATTAAGGAGTCAGGTTTACTCCGTTTTATTAGACCCTACGACTGAAGGAAAGTACTAAACGGCGATGTTCGAGGCGCGTCTCACAGGGTTGTTACTTCGAACTGTTTTATATTACTGAACGAAACGGTGTGTAGTAGAGCCAACAAAGAAGTAGAAAGAAAATATACGAAGAGAGAGAGAGAGAGAGAGAGAGAGAGAGAGAGAGAGAGAGAGAGAGAGAGAGAACGTAAAAGTTTGGTCCGTAGATGGGATTATTGAATGGACGGAAAATTCTTTTGCTTTCAGATTGGTTATTTTCGGTTCGGAAGTGACGAGCACAGAGCGCTGCTGATCGTGCCGAAGAAAGAAACATAACTGCGGTAGCGTCATATTGCCGCGGGATTCCACGCGAAATTGGACATTGAATCGACGGGGACTCCATTCGATTGTTTCCAAGTGGAGAAATTCTCGAAGCGAAAAGATTCTCTCCGACGCAGACGAGCGTCGACGCGATCCTGCTTCGACTCGTGGACCGTCGGACGTGCTCTCTCGGTGACTCGAGGATATCTCATCCCCTCCACCGCTTTGGCCGCTACCTCGTCAGTTGACGAAAAGACCTGAAGATGGCATCAGCAAGCAAGGGATTTTCGCGAATTCTTTCCCGTCGGCGACGAACAAAAAGTAAGACGAGGCTCTTTGAACGTTGGGTATTTAAAAAATATATATTATTGACAATGGCCTTCGAGAAGAAGCCATTATCGTCTGGCGCATGAGTGTCGGTATTGTCTATTTCGTATAAAAAGAAGAAAACGAAACGTCGAAGAAACGAAAAAATAAAAATAACAAAAATATATAAATCATGAAAAAATTATTTTTAACAGCCTGTTTTGCAGTTCCTAACGAGCATGGAGTGTATTAAAGATATTTTTACGACCCCGCGACGAGTCAGGCTAATTAATATCCCCGTTCGACTCGACTCAACTGCCCAAAATGCTTCTCTTTGATATTTCGCGATTTTGTTTTCATCCTTTTTTTTGTTTCTATCTTTCTTCATCTCTTCCATAATTTTATATGGAAAATATTCGCCGTTCGTTGCCTCTCGTCGGATGAATAAAGTATCCGCACGAGGCGAGGAGAAAAGAGAAGGAAATAATTGATGTAAATTTCAGGGATGCACCGCGATAGTCGCTTCGTGGAAGAGACAGAGAGAGAGAGAGAGAGAGAGAGAGAGAGAGGAGGGGATAAGGAGCAGCAGTAAGAGCAGCAGCGGCAGAAACGAGTGGGACACGCGACGTGAATCAAGCCAACGGATTTCATCTCCCGGCTTAACTCTTCCAAGGTCTTCGTGTGTCTCACCGAAACTAGATATGATAATACGAAACTTCGGTGTATGGGTTTTTCAACATCCAACCGCGACTCATGCGTCGAGTCAACGATAAGGATTAGGAGGATTCACCGAGGAAAAAGTAAATTCACTCTCCAGGCGGTATATGCAGTCACGACGAGAGAGCCATAATGAAGCAATAATTTCGCGGATTCGCGAGGAAAAATAACCGGCCAAGTAGCATTTCTCTAATCAAAAGCCGCGAGACGCCTTTCAGCGGGAAAAAAAGCAAGGTCGTTTCGTTAATTTGACTAATCTCCGATCTATGGCAATTTCACTAATCCTTGACTATATTTCAGTCCTTCGATCACGGATCAAGGATCACCAAAGTTCTTCTAGAGAGAGAGAGAGAGAGAGAGAGAGAGAGAGAGGGCATAGAGGCTCGCAAGAAAACAAAAACGAGACGGAAAAACCCGTCATCAACCCTGCAAAGTCTGGAAACACACGAGAGCCTGATCTCCCGAGACGCAGTGGTACAACAGATTCCCAAGAATTCTTCTCGACCCAAGCACATCCCTCTATCTCTCTCCGTTTCTCTGTCGCACTCTCTACTTCTTGCTGTCGAAGAATGCGAGGAGAGAGACGAAAAAAGCGGGCGAGTCTGGAAGAGAAGCTTCCCGCTGTTGACACAGGGTGGCGCCAGATTCCACTCTGCGAGCCGCGCAGGGGTGGTTCCTGAGGATCAGAAAGGAATTTCGTGGCGGAATACATCGCGCGCGCGCGAGCGAGAGAGAGGGAGAGAGAGAGAGAGAGAGACAGACAGACAGAGAGGGGGATGAAACCGAGTGAGCGAGAAAGAGAGGGAGCAAGGGACGCATTCGAGCAACCAACCAACTAACACGAGTAGACCGATTTCCGCAGGCGCGTCGACGAGCCAAAGGGGATGTTAAAGGGGGTGGGAGCGGCGCAGTGCGAACGGTAAAGATGGATGCCGAGAGCGAGCGAACGAAAGAGAGAGAAGCTAGGGTGCGATGGGGTAGAAGCTAGAGCGAGATGACAAAACGAAGAGCTCGAAAGGGGAGAGAGAGAGAGAGAGAGAGAGAGAGACAGAGGGCGACGAGAAGGGAGGTGGTTCTAGGCCCTGCGCGTTATCGAGTTTCGCCCCTCCAGACCCACCACCGAGGAATCCGTGGACGAGAGTTTCACCCCCGCGGTGTGACTAGGTATCCCAGGATAAAGTTCTCTCTCTCTCTCTCTCTCTGTTTCCCTCGCATCACGAGGGAGAGAACGCCGTTAGGCGTCGCGACGTCGAAGCTGGCTTATACATCGAGGGCGAGTCCGGTCGAGTCGAAGCAAATGGAAGTGAGAAGACCCCACGTAGCAGGACACGCGCAGTGCGACGCCGCGTGGCTTCGACGTTTGGTGTTCGCCCGGTGCACCCGCGACGCACAGAACGAACATCAGCAGCGACCACGGAGGTGGTGGGTCGGTTGCTGACGTGTGCCGGCTCTTGGTCCAGAACGATACGAGTCGTCAAACGGACGAGAGACTCTGCGCGTCCTGGAACTAGACAGCGTCAGGAGCATCGTCGCGAAAGGCAAACGAGGGAGACAGAGAGAAACGTCAAACGTCAAAAACTCGACAGTGCATCATCGAGAATCAACGTCGAGGAATATTCTTGGAAGAGGAAGAAAAGGACTTTGACACCGAGCTCATTCGACGCTCCTTCCATCCGACTAAATCTCGGTAACCCCGTCGTTCGCTGAGATTCTCGCGAGTGTAACGTTCTTTCTCTGACGCTGCTGCTGTTTGCTGCAGTTGCCGCCAGTAGCACACACACCCCGGTCGACGTCGCGATTCTCTCCTCCCTGAGGCAGGGTCAGAGCCGCGACTACGGGACGTCCACAGTCGGACACGAACCGCGCGCTGAGCACGTTGGACACGCATTCAACACAGACCCACACAGGCGTATCAAGAGAGAGAGAGAGAGAGAGAGGGAGAGATAGATAGATAGAGAGAGAGAGAGAGAGAGAGAGAGAGAGAGAGAGAGAGAGAGACAGAGAGAGAGAGAGAGACAGAGAGAGAGACACACACACACACGCATACCAACAGTCGCGTATTATTATTATTATACCCAACGTCTCATGGCGCTCGCGTCAGACGAGCTCCGGCCTGTCATCGCGACGCTTATAAACACTTCTTCAATTCGCGAGCAACCGAAAACTTTGCTTTTTTTTTCTTTTTCTTTTTGTAAAAGGGTGCGGTTTTAAAAGTTACATCAGCCGATGAAATTCGGAACGATCTTTCTGACGCGTCGACGAGCTGTCAAACGAGACATCAAAAGCTTCGATCAGCTCGACCTGTCACTTTGACACGTCGACGTGATATTTCGAGTTGCCGATTGGGTCGTACGAGATACAAAAACAAAAACTGAGGATTGAAAGTACCGAGGGAGCGGACAAATATGCAATCATTAACAGCCCATGATGCCGAGGAAGGGAAAGGGAAGCGGAGTGGGGAGATTCGGAGATCAGGAAAGCGTCTGCATTGGTTCTTCTTGAAATTAAGGTTTGTCTTTTCGTTATTTTGATCGATCTAATCAATATTTGCTATTTATCATAAACATTTATTCATTTCTTCAGAATTATCGTCCTACGAACTTGCGGTTCTTTTCATCGTGTTGTTATTGTCGTTGTTAATCGTTTGTTTATTTTTCTTCGTAGTTTTTGGTCGACGAATATCTCCGAGGGAGCGTTCGTATTATTATTTTTTGACAGAGTGCACGTACACGGGGGAATCATCGACCGACCATTGCCATTACGAGAAAGGCTCTTCGTATTTTTAGTCGAGGGTCGGGTAAAAAAGAGAGAAACGAGATGGAAAGAGAATGGACCGTATGACAGGCAACCGGTCGAACACCCGAGTACGATGGGTTCCACGATCCCCCGGGATATTCACAACGCGATCACCACCTTTTCACCATCGGTTTCTCTCTCTCTCTCTCTCGCTCTTTCTCTCTTTTCAGCCGAAGCTCGACATTTTCGTCCCCGAATGGAAGAGAACCCATTTCCCCCGCTCGAACGCAGGCGCGTTTAATTCCTTTCTACCGAGCGAATCTCGCGTATATGGTCGATGCACATCCGAATGCATAGCGAGATTCGTGCTCTGCTGATGCTGGCACATGGACACGCCTATTCCCCGCAGCACACGAAGAGCAGGAGCCGTTAATAACTCGAGGGTGATTTATGTTCACAGGCAGATGCGAACCCTCGTGGCTCGTACCAACGAAACTCTCGTACGTGACCGAGCCTCGCTGATACGAGACCTAGCTGCTGCTGCTGCTGCTGCTGCTGATGCTGATTCTGCATTTGCTCGGCTGAAATACGTACGAAATGGCGAAATCGACGAGTTCCATATTGACAAAATGTTGGATGATTCTGAATCTTCAAGAGGTGAGGTTATCGTTGTTTTGTTTTTTTTTTCAACGAACTATTTATGCCGATGAAACATTTCACGATTCTCGACTAATACATTTTTCGTTTATTTCAATTTTAGGTCGTTCTCAGCTGCGAAATGTTGTCCGGAGAGATGATCATCTTCGTATGCAGAATATGGAACCCCCTGTACGTATACTGAATGTATCCTGAGTGTAATCCTTTCCGGTATACCTTCAGTATACGTAACAGGAGGCTACACTGTACAACGCTGGACATCGGGGAGAGGCTCGTTCATCGGATCAGGCTTCCTCGAAGACGTTCGACGACTTTAAAACATCGAACGAGACAACTTTTAAGAGACTTTTTTTTATTACGAGACGTATCGCCGATGATAGGTTAAGAAACGATTTATAACTTGTAATGATTTGACGAATATTTATCGATCGATGGACTCGTCGTATAAATTAATGTATCGTTGATGTAAATGTCGGAGCTGTTATAACGCGAGATACATATTAGTTTTAAATTCGGGGCAGCATGCCTGTCATTTGTTTGAATAAATAAAATAAGTATTTCGAGAATTCGTCGTATTTTGTTTGTTTATTTTTTGTTTTTACGTTTCTTTGGTATTTTTACAAATATCTATATACAAGAATACGACGTTGGCGATTCGCTCGATGATATACGCTTCGAGAATTTACTAAAAAAGTTTTTACGGAGCACATCGGTCGCATAAACGAAGAGATAAGAGGCGAGCTTATCCGTAGTTGGAATCTTGAAAATTAATTTACCACCGGAATGGACTTAACGAGCCCAAATGAGGCGTTAGGTCTGAGAAGCTCGCGTTAATATAAACGAGTTGAATTATCTTTCGAGGAAAGAGCCGTTTTCCAGGGCTATCTTCTTCGATAAACGCGACGCGAGAAGCGCCCAAGATCGTAAAACTTTCACCGTTCGAGAAACGCTACGGAAAAATAAAGGGTTGTAAGACGTGGTGGTGATGGTGGTGGGGGGATGTCGAAGACAGCAGGGGTCATCCGATAGACGGTGAAATTTTTTCCAAAAAGGGTTGGAGAAAGTTGCTTCGTAACAATGATGGCCGAGAAAAAATGCCTCGGCGAAATTAGAAAGTTGGAAAAAAGGGTTTACAGCCCGAACGAAAGTCCAGAAGAAAAAAAAGGGGGTAGGGGTTGAATTTCACTTTTTTTCTTGTCGTTCTCGTTCCTCCGCGGACTCAAAGAGTTTTGGTCAGTTTTTTTCGAACCCGCGAACATAAACGAACGTCTCCCGAGCTCCGTGAATTACTCTCGTGCCTTTCTTACTATAACCTCGTTTTATATATACGGGCAGGTGGAAGGAAAGTTAATCGCTCGAGTTAATTGCCTCGTAAAACCATTTACAATTGCGGTGAAGTCAGTGAGGAGTGTAGTCATTGTGAGTCTCTTTAAGCAACCGTGAGTCGGTGTATTACTTTCGTACAGTTGCCAGTGCTAAAGTGGGGAAGGGAAGTTTCTAGTGCGATTATTTTCGAAGCAACAAAGTTAACAAAACCAAGCAAATGGTGTAATAAAAATATCTTCAGTTTTATAACCGAATTATCGAATCCAAAATGAATTAAGAACATTATAGATAATTATAATACAGAAAAAAAACGATTTTTTCACAAGACAACAAAAACTGTCACCCTAGAATTACAAGTTCGCCCCTTTGGAAAATACCAAAACAACCCTCGTCGTTCCTTAATTTACAATTTATCGACGAAAAAACATTTCGAGCAATTGGCAGGGCATCTACGAGAGACATTCCGGGTGGCTAGTCAGGTGATTTTCGAAACGATAGGAGAAGCGACCCACTTGAACAAGGAAAATTGCCGCGAGATCAACGTGGATGGTAACCGAGGAGGGAGTTTGAATCGCGGGGTCGACGGTACGAGGGTTGCGCTCGGAAAACCACGAAAGATGGCTCTGGCGTCGGGACGTGTCCGTGACACACGAGTGTAGAGGGAAAGGTAGGGGCGGGGGTGGTTGCGGGCGAGAGGGTGAACGGGACGCTGTAGATCGAATCCTCGAGCGTTGAAAGAGAGAAAAGTAGATAGGGGAATGAATAGCTGTGAGATAGAGAGAGAGAGAGAGAGAGAGAGAGAGAGAGAGAGAACGCGGCAGAACCAGCAAGAGAGAAAGCAGGAGCGTTGATTCAGGCGGTGGGAAACCAAGAGAGAGAGAGACAGTCTTCCATCAGCCAATGAGGCTACGCGCTCTTTTGGTGGCCCAACCCCTGGGCGAACATGGCCGCCGTGTACCAAAGGGAAGCTTGAATATACCGGCTTTTGTTGGGAGACCTTTTTGAGCACGAACGAGTCTCTCTTTCTCTCTTCTCGCGGACGCGAGATAGAAAGCGAGAAAATGCAGCAAAATGAAACAGCTAGGGAGAGAGCGAGTGTAAAAGAGAGAGAGAAGAAGAGGGACAGAGAAAAAGCGAGATAGAATGGTGGGTGGGGTTATTCTCTCGCTGCGTCAGCCATCATGGGATGCTGCAGGCTACGGACAGTTTCGAGCTCGTAGCTGAAAGCATTTTGGGACCCAAAATCTACACTAGTATCGCTCTTTATCTCGTCAATGCTTTTGCTACGCTATATCTGTCCGAAATTTCTTATAATTCGTCCGGAGAAATTTCAAAAATAACAAGAAAACAACATGAAAATCACGAAAAGGAAGAACTTGGTTGATCGTACAACTCGTTCGTAGTACGAGCTGTCGGTGAGTGCGGCTATGTTGGAATATGATATTACGAGTTTTTAACGGTTTCGTTGATAATACGGTTAACAGATTTCATTTATGTTTTTGGGGTGCTTTATACCGACGAGTTTTAGCAATATAGATAAATGGATGAAACGCTTTGATGAAAGAGAGACCCCGGGGTCTGGTTGACGTTGGTTCTGTACCATCTCGTTCGCATTTCTCCATCGTGCTTTAAATCTTTCTGGATCTATGGTTTGTACGGCAAAAGCACAAAAACGGCCTCGACACCGACGGTAGACCGCTTTATCGCGAGACTAGCTTTCGTAATGCACCCTCTCGTGAATGGGGGTGGAAGAGGATGCCTCGGTGCACCAGGCAGACCGTATCTCTCTCTCTCTCTCTCTCTCTCTCTCTATCTTTCTCTGTCTCCTGCGGGAATTGATGGTTTTACGAGAGTGCACTTGCGGTATATCGCTATGAGAGAACGCGAGATGGGTCTAGCACGAAATCACTTCTTATTGTTAGGTAGACAAAACCGAGGATAAAGCATTGTCTATGTTTGCCAGGTGAGCGCGGTCGTTCGTTTTTGGGGGTTAATACGCGAAAGTATCATCTTCGACCGAAACAATCCACTTTGGTAGATTTTTTAATTCGCTCATCGCGACTTTAGGTTAGTTTTACTCACTCGACGATCGCGTCGAATTAAAAGAAACGTTGTTCGAAGCGAAAGAATTTGTATGTAGCAAAATGTATTCACGTTGATAAGTTTATAATTTCGATTCAATTTCGATGAAATCTCTTTCGAAATAAAATTATAATTTTATTTTAAGGGCAGTTATTAAAAGTATGGCATTTCGTTAGTTATCTTGTCATTTTTAGATATCTCACTGCACCAACCAAGAGAAATTTAGCTAACCTCCCTACCCGCATATGTCTCGCGAGAAAATTGCTGAACACTTGAGAATGCAGTTGTGATAAATTTAATGAAAATAGACCCGCATCTTTGTTCATGCATTGAGTTCAGAGAATTTCTTCGATTGCACTCGTCGTTAATCGTCGTAAATTACCATTGTTGGCAAATAATGGCCGCGACGTAAGAAACTAGAAAGAATTTTTAGTTATCGCAATTCTCGGCGATATCAAAGGATTCCAAAAGCGAGACCAAATGTACTCCACGCTTGAAGCATATAAGTCCATAATATAAGGAACGGAACGCGACTCTCGCAGTCGTTATCGTCGTTGCGAAATGAAGCAAGGTGGACGTGGTATTTGGGCTGTTACTTTCGGACTTAACGTCGACCAACCACTGAATTTTTGATTTTACTCGTTTTACCGTTGACCCAAACGAGACACGAGCTAATCGTCAACCCGAGCTGAAAGTCGCGAAATAAATAAAAGATGGAGGAGTAGAGGGGGAGACCTAAACGAGAATGAATTTTAACCCGAGTACGCTGAGATTTCACCATTTCATTGTGAAGAAGAAGCTTAATGGGAGACACGAATGCACGAAATCTTAAAAAAAAAAAAATCCCTAGTCTCGTTAATATTTTCGCGCGAGAAAAATATCGTATTTTGTAGTCTCGGATCAGCCTGAAATGGCCAATATCATCGCGTGTCGATACTCGGATTGGTTATTTAGTACACAGGGCCTTGATTTCATGAAAAGTAAATATGAAAAAAAAATAAATACAAAAAAGACAACAAATTTTGTCGAGGCACCGCGAAAGCCTCGAACCGTAATAAAATTATCCCGTTCGCGAAGAGACTACGAGAGGGTCGCGATATGGTCGGTCGACTGGCAACCTCAACAGTGTCATAAAAATACTGTGAAAAGTCAAACTACCCCTTGTAATCCTATAATAAACGCGGAGTCGTGGACAGAGTCAACGAGATACATTTTTTTGTGTCTAATACTCCTACTTCGCTAGTACGTCCTAAGCAAGCTTTTCGACTTTACAACGCGGGAGTTGACTACGAATAAACACAAGAAAATAATATCGTTGTAATCGTGGCTGACGAATTCTCGAAATAAAAGTAAAATTGTTCGAACTCACCGCCGCAGGTTCGAGCGGAAGGATCGGCTCGGCATTGCGCTAGTAATCTGAAACACAAGAAAGAAAAACCGTTTAGAAATATATTTTTTATTCTTTTTCAACTGTAAAAACTTTTTAAAAAATTGGCTTTTCGAGGGTGAGAGTAAAAAATTCCGAGGGCGAAAGGGAATTTCGGTCGAGAACCGATGCGAAAGAGGTAAAAACGATGGTCCGCCGGTCGGTGAAAGTTGTTTTTTTTTCGGGGCGCCGCGCTAAGTGACTTTTTGGTAAAAGGGTTGGGGAGAAAGTGGCTCGATTTACAACACCCTGTAAAAATATCCGAAAGGGTTCTCTTTTTCTTCGTACTTTCTCTTCTCGTTGTTCGCGTGTTTTGTTCGAAAAATTTGTTTTTCTAACGGACGTTCCTCCGCTCGGACAAAACGACTGGGAAAAACGTCAGTTTCCATCCCCTTTCGATATTTTTCTTCGCTATTCAAACAGTTTTTCGACTTTACGAACCAATCGAGCAAGTCTATTTATTAAATTGGAAGTAAATATATTTCAATCAAATGAAATCCGTACGAACGAGTTGCAAATTACGAGATTTTATCGCCCAAATAAATCTTCTCTCGATCGAATAAATCTTCATTCTCATAAACCTCGTTTGATTCCAACAAAATTCATTTAAAATTAAATAAATCCGTTTTATTCCCACCCCGAATTGAGGGAATAGCGTCTCGTCGGGCTATGTATGCGCGATATACCCCCGGTGTGTGCTATATGGCCATTAAACTCGTCACCAACCGGCACTCAAGTCTTCGGTAGAATCGTCGTTGTCGTTTCTCTCGCGGCAATTCTATGCGAAGAAATGGCGGTGTTAACGAGATCGCGGACACCCGCCTGAGCACCGTCACAAGGCTACGAAGAGAATGAAAGAAAGAGAGAGAGAGAGAGAGAGAGAGAGAGAGAGAGAGAGAGAGAGAGAGAGAGAGAGAGAAAAGCGAAAATTTATCGGATTCCATTAAGCGATCGTAAAAAGTCTTCTTTTTTTTTCTGCTTCCACCAATTGTCGCAAACTCGCTAATGCCACGAGTCTATATCACGCAATAAATTATGTTTCTATCAAGCGGGCAAGGGGCGCTTTCCTCATCCACGCCTCAACGACGAGATTCTCGCGTTCCCATTATATTTCAAACTAAAACAAATTAACGTTTCAACAGATTTTATAGGGAATGATTGACTCCGAGACTTAGAGTGAAGTGTGCCAAGATCGCCAGCCGATGGCGCAATATCTCGATTTTACTACTAGGAAATATGATAGTATATTTTATTTTTCCGTTATCAGAACGATCGGTGATTAGACGTCACCGATCAACTATTATTTTTATGACGCTTGTATTCGAAACGAGAAGGACGTAGGAAAGATTTCGGGAGTGAGTTCGTTAGATCGAAAACATTTAAAACTGTGAGAAAATAATTTCTCAAAATACACTTCACGCTGAGAAAAAGTAATAAAAAAACCATAAAAAATTTGTTTTTTCTTTCGAAAACAAGCACGAGTACTTTGGAAAATTTGCATAGGTCTCTCGTCATTTACACGGATCATCGTCGCGTCGTTCGTTGCTTGAAAATTCTCGTGTTCTCCGTGCGATGTCGAGAGACAGAGAAAGAGAGACAGAGAGAGAGAGAGAGACAGACAGACAGGCAGAGAGAAAAGAGGTTCTTTCTCGTGGGAATCTTCGTACTTGCGCAACGTCGGCGTGCGTAAATTGAAGATAATGAAAACGGAAAAAGGGATCCTAAGAAATCGGTCGGATAACGTTCACAGGACACCTGATGTGCAGTTAAAAGCGCGTATTACGAGTCTCACGATCGTGGACTTTATTGCGAACGAACGGCCACTCGAAAACGATACCAACACCGTTCTCCCTACTCTCTCTCTTTCTCTCGTAAAATTCCTTTTTACAAAGGACACCGCGATTTTTTTAAGCTCTACCAGCGTAAAGAAAAAAAAAGTTTTTAAACGAGGTAAAACTATTCCGGGGCGAGGCTGCGCTATTCGCCATTTTCCCCGGTGGCTTGCCGGCATCGTCGTCGTCTATTTCCATATAAATCGAACGAATTTTGAAACTCAATTACGCTCGGTCGCACAAAGTAACAAGCGCGTTCGCAATTACCTCTCGGTTTAAAAAAAAATATATATAACTCGATCGAAATCTGGCAAATCGGCCGTTGGCCGCGCCTCGATCGGATCGAAAGACGTAAATAACGTCCAATTAAAGCTCTCGGGTCAATTTTTTTCGTCTCTCGTTTCCCGAGGTAATTATAATATCGCGAAGGACCTTCGTTGGCGGTGAAACGGTAAGATCGCGCTATCAATTTCGAGATATCCTCAATTCTCATTAATAATTCCGGTCGAGTCGGTGCAAATGTCTTGACGTTGCCACGAATGGAAATCGCCGCGAATCATGTGGGGAAAGGAAAAGAGAATGGTCGACGAGTGTACGAGAGGGGCGTGAAATGCTGACAAGAGAACCGACATCGCGATATAATCTACGAGACATTGCGAGCCGGAAACAAAGAGTGGAATGAATTTTTGGTTTTTCTCGCGTATAATTAGAAAGCTCGTGCGGTCATACCGGGAATTATATCGCAGTGGGTAAACCGGGCCAGAGGGCGAGGGTGCTTGGTTACGCTACATAAGTTGACATATATATATATATATATATATATATATATATATATATATATATATATAGATGAAAGAGGAACGTATTATTCCGCGTAGAACACACCAGCCGCCGCACTGCCAGAGCGCACGATCGAAATTTATGTTGCCAGATTATACGAGGCAGTAAAAGTGAATTAAACTCGTTTTATCGTTGTTCGCATAATTTATTTATGCGCAAAGAGCCCTTGTGGTACACGCGGAGTGCTATATGGGTGCGTAAGCGTGCGGACGAGCTCGCGGGATATCGCGGCGACGGTACCGCGAGTGAACGAAAGAAAAAAAAAACAGGAAAAAAACGAAAAAAAAAAGAATAATATATAAAACGTAATAGAGAAATCGCACAAGAGTCGATTTGTCAGTCGTCTAAATATTTGTTTGTTTACGGCCGTAAAAACTGCGAACGTTTGAAAAGGCGAAGAGTGAATTTGTTTCAAAGTTATAATAAGTATCCCGTCGAATTTGCATTAGCGCGTTTAGGTCTCGATCGAAGTATAATCGCGAGCAACGAATCGCAATTGCGCTCGTCCGTTCGGCTCTCTTCTCAACGATCCATCTACTTAGTTCTCGTTGCTTGATCGCGATGAGACGGAGGAAGAGGAGGATCTTCGCAACGTCTCTTCGCCACATATTTATGCGTCCGTTTTCATTAAGCGATTCAGGAATTTACACGCCTTTGCGCCTTGTCGCTGCGGTTTATAGGCCGGAGAATAAAGAGAAGAAAAAAGAACGCGCGCGACCGTACAATCTTTCGCGATCCGACAAAAGTATACAATTTTACAATATGTATAAAAATTAATCGAGCCTCGGTACGCGATAAATGATTCTCGTCATCGTCATTTTATAAAATGTTCTCGTCGACAACGCGTATATCGTTCGTCCTTAATTTTCCTGTTTTATATAAACAGCGAAATATTCACGTTTTCATTCACCCTATTCACGAGCTAAATCGATACTTTTCCGAGGGAAAAACGTTGATACGGGTTATCACATATTTATTATATCCGCGCTATTTCCCGACTTTCTCATTAACGGATGGAACGATTGACGTTACGAGGGTATTATCTCGTTTTATATCTCGCGAACGCATATATAGTGGGAAACTGCGTATCGTTATTTTTGTCGACGATTTCGCGGTTAAACGTGCAATCACGGCCACACTGGATGCGTTCTCTAATGTTATTTATGAGAAATATTTTTTTTCGCGCATCATGGGAGAACTTTCGAGGGAAAGAGAGTGAGAGAAAGAGTGAGAAATGATTTCGCGACCGGAAAAAGTAATGGAACTGACGAATGTAGAAGCGAGCGATAAAATTGAATGAACTGCCTCTTTTTATTGTGTCGTTCACGCCGTTCTACTGCCGCTAGCTCATTCTCGTTCAACGCTATATATAGCATAACATCAGCCAGTAGCGAAGTGTCTAGAGATAAAGTATGTATATACATATATATATATATATACACACATAGGTACGAATATATAGATATAGATATTTTTCTTATGTATAAAACCTCGAGTTGTCTCTCTCCTTCTCAGTTTCGCTCGTCAACATTTTACGGACACACGGACGATGAGAGCTCGGGGCATCATCTAAATCTTTTTAAACGATAGTTCAAGTCACGATAAAACGCGGCGTCCGATGGTGACGAGAAGTGGGCAATAGGTATGGCAGTATAATACAAACTCGGACGTGTGCGGGTGCTCATTCGCCATATATAGTTATACGCTTCCTATGCGCATATGACGACCATATCTTTAATCTTGATCTGGGAAGTGGTGGCAAAATGGCCCTTGCGTGCTTCGCGAAGTTCGTCTCGCGAGACACGCGTAAATACGTGATTTTGGAGCCAAATCTGTAGTTTGAGCTCGAACGACGCGGTTAAAAAGAGATTTTGTTCAAAAGTGCTCGAACGTCTGACCTAAAGTCGTTTATCATTCTCTCTCTCTCTCTCTCTCTCTCTCTAATGGCGCGTATTTCATTCGATATAAGAAATATTTCGTATTTTTGTATGACGAACGAGTGAACGACCTGGTAGAAATTTATGTTGAGAATCTCTCGAGCATTTATGTACTAGCGTGGACTAAAAATGATTCAGAATTGAAAAAAAATGGTTTTATCGGACTGAGATGAGTTGGCGGGATTTAAATTAATTGAATAATGTGAACTGGAAAGGAGAAATTTTCTTCGGTTTAAATAAATTCGATTTTCGCAAGGTGAAAGGTCGGGACTTGCCGGGAATGTTACACCGTCGCCGCAAGCACCGCCATTGCCGTCGGGGGTTGTCAAACTCGCTTCTTTCTCTTTCTCTCTCTCTCTCTTATGCTCTCATTCGAGGTAAACGGCCATTTCCTAGACCTAGACACGCTAGAAAGGGCCTACACGCTACCCTATAAGCACAGTCTTTCGCGTTGGGGATTTATCGGCGTCTTGTCTCGTCTGTCGTTCACTGCGGGGCCGCGGCTGTGTCTCGTCGGATCGTTGAACGTCGAGAACGACGATGACGACGATGTCGGGCTATCCCCGACGTCCGTTCCGATTTCGATCGGAGCTCAGACCGCTGTCGCATAGATCACCGCACATAAGCACAGCCCACACGCATACACACATTCTGCAAATACCTCAGTGACACGTCGTAGACGCGTTTTCATTCTTGGTTCGACGTCTCTTATCGTGGCCCCGCGACAAGCGCGCAGACGTCACTCTAAATACGAGTCCACGACCTGAATAAACAAAAACTATGTAAAAAACAGGAATAAGGAGTAAAAGTAAAAAGAGAACGAGGATTACGAAAATACATCAAACCGATCGTTAAACTATTTTCGTCTCGTTGGTACAGCTTTTTTCCCGAATGCCCGAATAAAAAAATAATGTTCCCGATATTTATATGCCGTACGCAAAGTTCTCTCCTAGCCTATTAGTTCGGACGATTCAGCTGTCGGATCTTGTCTAGTTCGACGAGTCTCGAGAATTTTTATTCCCACGAAATAAAAACAAAAAAACATGTCGAATGATTTTCTCAAAAAGAAAAAAAATATTTACGACGACTGTATTATTATATATATATTTATATATCTGCGCCTCGTAATTTATGTGTGCGAACAGGGATTTTCGCAATTCGAAGAATTCGTGACGATCCGCCAAATGGAGCAAATTTCGAGACATACAGGCGCGACATACGCCCCCGCCCGATTCGGATTCGATGAGAGTCGAATATGTGGGCGCAACCCGCCCGCAAAGTGAGGGAATAAACCAAAGCCTTCATGAAATATTTACCCGCCTGAGAAGGATATCCTGACTAGCTAGCTGCCGTTTCCTCTGGGTTTTGCCTGATCTACCGGAGGAAAAACGTGAGAAGAGGACGAGAGAGAGAGAGAGAGAGAGAAGGAACGAGCCAGGAAACGAAGCTTTCGCCTCAGCGAGTGTGCCAAGCCAGGGCTGGGAAAAGATATTCTTCGCACGTGCCTCCGCGCGCAGCAACAACGTTGTAAGGGAGAAAGAAGAAGGGAAAAAAAGAACGGGTACCACCCCGTGGCTTTTCGCCCGTCCAATATCGTCGAGAGCAGATCCGAGCTCCAACCTTCGCTTGGCAGCAACCAAAAAGGCTACATTACCAGCACCCGCTACATTTATATCGTATATATACACCGTGGATAAAAAAAAAGAGAGAGAGAGAGAGAGAAAGATGATGCACCGTTACAAAACCTCGGGCGTCCAATATAAAATCCAAGCCCCACGAAGTGTCAACCTATGTGCATCGAGTCAACTATATATATATATTTTTATAAATATATATGTGTGTGTGTGTGGGTTCGGGCGTGTCTCTCATATCACCCACACTTTGTGTATATCACACGGATAAAGAGAATTTGGGTTACGGAATATGTATCCAGCGAGTATGAAGATTTGATCGCATTGTTTGCCACAGCGATCTCAAGAGCGGATTGGATTATTCCGCTCGTAATGGGTCCATACGTATATTTGTGTGTTGAAGTGTCTTTACTCGAACGAAATATTGAATATGATGCTGCGACCCGTTATTTTGTCACGATTTTTCCCCGGCCTTCTAGAGCTGCCAACGATAAAGTTCAATAAATAACAATTTTCTCGTAATTAATAGTTTTTAATCGAGTAATTGGCTGTAAAAATGGTTGGAAATTAATTTTTATAAATTATCCGATGATTAATATATAGTTAATTTATTGAGAAATAATGATTTCCAATGGTTCTTCAAAATTGTATGAATTATTATCTTTATGTTTTTTTATCGAAACGACTTGATCTATCGATTCGTCCCTTTTCGCAACACGAATAAAATTCGTCAACCCTTTTTGCCCCGTTCCGACTGGTTTTTCGTTATTTTTCGCTGGCACTCTAAAATCAAACGATCCTCCCGTGCATGTTTTCATTCCATCACCGTCCTACTTTAGCCTCTGGCATTCCTAGCTGATGCGCTTTTGTCGTCGACCCGGCGAGTCCTTTTCGACGACCGGATATCGCCGTTTCTATCCTCCTTCGCAATTCTGCACACGCACACGGAGATAGATAAGCACATGTACGTATAATGATATATATATAAATATATATAGGAAACGGCCAAACACTGTGGGAATGAGGAGAGAGCAGGAGGATTTTACCCGGGGGTTTAGCGGCTATCGCACGAGGCGAGGCCGGGAGGGCGACCTCCGACATCCCTGGAATAATCCTGCGTATAAATTGGATTGGAGTCGCGAGAGTGAGAGAGATGGAGATAGATAGAGAGAGAGAGAGGGAGAGGGGGGAACCAGGAAAATGCGACAGATCGCTCTTCCCGGGGGCTGAGGGTTGGCAAGGGCGTCGAGAGGGTGCGCCCGGAACGAAGGGCGGGATGAAGTGTAACACATACACACACATAGCCAGCTCGAACAGAGAACATTCGCTCCAAGCATACCAATTTCAAACATAAAAAAATAACATTCGGGTTTTTCATCCAAAAATCCAGAATGCTCGAATCAACTTCGAAAAACAGCTATTTCAAAGTTGATTACTGCGTAAAAAAAAGAGCAAAGAGCGGGAGCTTACGACAGTGAGTTCGAGACTCTCCTGGAAACTCGATCGGTGAATTCCAACCCGTATACGTAATATAATTTTGCGAATTTACGCAAAAGTCTCGTTTTCATTGCCACTCGGTAGAAAGATACGCCGATAAGCAATTTAGAAAAGAAGGAGAGAGAGAGAGAGAAAGGGCCTCTCTTGCGCAGAAGGCCAGCCGGGATTAAATCCCAAACGTTATACACAAGAATTGCGAATATTTTTGGAAATTAGATAGAGTGTTTATGCTTCGGGGGTGAGCCTTGAAACGTGGGGAGAAACGTAAGTCCTTGTGTCCTACGGACCGCACGATATATTTCGCGAATGCTTCGTTGATCTTACAACGTGCCGAGAACGAACCGGGTGTCCGTATATCTTCCGTTTCGCCGTAGGGAATAAGCTCGTTGCGTACGTTGCGAAGAGGCTGAAAAAATGGACGATGCACACACAATGCTGGACTTTGTCGTTGATTCTCTCTCTCTCACTCTCTCTCTCTTGGTTCTTTGCTTCGGTTGGACGCGAGGAAGATGGGAATAATAATCCTACGGGCATGAGTAAAACGCGCTGTCACGAGCCTGACAAGTATTCCGTAAAGTTTGCGGGTCTATGGCGTTCCGAGACGCGCGACCACGCACGGACGACGTATTTTCTTTTCGTTTTTTTTTTAAATATTCTCTTTGCCTCTTTGTCTCTCTCTCTTTCTCTCTCTCACTCTTTAACTCTGTGGTTCATACCCACTTGCGGGATTAGATTAAGCCTTTCGCGTATTCACCGATTTTCCCCGCCATTTTGAAATGATCCTGACAATTTGAATTTATCGAAGGAGAATCGGAGCTCTGGAATATTCGACTGCATTTCCGGTTATCGCTCTTGGACTCTGCTCGTAATTACCGAGGTGAGGTGAGTCGACCGCTCGGCAAAATGGCAAAATGGCTTGGCACAGTATGATAGCTTATCCTTTCTTCTGTCACGTGGAGTATCAAGGATATAGAGACGAGGATATACGCGTATTGGACCAATATCCACGCCCACTTTCGTATATCCGGCGATTCACCGGAGAGACTTTTGCAGTCCGACACTAGAGCTCGTTTCTTCGGCTCAACAACCCGGCCAAGCTCGTACGTTACTCCTACGTGCCGAAGCTAGCGACGGCCACCTCGTTCTTTATTCATTCGCGCGAAATTTGTACCCAATTTTTTTTTCTTTTATGTATTTTTTTTTATTCATATGTCAATTTTGTAGTCACTGGGAGAAAAGGCAACGGGGGCCTACTTTTGGACCGTCGCAACCCTCTTTTTCGTTCCGGCTCGTCCGTTTTCTCTCTTCGTCGTCTGCTTTATAAACCATAAGCAATTTTGTACTTTCTCCCTCGAACAAAATTTCCATGAATTCGGGACAAGATTCTACCGCGTATTATTTGAAAAAATGCACAATATTCCTCGAAGAAACTATTTTCGTTTCCATCCCACATCGTAATCTCTCGCGATCGCGGAATCATCCAGCTCGCATGTGCCAAAAACTACGAAAATCACGCGTCGTCCAGCACCGTCTCGACAAAAAGTACAAAGAATAACAACTAGATGAAACAATGGAGAAAAATGCAAAAGATAAAACATGGTTACATCCTGTCTACTGAATTACATCGATAAAGTTACTACTTCCCCCCCCCCCCCCCCCCCAGCACGAGTCTTACGTCAGCGTATCTTTCGCTATACGCATGTAGCTAAACAGGACTTGGTAGTGCACCAGGTACGTCGCATCCACACAAACACACACGTATATATATATATATAACTAACATGTTGAAGGGTACGTGGAGGAGAGGGAAAAAACAGGGTACGAAGAGAGGGTGCCTGGATTATCTAGCCAGACGGTGAAATGGTAAAAGTTCTGCACGAGGCAGAAGCGCTATTTTAAGCTATATAGTGTACGCCGAGGGATGAAAATGGCAGAGAAGAGAAGATGGGAGATGGGAGGAGAAAGTGCTGGGTTCACTTCAGCCGTTGTTGGAGCAAGGGAGAGACGAGGGCGCTGGGCTACCTCTGGCTGTTCTACTGGGGGATGCTGGCTGGCTCTCCGGGGCTTCCGGCTCACATTGCAGACGCAGCTGCACCCTCCGTGTTACATATATATATACATTCAACCATATACATATATTCATGTACATAGTATTCGCGATAGCTCGGTGGTTGAGAGAATGAGAAGAGGGACGAAGAGCCAACGCCGGCCTGTCTTCTCTTTCTCTAGTCCTCTCTTCAATCTCTCAACCCCCTCCTGCTCCCTCACTCACCCTTTGCGATCGTGCTACAGGGTCCGTGCATACGTACGATAATGCTCATGTGTGTGTATGTGTGTGTGTTTGTGTGTGCGTAAAACGAAATGGAGCTTTCACTGGTTGGGTTAGGGTAGGTAGAGGGTAGGTTTTCGGGTGTGCGGTTTGGGCAGCCGGGCACCTCGACGCAGGTCGATTTGGTAGCCCACCGGAAAACCAACGTTCGACCGGGCCGGGGCGCCACCGTTGCTACTGCTGCTTTATATGTATAGATATACATACATACATACATACATACCTATATATACATATATATATATATATAGTATATATAGTATATATATATAGTATATAGATAGATAGATAGAAATTCTCCGACTACGCTTCGCATTTCATCCCTCTACAAACACTCCCTCGTCGCTTCCCAACCAACCCCTCTGTTCCCAGCTCTCCACCCCGCTTGCTACATCCTGGACCTCCGCATCGAGCGCCGGCTCTCCACGCGATCGATACCGACCCTCCGGTCGACACCCCGAGACTCTCTCGCCTGGTCCCCGGCGCTATTCTCACGCTGCCGCTGCTGTAGCCACGGATTCTCCATTGTACTGAAATTCTCCCTCAGGCTTTGTCCGCCACGGTAACTCGTGATAACTCGCCAGCTACGAATATTCGACCTTCGAGGAATACGGAGGGCGTGAAAAATTCTAATAACGGATAAAATCATTTCTCGTCTAATCGATATTTATAAAAAAAAACAAACAAAAAAAATTGATCGTATTTAAATTCTCGTTTATATATTTGATTTTATGAATAATTTTTTTTTCGAACGGTATGCTTTACATTTTAATTAAAAAAGAAAAAGAACAGTGCGAGTATAAACGTCGCTGGAAAAAAGTGTATTCTCGGGTGGGCATATGGGGCAAACGTGAGATATGAGAAATTTCATATACAACATTGAAACTATATCGAATTATCGGTTAGGAAAAAGCCTCGTTCATCGAGTGCGTTCCATTAGCGAGGCGATTTCGAGTCTCGCAGAGTACACAGAAGGCCACCATTCGCTTCTTCTTTCTCGCTCTGGTCGATGGGGGGGTAAAGTCGTAAAAGAACCTCACGATGTACTCGAGTACTTTGCTCTGTATAGATTGGTTATACGCGATATGCGTACCATACGCGTAGGCATATATATATATATAGTATATTACGAACATTAAAAACAGTTTGTACAGGATAATTCGCAGCTCGTGATCTCGGAGGCCGAGAATACCAGACATCGAAAAATGACAACGCGATAAGTGCCCTGTCCGTCTTTTGATAATTAAATCGATGATGATGGACGTTGATGATTCTATTTGTTCAGAGTCTAACCAGGAGCTATAATTAAACGTCAAGTTACGTAGCTATATATGTATATGCAGATAGATAAATGATGAGGAAAAATAAATAGCTAGTTGCGTATAGTTGATGAAGCTTGTTCGATAAATCATCGATCTTTTTCTTTCTCTCTGCCACGCATATCTCTCGAGTCTTTCATCGGGATGAGAAAAATTAATGTATGGATACGTAAATATATTATGTTTTATCGCGACTTTTAAAATCTTCTTTTTATTAAAGCCTCGTCGTCGAGACGATCGAGTCACATTACTCGTGATATTTTAATTAGAACAAATCTAACAGAGCGGTCACGCAACTTTGTATCGAATAAAATTGATTTTAATTAAATTTGTTGTTGTAATTCGAAAGACCGGCATAATTTGTATTTTTCATTTTTTTTTTCGACCTTGAGAACGATGATACGAATCGTCGAGAAAGAGATTGCGTCTTTGGCGATCGTACGACGAGAGTTCCTAGGCTCGCTAGACTACGTTAAAGTCTACGATAAAGAAAATGGGAAGGGAGGTAGGGGCGCTCCTACACACGAAGGAAACGAGGCAAAATTGCGAGCAATGAATCTTGCGGAAAGCCCCTCGAGCCTTCTCTCGCGTCTCTCTCTCTCTCTCTCTCTCTCGATGCAAGCTTCTGGTCCATCGTCGTCCTACTTCATCGCTCCGGGGCAAGACTCTCTCGGCCCAAAGTGTCTTTCTCGCGAGCTCGAGGAGAGAAGACTCTCGCGCAATTACGTCCCACGAAATCGCCGGTGAACAAAACATTGAACGTATCCTGCATTCCTCCCGCTCCGTGAAACGAAGTCTCTCTCCTCTCTCGCTTCTGACGTTGCGCGCGTATGAACACGCGCGCGTATATAAAACGGAAGATCATAAGGCTCTATTTTCTACGTTGATGCATCGTCCGACAGTGGCGGAGAAAATAGAGCGAGATATCGCGCGTGGCACGTAGCGCGAAAACTTTGACCAGTAAATATTTGCTCGAGAGTAGCGAGAGAGAAAGAGAACAAGAGTAAGAGAACGAGAGAGAGAGAGAGAAGAGTGAAATAGACGATGTCGTTAGTAAAATATTCCGCGAGACTCGGGTAAAGGCCCAGTGAGTTACGATAATGGGTACTCGCTAGAAACCAAATATACAATCCACTTTCGGGTGCGTTTCATGAAAATTCGTTTTATGTTCACAGAGACGAGAAGGTGCGTTGCCAACCCGATTTATCCACATAATACGCTTAAGCATCGGAATATCCCACTTCGCGAGATACCTAAGGTATGATAATAGATTATTAGACAACGTGAGTCAGTCTAATAATACGAAATAAAGTGACTTTAAAAGACCGTTTTGTTTCAGAAAGATCGAAACGTCATGAAGAGCCGAGAGGGATTATCGGTGACTATCTCATTCGCTATACGACGACCGAACGAGAGAATCACGAATAAGCGAGATGGCGGCTTACACTCGCCGCTACTCGTAGTTATGCGTATAAAACCAAGCGTTTATTAATAGATAGAACTAACGAGAAAGGATGCGAAGAAGGCATTTACGAGACGTTTCTTCCTTGGTTTTTTTTCTGTGGTAGATAGGAAAAAATGTAAACGGACCCTTCCTCTCGCGCGTAATCCAGTTAATCCAATCGTCGAGCGAAGCGCATACCACCGGCATCCAGCTTCGTCAGGGAAAAGGAAAAGAGGAACGCGCGTAATGTCAGACTCGCGCCTACTACGAATCGGCCGCATCCGCGCGCCTCCCACTCGTGGCAATCGCCTCTGCGTTTATCGGATGAACGAAATACATAGGCAAAACCGAGTATATGTGTGTGTAAGTACGTGTACGAGAGAGAAAGAGAGAGAATTACGGAATGGCGAATAAGCCGGTTTAATAAACGATCATCGAGACTTCCCGGTCTTATCTCGATGAGGCAGAGAAGAACGCTCGAGAATTCGCGGAGGTTCGGAACCCTTGCGAGACGAAGAAAAAAAATCCATGGATGAAAAGAAAAATGAAAAAAATAAATAAATTAAAAAAAAACGCGGCGAACGAATCAACTCCGCCATCTGAGCTCGCTGCCGCCATTTCTCGGCATCGTCTCGTTATATCCATAAATATATATCTACGTGGACGCTTATATACACGTATTCTCCCATGAGGTAGAGAAGACAAGAACGTTTTTCTCCTTTCTTATATCCATGATAATCCTCTACAATGTTTATGTCACCGAACTGAATATTTGCGATGTTGCGATCATCGAACGGCACGGCCCGCCGGCCGATTGCTTACAATTTATTCCCGTAAATAGGTTTTTAGCGAATGCCAGTTTCTCGAGGACAGTCCGAGAAAATAATGATATGAAAAAAAGAAACATTGTCGAAGATAATGCAATTTCGAAGGGGGCGAGAGAGACTGAGGAGGGTGAAAGAGAAAGAGAGGGAGTCATCATCGATGCCCAATCATGGCTCGTTCCCGTTTGTTACCGTACGTAGCACCGATAAACACAATCTACCATACTCGTTTTTGTTCCCCCATTACGAGAAATATAACGAAATACAACGAAATGAAACGTAACGAGAGCGTGAAACTCGAGACGAGAATTCCTTTTAAATCATTACAATAATAATCGATCGTAGTTACTCTCGTTCTTATACGCGAATATATACGAACTCGGTCTTAATTGTCGGAGCTCGATTGCAATTGATTTCAATGTTAATTGTCGTTAATTTAGAACGGTCTTGGAAGAATGATTGTGAAACACTTGCGTGCGCGCAACGGGATGTCGAGGGGAAAAAATACGATAATTGGTTATAGTCGATTTCGTCCGAGAGAAAATAGCCGAAGATTATTCGGAATGTCGTGAGACGTTTTATCTTGCTTGTTTTCTTCGCTTTATCGTTTTTCTTCCGAGATTATACACGATCCGTTCGATGCAAGAATTCGAGAGATATTAGATAGAGAGATTTTGAATTCCATGTGGTTGATTTTGGACGACCACCATTTTCTATGAAGAGAAAGCTTCTACGCGGGAGAATCGCCCGGTCAGCGTTTAATGTATACGGATATCGATATATATATAACTAAATACATAAACTTTTAAGCAATTCCCCTACGATTATTATAATAACACGTTGTATCGCCGTTCCTTCGCTACGAGGAGAGGTTTCTTTCGCAATTACACGAAACTCGACTATCATTGGAATTATTGTGGGATCTGCGTGTACCAGTGAACACACGAATGGATCAACTTCGCGGTTCTCTATAAAGAACTCTCCTTTGTGCATATATATATATATATATATATATATATATATATGCAATCATTAATAATCGACCCAAGGAAAGCTCACCGACATACCATTGGTCTAGCCTCTTTCTCTCTCTCTTTCTCCTCTCCGAAACTTCCATTTTGTGTTTCGATGCAAGAAAATTGGTCGACTGCCCAGGGCAGATGCCAACTTTTTTGCCCTTCCATGCATACGAATTCGAAGATTTGAAATACGCGAGTTCGACCCTCTCCCTCGTCCCTCGCCGACTCACGCGCTGCCAACTGCAACTAATTTTCGTGCGGGCTTCTGTCTGAGCTATAAGCGAGGGAAAAAATGACATTCTCGGAGAAACTCGCGCGTTTCCGAGGCTTGATATTCTTGTGATGAGAAGAATCGCGGCGAGAAGAGACGATCTGTACCATTATCTCGCGAAACATATATATATATATATATTTATACTTAAATGTAGCTATATATAATATCAATGGTGTATACGTATACGACGCACGAGCCTCGCTTGCTCGTTGGCCGTGCTTGACTCTAGCCGCAATCGTTTTATTCCAGTTTAAAGCATCAACTCGGTAATTTTATGACGGTCGTAAACGAGACGCGCGGGTATATAGTATCGAGTTACGTGTCGAGCTGACGAGTGAAGCGGCTCTTGGATGCGCGGGCTCTCTATCCATGTCGCTTTCTCTCTCTCTCTCTCTGTCTCTGTCTCTGTCTCTCCGACGATGAGAAGGAGACAAATCGGCCATCGTATATATACGAGACAGGGGTAGACACTCTCTTCGCCCTTTTCAACCCCCCACCTCGTCTCCTTCTCCTTACCCACCCACCCTCTTTCGCGTAACCGGTACTTGCTCTCGTACTTGAGTTATAACTCGTACATTCCCCTGAAATAAAATTCGAATCACCGACTTCCATATATACCCATCATTCACTCGCTCTCTCTCTCTCTCTCTCACTCACTCGTTGTCAGGTCGTTGGCTCATCCATGAACATCTTTGATTTTTGTGTCGTATTACACGGTAATTGGCCAGAAGCGAGGTATATTACTTTTTATGTTCACTGAAAGATTTATGGAGGGAGGAGATAAAAAAATGTTGCTGGTGCAACAGGTATATTGCGTATGCAGAGATCTTATCACCTCGAGGCGGCGATCGAGACTGGGTTCGTTCGCTTTGTCGCAACACTCGATGCGAATGGAATTTTTATACGAAAAATATTGTTTTGTTTTTCAATACTGTCTATGTATCATTCTTTCGACGATACGATCAACCTCTCGATCACATTTCAATCATAATTTTCATAATTACAATTGCGATTTCCGTACGCGTTATACACTCATTCCCATTTTCATCCCCCTCTCCAGTCTTTCAACGTGTTTTACACATTTATCGGGAACGCATCTGGGTAACCGAGAGAGGTACGGAGTGAACCGAAAAAGGGGAGACGGTAAAATAAGAGGGAAAAAGAGGGATGCAAATCTCACGAGGGTAAACGTGGTAGCGTGCGAAGGGGCGAAAAAGGAGGATGAACGAGAAAAGAAGTATTTGCGAATGCAGAGATACTTTTGCTTGCCAAGAGGAAACGAGAAGTTTACATCCCATGTGTTGCTATCGTGGACTTGTGTATCTATTTGTGTTTCTTCGTGTCGTCAACAGGCGCAGGGAGAGGGTAAGAAGATTCCCTTTGGTCCGCGGCCATTCCCAGGGAAGTCTCCTGTAAATTACCAATCTCGTGGCTCCGGGACTGCGTGTCCGGACGAGAGGGGAAAGCGCACGGGTATGAGAGAATCCCACCCCCTTCCCATACCATCCCTCTCCTGCACGAATCGTGCACGCGCTCGCGGGTTCTTGATTGTATCATATATATATATGTGATACGATCTAGGACTCCCGAGCTATATATATATATATATATAAAAGCCTGTATATAATGTACTTTAAGGAGAACGTGGTCGCTATATCTGAGAGAAGAAGGGTCGTGCATTCAGGGGGTCGCACACACTGCGACATTCTCGCTCCTCCGTTTGTAAACCTCTCCAAGGTATTGCCTATGTACCCTCGACAAACCTATGTAACACACTTGCACACACAGACACTTACACGACTGTAAGACCGGACCAGGAACGAGTCGTGGAGACGGCCATTTTGGATTCCAGGTGACTTTTCCATCGAGCACATTCTCGATATAAACTCTTCTCTTGTTTCTTTTCTCGTCTCCCTGTACTTTAGCCTGGAATAACCTAGCAGCACTTTAGAGAGCGTTGTAAAGTAGGTACGTTGGTATTTTGAACACGCGAACGAGGGAGTGTCCAACGATCCGAGATTGGTCTCGAGAGGCGATAAACGCAAAGCGTAGGTAGGTATTCGATTTTGTTTTCGGTGGGAACCGAAGATTTTTTGTTTCTTTTTAAATTTTTTTTTATGGAAGAATCGTCGAGATTAACATCGATGACGATACTTAGGTGGTAATTTTACGAGGATCGTGAATGGATGAGAGATCACTATTTTTGTTTTTGTTTTTTTATTATACCTACTCGCGTGTTTGAAGGACACGCTGTGATTGATCGACGAGCTGCCGTACTTCGCATATTCGATCGTTCGTTAAACGTTGGCAAGCGAGTCGAATTCTAACGAGACGAAACGTGAGAGAATCCACGAAGTTTGGGTCGAGTCGTACAATGTCGCTCGGAATCGGTGGGGAGAGGGAACTTCCGAATGAGAGAAACCACGAACTCCGGTTCTCTGTGGCAGCGACATCTGTCGGACGAGCGGCGAAGCCGGTCGGCGAACGAACGCGCGACTTTGCCGCCAGAGCGCAGGAGCGTCGCGACGCTAGAATGGCCGCCACCGGCTTACTCGCTATTGGTCGAACGCGCGGCGGCCATCATGGAAGCCATCATGGTATGCATAATGAGGCAAATGATGGCCGACGAACGAACCAATGACTGGACGAGGGGTGTGTCGTACGGAGGGCGCAGGAATTTTAAAATGAACGACGCGTGGGCGGGGCCGCGGCCATCTTTCGACCATATGGATCGTCGAGCTTGCCGCCCTTTTCCCTTTATACATAGTTTTATTTACATTCCAGTTTCCCATTGTTTTTCTTACGTTATATAGAAAAAATGCGTATCGAGGGTATTATTTTGGCAAAACGTCGGATCTCGGTCGTTAATATCGTCTCGTGAAACATTCTCCGTAAAAATTGGAAAAACAATGGCATTGATACAAATACATACCGAGGTACGAGAGTTTCAAGACGAAATTCATAAATCATGCAAAATAACGTCGTCGATGACGATAATAAACATCCTGAATCATCAGCTCGTTCTAATTAGCTGAAATTAACATAAGTCATAAAAACAAACGCGGGTGACCCAATGAATCTTCGAGTCTTCCCAGGTGGAATGACACGTACCAGGCTCCTTTTATGACCCGAAACGCAAGCGTCTGTTTATAAATAAACGGGTTTGCACGAGGGAGAAAGAGAGAGAGAGAGAGAGAGAGAGCGACAACCTCGAGGTATTATAGTGTGTTGGAAGCGCCAGAAATAAATCTCGGAAAGCGGGCGGGCAGCTCGACGACGAGACGTCGTTTCGCGAACGAGATAGAAAAAGAGAGATACAGTGGGAAAGAGAATGATGAGGAGGCGCGCCGCAACTGTAGTACCACGAGAGTACCACACAGAGAGAGTGAGAGAGGGAGAGAGAGAGGATCGTAGCTCTCCGACACACCGTCGAAGGTCGTTACGAACGAGCAGGCACGCAGTCGAGGTCCGCGTAAAAATTTTTATGATCACGACCAATAAAGTGACGTAACAGCTCCGAGAGAGAGAAAGAGAGAGAGAGAGAGAGAAGTCGGTGGTCTAGAGAAAGAGCGTTGTTTGCAGCCACTACCGGTCTCGGTGACGTCAGACCGGAAGTCGCGCATAAATGCCACGAGAGAACTGATAGGGGCGGCTATGTTATAGTGCGACGCTCTCTCTCTCTCTCTCTCTCTCTCTCTCTCTCTCTCTCTCTCTCTCTCTCTCTCTCTCTCTTTCACACTATTCTAGAACGAGACGACAAGGACAACGGCGTATAACAGTGGGGGTGACGGCGAGAAGGAGATAGCCTAGTCGTGTTTCTGCAAGAGGCAGAGGCCTTCCTGGCCTCTTCTTCCTGTACGCGCGGGGGCAAAAGGAGCTGTCTCTCTCTCTCTCTCTCTCTCTCTCTCTTCGCTGGGTTGATGGTTTACGGCATTCCGTTGATGGCCGGCGCGCGCGCGAGCCCGCGTAGTGGCGTAGTAGTGGCGTTGAGCCCATAAAAATGTAACGAGCCTGTAAACGTTCGTTTATATTGCCTTGCCTTTACACTCTCTCGTCTGCCGGGATTGGGGCAGGTCGTGGCCTCTTTCTCTCGCGAACCCGTCGCGAAGCGTCAGAGTGACGCGGTCGCGCTTCTTCACTAGGCCGGACGCGACCAGTAGCGACATTTAACAGCACGCGCCAAAAAAAACACCTCTGCACCAAACTGTCTTACTTCGTCGCGTTCGTCGCGCTTCCCCTTCGTCGACGCTTTCCAGCTCGTGAGATAATCGACCCACGTGCGTTTTCTCGCGCGATATGCTAATCTCGTCTCTTCATTAACGCCGTAAAGTCGTTACGTATTAACGCCTTCGGCATACTTGCATTTCGAGATTTAAATCTACGCTCGCGCGTCATCGTTCACAACCCAACATTCATCAATCAGATTCTCATTTCTCACCCTCGATTCCGCAATCCGTTAGAACGCCCGCGCTCTACCTTCAATAATCCTCGGCTAAATGCGAAAAGCGTCTGTATTTTTACAGAAAATAATCTAGCTCGCGACCTCGCCAATCGTAGGATATAAACGTAATATGAGAATCGCATAGGCCATAAACGAGCGACGACGCGCGAGTACGAAACGAGTTCGTACATCTGCGCGACGGGAGGAATGCGTGCGCGCACGCGCGTGCGAGAACTCTCGCTCGCATTTTACGATCGCCATTACGCAACGCGCGTATGCGTGTGTACGGGTTACAGGCCGCGTGTCACGTGCACGTCGCTGCGAAACGATCTGCGTGTACAGCATGCGCGACCTTGACACCGATTGCGATCTATGCGTACACCGACACACGGAGAAAGAGAGAGAGAGAGAGAGAGAGATAGAGAAAGGAAGAGGAGAGAGAGAACGAGAGAGAGAGATAAATACGAGACACGGAAATTTCATCCGTGATTCATGTCGCCTTCTTCCATCTTCTTCATACTCGTTTCACCTATTCCACCCGAGTAGCGTATATGAACAAGAACGAGGGCCGAGAAAGAAAGAGACAGAAAGAGAGGGCTCGCTCGCGAATCCGGCACGCGCGTCCACATGTCGAAACGACCGTCGAAGCACGCGAAGATCGTCCACGGTTGTATTTTCCTATATAGCGTGCTCTCGTCTTGGTCTGACGGGCTTTTTCGCGACGATGGCACACTCTCGGACACATCAAACGTCTCTCTCGCACGCTTACCGACTTCACTGGTCCCCCCTCCGATCGTCCACCACCACAGCCCCCTTCGCGCTCCCACCCTCTCGCTCCTCTGGTTTTAGTAACACTTAAAACTTTATTGGTGGCCGTAAAAGCCGAACGTTTAGCTTCATTTGGGGGGTTGCCATCGCGAGGGGGTAGTTGTTACGGGTTACCCCGCGTGTCTTGGGACTCTTCGAGCTTGAAGCGCACACTCTCGCGTGAACCTCGACGCCTCTCTCTCTCTCTCTCTCTCTCTCTCTCTCTTTCTCTCGCACTTCGGTTTATATATTGTTTACACCTTCCGACCAAGGCCAACGAGAAATTATATTACCCTCATCTACAGATATGACGTGTTACGTATACCGCGAATGGCTCCTGTAACCTGCTTCTTATATACGCGTCTCGACAGACCCAGGAAGTGTCTTTAATGGCTGCCTCGGGTCCAACCCTTACATGACTTCGCCACCCGATGGCTCGTCAATCTGGTTATTAACTCTAAACTAAACAACCCTCCGTGATCTAGTTATAACATAGTTACCTCGAGCTTCCTGATCTTCAACGAACGATCATCCCCTGGAACCTCAACCCTTAAAATGGTCGAGATAGTCGTGTTGGAGCGTCTTCCGTTTAAATGCCTAACGATTTATTCATTCCTATCGATCCAATGTCAACCCCGTGAGAAAAGGCTAGAGTGTGAGTGAAAGCTCACAGGGGCGTAAATGCAAGGGATGAAACGAGACTAGCGCGAGTATATAAACTGTACCACCTATGGTAAATAGCTATATAGGTGCCAGGAGGGCCATCGAAAGTGCCGACGGTGCTAAACCTGGCGGTATAGCCGAGCTTTATTAGCCGCATCAATGTCATCATCAGGGTCATCGGGTGAGCGCCATCTCGAGTCCCGAACGAGAATCAGACCGCTCGTGGTCGTGTTGAATATATCGTTCACGGGTGTTCTATATATATGTACCATAGGATATATACGTATACATCGATGTGACGAAGTAGCGCGCCACATCGTGCAATCGTTGTCTGGTAACCGTCTGTCTAAACTGGGGATACTTTGCTTCGCTCGTAAAATGGCCGCAGCACACGCGGCTGAACGACCCGCACGATTCTCGCTCGTACTCGTTTCTCCCTATAGCCACGGCCAACCCCCGTAGTCCGTCGAACCACGGACGAACAACCTGGCGAACCTGGCGTACGACACGATTTCATTCATCCTACCATCGTCCTCTACGACGCACTCACCCTCTTTTACCGAGAACGTATATAACGCCCCGCCACTCTAGGTATTCCTCGCTCTCTCCCTCTCTCTCTCTCTCTCTCTTTCTTTCATCCTCAACGACGCGGCGGTGACTATACACAAAGTTTGTGCTCCTTCGGTCTCTTCTTCTACCGTGTTCCGAGGTTACCGGGGATTCAAGGTGTGTGCGACGAGACACACAAACATATAAGCACAGACAGACGTACATACACGCACTTAGGCGAAGCAACGGGTATGCGGCGAAATTTTATGACACCCTCGTAAACGGCTCGACGATGCTACTAGCACATCCGTATACGCGATGAAGCTTTACGAGAGGAGATCGCGATCAGGTCTGCAACGACGAGCAGCCGTCGGCAGCTTCTCGTCTCCGATTCTTCGCGAGGGGGAGAGACAGAGGGAGAGAGAGAGAGACGGAGAGTGAGAGAGTTTCATCGCTCGCACGCCATCATCCCCTCGCAGTCAGTGTGTCCGAGATATGTGACAATCGTTTGGGGATTGAAACGTTCTCATTCTCGCCCTCCTCCCTCTGTCTCTCTTGGTTTTCGTCCAACACTCGCCATTCTCGTTTCCGATGCGTGTATTTCAATGTTCAATTTCAAACATTCTCGGTTATATACGTTCGATCTCACTCGGTCAAATCGTACCATCGATAGACGAAGGTACAAAGTGGCCTCGGGATTTCTACGGAAAGTGGACAAACTCGTTACGTATCTCGAGTCGAGCGAATTCCTTTTTATTCCTCGCTGATTATTTTCCCCGCATAATTTATAACGTTTGTTCTTTTTTCCAGATACGAGATATTCTATAAATAATAAAACCGTGAGTGAAAATTAGGTGTGGCTTGATACAACGTCGCGATGACGATGAAGAAACGGCGAAAGATCTTAGAGGAGCTTGTACGCGATCAAAGTCGCGAGTTTATTGACACTTGGAGAATTCAAAGTGGCAACTTGTAAGAGAAAATTTGCGCGCGTTAGCCTGCCCACGTTGCGAGAACGAGCGGAAAATAATCAAGCCCGTAGAACTGGTTCGTCGTGAGTTGCGAAATCTCGGCATCGCGATTTTTCGTGTATATTTCACGAGACTTGTTTTTCATCCCCGGACTGAATGAAAAGCGAGGATACGCGAAGTTTCAACGACGTTTCTGAATCGTTGGCCGTTATCCAACTATTCTCGATCTGTCCTTACCCGTTGCTGTCACCTTGATCGTTTCGTTATTATCGAACAGAGAATCGGGGTGTCGTTGACCCTGCCTGTATCGCCCTTCAAAATGTCAACGGGATTGGAAGATGGGCATAAACGAGAATTTCCATTATCTCATTCCCTCTCTCTCTCACACATACATACACCCACATACACACACACAAATCAAACCAAGATTGCGCCGCTGGCTGAGAATCGCCGAGCGAAATTCGCATACCGAAGGCCCAAAGGCTTAATCGATAATGGGGATCTGCTTCGACAGGCTATAGGACGCTGAATTTGCGATCCCCCGTGGACATATACAGGATGATTGAACCGTTCTCCGAACTCTCGCGAGATCGAAGACAAAGACGATGGCGAGAGCTCGCGTTCGCCTATACTCGCGTGTGCAATATGCACGAAACGCTATCTCTCGTCAATGTTGAGGGGGTTTAGTACGAGACAAGAGAAACCAGTACGTGATGTGTCTAGAAGGATGCAGGTGAGTCATACTACACGTACATACACATACACACACACACAGGAATATACAGAAATGCATATGAACGCGCCACCATTGGTCCGAACGGGTTATTCTGGGAGTTCCATCGGGCTTCTCTATCCGGTTTTCTCGCTCTCCCGGGCTCTGCGTATTCCCGACGTGAACAAGAACGAGAAGCTCTTTCTCTCTCTCTCTCTCTCTCGTCTTCGACGACGATCCGAGAGTCTCTTCCTTTGTTCGTGCTGTAACGCGAGGATCGTTCTCGCGTTGCTGAGGATCGAAGCCCCGCGGGACTCCATTTCGTTGCTGAACGAATCGCGCGATGCGCATATAAGTATGAGAGTCGAAGAAAAGAAGAAGAAAAGGAAACGGGCGAGTTCCCGTACTATACGCGAGCTCGTCCGCGAGACGCGCCGGGTTTCTCTCCACCTTCTGCTCTCTCGGCATCCATATTAATTTCGAAGGCCCGGGGGTCTCGTGCTCTCATACTGTAATATAGTATATATAGATATGTATATTTCGTCTTCCTTTCTTACATCTCATACGTGCTGGCAAAGCGAAAATGGTGCCGGGGAATTTTTCTTAAAGGGATATTTTTCGTTGCTAATAATTATACGGGATATCCTCGGTGTGCCCTGTAATAACGACGGGCTCGGCGAATGAACGAATATGAAAAACAAAATAAAAAGTCTATGCGAGCCTTTGATGTACCGTCGACGAAAAGATTTTTTATACCGGATGGAGTCGAATGTCACGAATTAGAGAAGATGATACGTCGAACGGTGAACTGATTTAAGAAGAAACAATTATCAGGGCGTTTCGAATTTAAAGAAAACATTGGAAATGATTCTATCGACGGGAATTAATAGTAAAAATAAGACGATATTCCAATTATTTTTCCAATAATTACGAGTAAGTCGGATCGATGACGCTGCTATGATGAATATTAATGACTCGTTTAGGGGGGGGGGGGGGGGGGATACGTAGTATGGTTAAGGGCCTCGTGTTCTTCGAGCCAGTTTAATAAGGTTCGACTTTGAACGAAATGAGAATTCCGTGTTCGCTTTTGCCTTCGTCGTCGCCATCGTGCGCAGGAGGGAACCCTCTCTCTCTCTCTCTCTCTCGTAGAGGAAAAGACGAGTCGGAAATCTGCTCCGAGGTCTAACCGAGAAGGAGGAGGGAATCTCTCGGTGCGTAGGCACGCTATACTCGCGCTCCACGTGAAGGCTCATAAATATTCCCATACCCGTTTAAACCCATAAAGAAACCGCTCTCGCGGCTCTCGGAAGGGTTAACGCCGAGCACGATCGCCTTCCTTCGCTTTCTCTCTCTCGCTCTGTCGTTTTTTTCCTTCCATTTTGGCGAAAGAGGCGAGCACGGTACATGGTAGAAGAGAGAGAGAGAGAGAGAGAGAGAAGAAATGTGGTGCTTGCTGGGAGCGAACCGTGATCGCGTTCGAACGCCGGTGAAGAGGGCTCCCTGGATCTCTGTAGTAAGGAGAACCCCCGGTCGTATAATATCGGACGAAGGACAGAGGGACTCACTGTTCGCCGAGTGTACGAAACCGCCTCGATCCTCGGGACGAATATGCCGAAAGGGTTACACACTCGGGCGCCTGGGACTCACGTTTCTTACGAGTTTTGTCGGTAAATGGCCCCGAGTGGCTGAAAAAAAACCTCAGTAACGTCACGCTTAATTTTTGTACGGAAATCCTTTTTTTCGGTGCAGGTACATTTTTTTTTGAAAAAATAAAATAAAAGGACGTGCGTGCCGGCGAATCGCTACTGGCTAAGTCGAAACATACGATTCGACGACTTCCGGAACTTTTCGAGCCGTAAATGTGGCACGTTTCTACAAAGAAAAGTTCGTTTAACGATTCTCAATTATTTTCAGAGCAATAATTATTAATGGCATTTTCATAAAAAATAAAATAAAATAAAATATTGCATAGCCATAATTATTAATAGTTTGAAACGATGTTAATAATTTTTTTCATACAAAAAACTATGATTTAATCGGAAAAAAAATTAACCGTATTTAATTATTGCCTGTAATGAATAATAAAAATAATTATCGCTAATTATCGAACCAGTTTGATCGCTACTTTTTATCGATAAAATAAAAGTATCGACGAGAAAGATCATTTCTATTTGGCTCGATTTATCGAACGAAGAAAAACTCTGGAACGACGACGACGCTGCCGATAGAGAGCGTCGGTGCTAATAATTTCATGGTCTACCTAGACAAGAACTGTGCATGCACCTCGAGGAAGACTTCGATGAGTATCAAGAAGAACCAGCAGCCGACCGAGTCACCCGCGTGGTGCGCGGCCCGCGAAGGGCAAACGTGACCGCCTTCATTGACTTTACGAGCAGTAAAACGGGGCTTTATAGTTTGTGGGGTCGTTCGCGTCTTCGCGTGTGGATACTTACCCCTCTCTTCTTTCCTTCTCTTTTTTTTTCTTTATCGCTCGCTTATACACTCTCGTTTCTGCGTTTTTTTTTCTCTTGCTCGTACAGTCCACAACCTCTAGTCGTACGAGGAACAAACACGCGACTTCTATCCGCTCCTTTCGTTTTTGTTTCTCTCTCGTAAGAGGTACCCATTAGGTGTAAATGGCGGGAGAATTTTCCTTGAGCGGGAGGATGATCGCTAATTTTCTCATCGAACAAACAGCAATAATTCCACACTCGTGAACAAATATGACTTCATAAAAGAAAAAGAAAAAACTATTATTTAACGTTGTTTGTTCACTTATTTTTTTATGATTTTTTTTTTCGAAACAATTGAGAAATAGCTTTGTTTTTTAAGAATGAACGGTTGTAAGTTTAAGGCTGTAAGTAAAAGCATAAAAAAATGCACACAACACTTTAAAATAATGTATATTTCATCATAAATATTAATTAACGGTTAAGACAATTATTAGCATAATGTTTTTATAGAAATAATGATTACCATTCTGATAATAAATTGTTTCAAGCGACTATTAAAATTGCTACAAAAAAAAAACAATTATTTACAATTATTTCAAAAAGTTTGTGCTTCGATTTGCCGATGATAATATTTTTAACTCAAACCTAAACTGTTTTAGCCTAAAAAGTTGTTACTTGAAGAACTCTAGTTTTCTCAAATTTCTTAAATAACAACTATAAAATACGTTTTCGGAATTTCGAACAAAGGCAAAAATCCCGAAATCGCGATGACCTTCGTAAAATCCCTAAAACCCCTTTTTTACTCGAAGCCAGTCGAAACGTCACCGGAAAGAGAGATACTCGTCGCAGGCAGTCTTACCCCTTTAGCGCTATAAAGCTATAAAACTGTTCCAAGGTCGACGAAACAGAAGGGTTGAAAACCCACAGGCATTTTACTATTTCGAATGTCTCGCGATGACCCTGACAAGCGCACCTCCTTCAATCTCGGTCTTTCACGTATACTCGCCTGGCCTTGGTCCAAACTATCGGAAAAACACTAAAAAAAAAACCAAACAAAAATTCTTCAAACATTTCCGAACCGAAACTCTCCAGTAGTCTAGCGATGTTCGCGAGTGAAACGTCGAGCCGGGAAACGAGTGAGTTTTTCCGCGCGGCAATATTCTCCCGCGAATCGTGAAACGCGTTGAAATTTTGTTCTCAAAATTATACGACTCGTTTAATTCCTTGCAAAACAAAAAACAAAACAAAAACGACGAATCCGACGCGATGCGTTTCCACGTCGTTCGCACGAGTTTCAGCGTGAACCGTTTCTCTTCTTTTTTTACGTTTTCGTAATTTTTCTACCCCGTGAACGTTTTTTTTTTTACATTTTTTAGTTCTCATTTTTCTCCCTGTGTTTTCGTTCTCTCGGGGCTGGCGATGCGCGTATTTCACTCCCGAGACTTAATTACGACCGCGGACGCGGTACACGAGGCGGGCGTGAGAGGGTGGCGGAAGAAAAATAAAACAACCGCGGAGGAGGGGAAAAAGCATCAAGAATATATTTCTTGAGAGAGAGAGAAACGGACGGGAGCGACGCGGGTTTCTCGAGTACGCGAGCTTCCGGGTACCGTAAGGAACGTTCCGAGTAAAGTTTGGAGCACGATGCCAAGTCTGGAATTGGAACGTTTCGCGGTAACGAAGAATTTTCGTTGGACGACGACGACGTCGACGAATTCTCCCGCGGGGAAACCGACGGATTTCGAAACCACGGGAAGCGAGGCGAAGCGTAGTTTATGTTATAACAACGTGGGCGAAAAAGCAAATTCGTTAGTCCACGCGAGTCTCGAGCTTGTCTAAGTACGCGTCGTACACGTGGGAAAATCTGGACCCGAGCCAGACGCAAACAAAATCGAGAGAGAATTTAAAATAATGTACATTTCGCTCCGCCTTTCAGTTTTTCCTCGGTTCTAATTATCCAAGAAAACTCTCGTTCGACATTTTGCTACATTTCGACGCTTACGTGATTTTCTCAATGCCCGAGAGCCGCCAATTTAACCACGCGAAAGTCATAATTTTGCCGCGAAGTCTCGAAGTAACTCTGCCAAAAATTGAAAAGTCACGAAACGGAGCGAGCGGTAAGTAAATTCGCTTGTGTACGACCTGGAGAAGCGTCAATGGCCCGAGTTGAGACTTTTATCTCGAGGTAAATTCTCGAAATGAAACGTCAGCCATGCTGCGCGCTGTGTTCGCCGTCGGCGAACGAATACTCTAAATTTGTCCAATATAGATATGTATATACCTATACCTACGTTTGTACAAAGCGAGGGCGAGGGTCTCGTCGAACGTTCCTCGATCGCTGACGCATAATTCCGTTCGAAACTAAAATAACATCGACGAAGAGAAGCAACGAGAAGAAAGAAAAATAACGAAAAACCGAAAAAGTTGAAAGAGCTTGGACCTAATGGCCGTGCGACGGCTGTCGGCATTTTGTTCGTCTCATTTTCTATCCTATACGTGCTTTCGGACATTCATAACGATCATTCTTGCCAGAAAGAAACGAGAAAAACGAGTGCAAAAGATACGAAACAAAGTTTCTCTATTCTTATAAGAGAAAAAAGGAGAAAATAAAAAAAACTGATGAGAATTCGCTCGAGAAATCATGTCGGGGTTTCCGAAAAAAATATCCACGTGCTCGCAAAACAAAGAAAAAGAAAGAAAGAGCAAATAATAGAATTCCATCAAGCTTTTGTATGATGGAATCGAACGCGATGCGGAATTCCCCTCGTTTTCTTCATTGTTTTCCATCTTCTTCGTTCTTTTCTTTATACACGACTATTTTGTTCTCTCCTCGATCGCATACGTTCACCGCCTAACATGCTTTTTCAATCAAGCCTCATAACGATATCAGCGAAGAAAACCTTTTTCTTATTTTACTCTCGGTCGATATTTTTTGTTGTAGATCGGTCGCTACGGAATCGATCGGGTTTTGTTCTCGTTGAGTGGATACCATCTTGTCGCGTTCAGGGGGTGGGGACGTATCGCTGGGACGATTCCATCCTACAACGTCGATCTTTATTTTTTTTTCACGTTTTTTTTAGTTTCCTATCGAAAAAAAAAATCGATACCCGACGGGATCAATAATTAAGTCATGGACGTCGATAAGAAATCGAGAAACTGGTAACATGGTGAAAGAACGCTCGGAAAGCTGGGATTGGATTGGCGAGAAGATATATATATATATATATATACATCCACATATATATGTGTAACATACGCGCTATTGGCCACATGCAACCCGACGATCCCGTGGGAGCTCGTACAGTCGGGAAATAAATTATATATACGCTCTCTCGGCCTCGAGACTCTTTTTCTCTCTTTCCATCTCTATCTTTCACTCTCTCTCTCTCTCTCTCTCTCTCTCTCTCTCTCTCTCTCTCTCTCTCTCTCTCTCTCTCTCTCTCTCTCTCTCTCAGGTCTCTACCCCACAGAGTCCAGCGTCTACATCGATGCTTCTCGAGTCGAGTTGGTAGGCGCCCCCTCCACCCACCAGACAAAATGGTGTTTGGTCGACGCCGCCAACCATCCAGCGAACATCGAGAGAAATTCTTCGCTATAGACGCGAGAAGAACTTAGAGATTCGAGACACGAGACTCTCCGAAGCCTTCTTGGTCGAACTTATCGATGTCTTATGTATGAGCCCGGTACGTTTATCTCGCACGATAAAGTAGCTCGAGCGACTACAGTCACTATCTATTTTGTATGTAATCTTCTTCTTGTTTCGTTACAGTGTGGAAATCCAGAAGATAAATATATGGTCGGGAACTCGTAAATTGATTGATAAAAATTACTCGGCAACAACAAAAAAAGAAGATAATTACGACGGAGAATATTTTACACGGAATTTTTCGAATAATTACGAAGAATGCGATAAAAAGCATGAAATATTTTTAATCCTACGGCATTTGGTCTACCATCCGGCAAAAAAGTTTAGAAATATTAGTTTAAATATTAGTTTAAACGTAAAAAACAATATTACGTAACGGCAACTCGTACGGAAGTTTTGTGAAACTAGCAACAAATTTATAATGTTAGTTTATTTCAGAACAGGATTATTGTGCGATGCAACGATATAGTGAGAGAAACGTAACTTTAGAATTTTCGTCGAGTTTCTCGTCGTACAAATAAATATATATATATATATAAATAAAATTATACATACTTAATTATAGCCTACTCTATAAATTAGAAACATGTTTCTGCCACCGTTTTCGTTTTATTACCCGAACATCATCGACGTCGATACAATGTTCATAAATTTCATACAATAAATAAATATTTATGACTCACCCGTTGTGTCCGAGCCTTCTGCGAGCCACACGAAAATCCTGCGGAGACGAGGAATTCATCCTGCGGCGATATTCTCCTCATCGTTCCATACTGCACTCACTCACTTTCACTCGCGAATCGTGAAACAAGAGTCGTGACAAAAAGAAATCTGCTGTTTACAATCTCAATCCTCGCGATGTGAAATTTCAACGATTATTTATTACAAGAATCATCACGGTCGTCGTTCGCGGTTACATTAGCCAAGGTTTCATCGGTCATGGTGTAATCAACCGCGATAAACATTCACGAGAATCCCATACCCCCCCCCCCCTCTTTACCAGTTTCACTAATCGAACGATAAGCCAGAGATCATCGTGAAATCGTTAATTCGCGCCTCATCCGCGATCTCGTTCGACCGCAATAATAATATCAACCGCGACTTTTCAACGAGAACAATCACGAGCATCGTCGAGAATGCGAATGTGTTACATGGCTCGTGGTTATAACGAGACGCGCTGAAGTCGAACGTAGTCTCGTCCGTCGCGTGGTCATTACCCACGAGAACAATCGCGATCTCATCCACCGACGACTCGATCGACCTTGGTGTCTTCCGACCGCGAATTCCTCGACGACGTATGAAAAAAAAAGATCCGCGCACGACCGCGATCTCGCGACGCACGAATTATTTCGAGAAACTTAATGACGATTCGTAATTTACAATCGTTATCTTACGACTCGAATTTTCCGCGAACTCTTGTTTCGTACCGCGCGACGTAATCGGCCATGTCGTTTATCGATTTGTCGAATCGAACGTCGAGCGACGGTGTAATTCGTCGATTTTTGCAAAAGGCAACGCTACTGAACGCTCGTTGCTTCTGGTTTCCACGACAGCCATTTGCTCGCTGAAAACAATAAAAAAAAAGAATTTTGAAGTTTGACATCGTCATTAAGGATTTATAAGTTTTTAATTATGATTGACGATTTTGATGAGCATCGGACAAAAATCTTAGAACGATTGTTTAGATTTTTATGACGATATTCTCTTTAAGTTGTATTCTCTACTGACCCAGTTTCTCACTCGTGAAAATGTAAACGGGAGATGGGATACAAAATTATGGTGCATCGTGACACACAACTCATTTCCAGTCTACTGGATATTCAAGGTCGTTTAATATATAAAGTTTTACGCACACGAACACAAATCTAATAAATGCATGGACGATGAGCCGTTAGCAAGGCGGACGATAAACGTGCAGCCTGCCCCACACTGTCGTCGCTCCCCTCGTCGCGCGTTGGGCCGCACCTCGTACGCCCTTAAGAGTCGCTATATCGTTAAATTAACGAATATATATATATATATATATACCACGTATAATATAAAGATATTTGTATCATTAAATTATTAAATTATTAACTTGTTATTTTTTTTAATTACAAAAATACTAAATTATGAAAATTGTTGCACTACGAGCAAACGAGTTCTCTCTCGCCCAAGACATTCGAGTTTTAATTGAAAATAACGTAGCTGAGATTTCTGCAACGATGATTTCGTAGTTGAAAAAGAAATCAATAAAATGTAAAATCCTCAATACCCATCGAGTGCGAATTTCAACGAACGTCAAACACAATTTGACGAGAAGCGACTGCGGCAGAAGCCGCGACAATAAAATGTACGAAATTCATATATTCAACTTTTATACGGACACGCGTAGATATGTTTATATTACAATTATTCGCAGAGTCCTCGCGACCAGTAAATGCCTCGATAAAAAGAGCACGTTTTATTTACGAAGCAAACTATCGTGGATATATAATAATAATATATATATATATTATGCACATATATATTTATATACGTAAGAGATCGCGATCGTCGGGAGGTGCGCCGATGCAATCTCTCGTATCGATCTACTACAAGAAAAGATATTTTACAAGGATATGGACTCCCCCTTCGGCACGAGAAGTTTTCAGTGCCGCGCGCCTCTCCCAATCAAGCTTCAATATATTCACGCCATTTTAAAGTTTTTTTTTTTTATACGAGTACCGATACACGAAGGTATATATGACCAAGGATTGATAATGCATGTGTGTATGTATATAAGAACGTTGAGCTCGCGGTCGTTATCCACGTTACGGGACAGACACTCGTACCCTGTTCTACCGATACATCCAGTCTATATAAAGTGTTCAATAAAATCCGTCTCGCTTGCATTTTCTCTCTTTTCCTCGCCTACGCACTTCGTCGTCGTCCCCGACGAAGCTCGTCTCTCTCTCTCTGTCTTTCTCTGGATGCCGAGAGTACTTCCTCGATGCCCAGAGCTCTATAATATCGAGGGTTTCACGCTCGTTTCTTCGCGTGCGCGACGATACTTCCTTCGTCGAATTATTTACGCACCGCGGTTTCCGAGTGAATATCATTGTGCATAAATTTTCATTAGCGAAAATCGTCTCGACCGGGTCTCACGACGGGACCTACGACGGCACGGTTGATTTTCGATACTTGACGAAATTACGCATTAATTTTATCTCGCGTGTACAACCGCGTATAATTAACTTGTGAATCTCTGGGATAATTTTCCGTTAAGACAAAAATTCACGGACGAGAAATTATTTAATTAAATTTGTGAATTTTCGAAAAAAAAAAAACAATCTTACAACGATATTACAGTAACGGCGTAATCTTTTTATTTTGTTTCTTTAGTTTTTTTTTTTTTCGTGAAACATTTACGACCTCGAGGCAGCGGTAGATCGAAAGCCGAGTAAATTACATCGAATTCAAAAGGGGTTCGAGAATTTCATCCCGAGAAATTGGAATACCGGCTCAGGCTCATCGTGGAAATAATGACGAACGGAAATTTCTCTATACAAATGCTTTAGGTTGACGGAGACGAGAGAGAAAGGGAGAGAGAGAGAGAGAGAGAGGATGAGAAAGAGGGTAAGGGAAAGAGAGGATCGGGAGCAGGTTGCACGCGCGGTTAACCGACCGAAATTCGCCGCGGAGCCTAATTAGGGCCTGATTGGCACTCCGCCCTTCGCTCCACCGAAAAACCATCTCTCCGCCTCACCTCGCCTCTTCATTCGACGTCCACGTGGAGCTCCGGGTCGATTATACCAGCAGACCATGGCCTTTCTCCCTCTCTCTCTCTCTCTCTTTCTCTCTCGCGATCCTCGATTTTCGTCTTCTCCATTTTTTCTCTTCTTTCTCCCCACCTCTCCGCGTATTTTTATATATCCTTTTTTTTCTCTTCCTTTTACAATCTCCCTCGACAAGCTGCCATACGAATATCCTCGTGTGTCCGACCCTTTTTTCGATCTTTTCTTTTTTCTCTCCATTCGTTCACTTTGCCCTTCGGCAGATTTTTATCAGACTCCCAGACATTCGAGTATTCACCCTCGTCTTCTCGCGGTAAAAGATTCTGCGGAGTTCGTATGTATTTTTCTTTTTTTTTTCTTCTTCTTCTTCTTCGAGTCAGCCATTTTGCCATGTCCATCGCGTCGTCTCTTGATTGCACGCTCTTTTCCTCATCCTCGTCTTCTTCTTTCTTCTTTTTCTTCTCCTTCTTTTCCTTCTTTTGCTTCTTCCTTCACTCCCATGTACGTAATTGTACGAATTCACATGGTGGTGTAATTTTCACGATTCCTTTAATTCGTATAATTTCGAACTGAAAGACGATCGCTTGTGCGAGTATGTGAGCACGCGAGTCCGACGAGAGACTCGGAATTTATCCGTCGGCTAAGGTTCCATTACAATATCTCTCGCGCTCTCGTGCGAGCACAACACGCGATAAGATCGCTTACTCTCCCTATACATATATATATATATATATAGACACGAGACAGGGTAACTTATGCTTTGTCGGCCATTCTTCGGGGTGTACCATAAAAATATTCGCAACGCTCTCAGCATTTCGTAATAATTTTTATCTCGCGTTGCAAATTGTCCGGGGACGAGCAGCTGCGCCCTGGCTGTCGAAAACTACGGGACTAAAAAAAGCAAAGAAAAAATAAACTCTGCTTTAAAAAAAAATAAAAAAAAAAAAAATCCTTCTTGAACAGGGAATTTTTTTCGAGCATGAAAAATGATACTTTTCGCATCGCGTTTCTCGTATTACACGTATGTCTCGTTGGAAAAGTGTTTACCGATCTCCTCTCCAAACGATTCTCGACCTTTCTCTCTTCCCTCGTCCGTCTCTATCGCTTTCGTCCCACCCGTAACACAAACGACAGCTTCTCGAGCTCATAACTCTAGCCTCGCTCGTCGAAGACGTGGGTTGAATCTCGATATTCACGAAACAATATGTCGCTATATAGCTAGAGCGATCTTCATGGACGCGCCCGACCAATGGGAATTCGTCCAACGTTCGACGGGACACTCGAGAGAAAAAGTTTCTACGGTCCAGCAGCTTTTTCTCACAGGCGTGAACGAAATTCACAAAGTGTGTATAGACGCAGCGATTTTGAAAATTATTTATCGAATGGGCGTTATTGCACATGTACGACGAAGGATGGACTTCCCTGTTTCGAGAATAATACATCGTTGAATACGAGGCTCAAAATGTCAGCTGTATCAGCGTCCATCGATGTATGAATGCGTATTTTTTATTTCGATCTGTCGAACTACCCAACGACGTCGAGGATGAACGTATCCCGTGTCCGATTTTTTTTTCGCCCACCTGTTTACTGTTCTTACACTTTTTTTGCGCCGTTGATTAACATAAGGTCGTGGGCTCGAGCACGACAAAAAAACGACGAGTATGAGCATTCGTATGCGTGTTGTACGAGCAACGCTCGTATTGCGGAGGCCACGAGGAAAAAATATGGAACACGAGCTGGGAGAACAAGATTTACGATCATGGGTGAGAGCATGGTAACTGTAAGAGAGGTGTCCGATAAAGAAGACGAAAAAAATCAAGAATTACGAGTGTCAGAAGTACATTTTTCAGATTGAAAAAATCGTAGAAAAATAGAATTGTTCAATTTTTTCGTTTTTGACATTTCTTTCGTAATAAATTTATCAGAATAAATATTCGCGAGAATTCTCGTTTTTATTTGGAGTTAGAAAGTAAATTTTCAAAGTTTATTCCCCGATTGAAATATTTTCTCGATTCGAATAAATTCTAACCTCTCGCGAAAATATCGTCACAGCTATTTACGTAACGCGTCGATGAGTCGATTCGCGAAAAAGGAAATCGTAATTTTGCCAATTTCGATGCGACGCAATTTTTCGTATCTTTCGTTACAAACGTATAATCGATAAATTTTCAAATACGTTGTGTACCTACGTAAATTTATCCCCAGGTCCCTTGTCGTTTCGTGAAATTCCTTCGTATATTTAATTCGTCGAAAGAAAAACAACGTCCGCGCGAGAGAGGATTCGCGAATCAATACGACGAATAATCGTTCGCCACTATCGGATATTCGATACTCAAGTTTTTGCATCGAACTCGTCCCATTATTGCTTTCTCATTACCACGGTGGGAATCTCGAGAGACACGCGAAAACATATCCTTTATGCACGATACTTTTTCTTTCTGCTCTTATCCGCGAATAGAAATACTTTCAGCCTCCCTCTCGAAACCTCGTCTCTCGTCAGCTCGCAGAGAGCTTCACGAAACGAGATATAGCGTATGGCATGCCGGTCAGGCGAGAGAATCGCGCGTGTCCTGGAATTTCTGCAACGCCAGGGGTAAGTCGGAAACTCTTCTTTTTTTTTTTATTATTATTATATATATATGTGTATATGTCTCTCTCTCTCTACGGGGCCAGGCTTACCAGCCCGCCCGCCGGGATATCGAATAAGTTACGAATGGCCGCTGGCTCCCTGACTCTTCTTCTCCTCTCTCTCTCTCTCTCTCTCTCTCTCTCTCTCTCTCTCTCTCTCTCTCTCTCTTTCTACTGAAAGACAACCTCGGGTCTTCGCTTATCCCGGTAATAGCGTTTCGTAAAGTGCCAACCAAAAACCGTGAAAGAGACTCGAGCTATATTTCTCATCTCTCGAACGAAACTATGTACCCTCTTTCTTTCTCTTCCTATGAAGCAAGAGAGAGAGAGAGAGAGAGAGAGAGAGAGAGAGAGAGAGAGAGAGAGAGAATATTCCGAAGAAAGGTGAACCATAGGACACTCATACACCCGTAGGACTTTGCGATATCGGACGTTCGCTAGCCCGCAACGCCATAATGTCACTTTCTTGACTTTCCTCCCCGTCTCCCCTTTCCCACCACCGTCTCTCACCATCAGCCACGGTTTTCTACCGTATCATCGCGAAGAAAATGAGCCGAGCGGTAGAAGCGTTAAAACTTTTCTCATCTTTCGTTAATCTTGAAAAATGATGTCGTTCTCCACAGAAGAAGGGTAGCGAGGAAGAGGACGAGCCGATGAGGTCGTGCGCGCGATATTGACGGAGAGACGAGTACGGATTTCCGTTCAACCCTTTACGTTTCTTCCTTAAACTCTCATTAGGCAGGATGTGCCTTCGTGGTTATATTTATATTCGACGTTTTTTTCGATTTTCTCTCGTCTATAGAAGTTCTCAGTTTAAAAACCACGATATATAACGTATGCGTGTTCCGCACTACTTCCGGGTGGCAGAGGGTTGGAAACAACGAGGGAGCAATTCTTCTTGGTCGATGTCGCCAAGTTTCACGGAGGAACGAGAGAGGGATGGTAATTATCGCACGGTGGGGTTGCATGATGAAACACGACGGCATATTATTCTCGTTGCATACATCAGCTCGAAGAAGAGACGACCGCTAGCCAACCTTCGCCTGGTGTGCGAGCACCGAACCGCCACGAACCCACCCCTACGGATGGGCGTCGTACAGTACCCTAGGAACTTTGCCTACCATTGTATACAGAGTGGCGCATATACTTCGCGTGATATCCGCCCGTTCTCCGCAGCTTTCAAGATGCTGGGAAAGATCCGCGACACTCTCCTGCTATCTACGTAACTAGACGTATATATATATATTGTTGAGTAACGATTCTCTCGTTACAGCGTTGCAATGAGATTCCGGATATTTCTCGTCATATAAAATGAGAGGGAGTAACCCTGACACAATGCGTAGAGCGTGGTCACGGTATAAGTCGTATAAAAGAAAATGTATGTTTTATGCGTTTGAAACGAACGTATAATAATGACTCATGTGTCGTGAGAAAAATAAATTTATCGAACGAGACATTCGATGAATTGTTGTTCGCTCGAATCCCGTTTTACGAATGAAATAAATCTATTTTACTCGTACCGTGAGTCGGCTATGCAAAATTTCAACTCAATGGTAAAATTGTATTTTATGGTATAACTTATAGTTTTGTATTAAAAGCGAGGTAAACAAAAGTTTGTCGATATTACTCTCGGAATAAATGTGGCAAACGTGTCGAATAAGGGAGATTCTCGGCGCGATCGAATTTTCTCCCCGTGCTAACATCATTCTCCTCTTTCTCTCTTTCTCTCTTTCTCTCGTATCGCAACTGAGAGTCGGTTCTAGATGGGAAGGACCAGGTGCAGGTGAGCTTTTTTATGGGCCCATCGAGAGCGAGATGCATTTTTGGCGAGAGGATTGTGTCAGTCTATGTATATATAGACAGACATAGATATATATATATATATGTATATATATAGGGTGAGAGTGTAGCAGGTTCGGGAATTCCCGAGGAATTACGATTAAGGAGGAGTGAGACACGAGCGGGGGTTGCTGCGGGCCACCCCCTGGTAATCTCCAACCCCACCGCTTTTCTGTTATCGAACAGGTGCGCGCGCAATTCTCCATCGTCGAATTTTCTGAAGAACATACGGCTATCTCGAAGCTCGGACAGAAATATATATATATGTATATATATATATACATATATATACATATATTGATACAGATATATACGTGATTATGTAATAACCCGACATCATTAGCGATGTGTGAAACTTCTATACCTACGTACGTTCGTTGCGGCGTTATACGAGTATATATTTATGTCGAGGATGTAAACGGCACTCAACGTCTCGTGTCATCCGCTATTTTATGGCCGACATAGTTGACCATCAAACTTTTGATTCCTCTTCAGACGTCACACTCGTCTCACTAATATTACGTGTATATATATATATATATTACGTCTTTAGTAAGTTGAGTCAACTGTCGAGTCGTTACAGTCAACCATCTGAAAACGAAATCAATGTCGAAACGAATGACGAGATGATGCGAACGACGAAATTTCTTGTCAAGGCCGTATCGCGTGTGCTCCCTCTTTGCATGAGTCATATTTCGAGATACGACACGCGAGATCAAAAAATAAAACGTTGATGAGATGTAAACAAGCTATTTTAAAATAGTTTTATTACTCGATGATACGACTATTATTAAAACTGTATTATTATACAGTGAGTTACGATAGAGATTAGGCCCACGCATTTTTTTGGCGAGACAAATAAATTACAAAATTTTATGTATAATAACGTTTTTTTTTTCGAAAAAAAAAAAAAAAAAAAAATACGACGTTGGGTTCAAGCGAAAATTCTTTCCATCGAAGAATCCTCTTTATACCTCGGTTTTTTTCCTTTTTTCCAGCCGTACCTCCGGTAATGAAGGTAGTTCTAGCCCTTTCCTCGGTTTATAACCCTTTCCCGAGGCAATCACTGGCAAAGTCTGCCATCGGTCAGCCAGCGTAAGAACCCGAGGAATCGACCGTTTTAAGGTATACCATAGGGAAAAACTTGGACGAGAGCGAGTGAGAGGATGAAAAAAAGCATGGCTCAATGTTTCGGCTCGACAATAAAACAGACCGGAAAAAAGGGTTTAGAGGTCTCACGGGCTACTCCCCGAGACGGTGTAATAAATCGATTGGAAAAAGAGGGTCCCCTTCGTCTTCGAAGGTAAACTACGACACCCAAGAGGCAATATAGCGTCGTTCGGACTTTTTGCTATGTTGAATATACACATTTTTGTACCTATTCTCGAAAAAAAAAAACACGCTGAAAAATTGTGGAGGGGGTTTGTAACCCCATGCACCCCTTTCTTTCCTCGAAACGAGCCAAAAGGGGTAAGAACGAGATGGTCACTGCAGTTTTTTCTTTTTTTGTTCCTTTAAACTGCTATCTGCGTCGAAAAATCGTCCTCGAGGCCAAGAAAAACCACGAAACGATCGACAGGTGAGAATGGCACCGAAGGGGCAGTCTGTCTCTTCAAGGTCTCCGGGAAACTTCGTCGAGCGATACTCCGCGCGTGTTCTCTTCAAGGTTAATACTTTGGAACTATTTCGGTCATCGAAGATTTAATTTCGATATAAAAATTACGCGACCTTGTGCCATACAACTTGTAAGAGAGTGACGAAGATCACGTGAGTAGAGGGAGATTTTTTTGTTTTGTTTTTTTTTCGTTCCCTTGTCTCGTTACGGCGGGACGACCGCGATTACACATTTTTTTATGCAGTACGAGGCACGACATTGCGAATGAATGTTAAATAATGCACGTTGTGAAATAAATTAATGATAAAAAATTAACATTTACACGACTGAGCTAATTAAATAATTATCAATTACGATGTCGTTCGATCTTTAGCACGATCTTTTACGTATACATAGTTATGTTTATTATATTTATACGCGAACGAGAAAATCCATCGAGTTAGACTCGCCCTTCTTTTTTTTTGTTTCTTTTTTTTGCGACTGCGATACTCGACGGATGTGTGAAATACGTTATTACCCGTGTACCACATTTTACTCGACCGTGTGCTCGTAGAGCCGAGATAAAAATCGTATAGCTACAACAATTAACTCTCATGGTTACATTATACAGAGTTATTCACAATCGAAGAATTGATTTGCATTCGTTAACCTCATGAAATTTATCGATACCTCGAAAAATGTTTCTGTCCAAAGTGAAACATTATGCAAATATCAAGATTTTGAAAGAGTCATTTGATAATTAAAACAAAAAAAAATCGTCACGCGTATATTTGCAACTTTCGTGTAATTTTAGATCGAAATAAAGATATTCGATTTCCCCTTTTTACCTTGACGAGCAATATTTAAATAATCATTCTTATGAATATTCAACGGTAGTTAAAATCTAATTAGAAAGAAAAATAATTATGTAATACGTGTTTTTTTTTAAATCGTTTCATAAAAATTATTTCAATTTTACTCCAAAGAAATTTTCGTCGTCGCGAATAATTCAACGATCCGTATTCTGAATCGTCCGGTATATCAAGGAAAGTGAAGGTTCTCGCAGCGTGCGAGAGAACTCGTGGACAGGATTATCGAGGTCCGACTTTGTTTCACGCTTCAATGTTGCTCGCGACACGTACAGTCCCTCATGAAAAAGGCAAATTATCATGAAACAACATTATACCCCTCCGTTTTCCGTACATGGCTTATGCTAATTGAACGCAAAGTCGACTCGACACTGGTCAACGAAGAGGGAAGAAAAAATATCTCTACGTCCCCTCTCGTTTTCTTCTTACACTCAACACACGTACCGTATACTTTTTATATATCCGTACAACTATATAGCTTTTCTTTATTTACTAAAGCGATCGGACGATTCCATAGATTAGCTGTGTAATGAGCGAACTCTCTCTCGTTTCGTGGAGGATCCAACGATAAGCGGGAAGGTAAAAGGGAAGGCGGGGATTAGCGCACAAAATTATCTTCGCTGGTCGCTCATCGTGCGATAAGTCTTGCGAGGGATATAAATATAGCTCGTCTAGCTTAGTCGAGGTTCGTGTTGAGAAATCGCTGCGATATCTTTCCATCTGTAACAATCTTAGCGATTGCTCAATGTCAAAAGGGCGTAGGACTAGGAAATTCACCGAGAACTACTATGAGAGATGCGTCCTTCTGATTTTTAAGTTCCTCTCTCTCTCTCTCTCTCTCTCGTTCTCTTCCTTCTCGAGACAATTTCATTGCGCATCTGTATTTATCACGAAGCACGTGGCTCTCGTAACATTTACTGACACGTGTATGTGTCTGTGTCTCTGTGTGTGAACCGAGAACGGTGTCACGATGGGGACCGTGGGCAGTACTTTTGAGGAGTATACAGTCGATGGTTCGCGTAATATACCCTCGAGTTTATTATAACGTTCAAAGGCGAAGCTTCTCCTCGCGGTCGGCTCGACGAGGCACGACGAAGATTGCGACGTGCTGGGCTCGACGGTTTTCTGCCACGGTATTGCCCTCGCGGGGTTCGCCCCGCTGCGGGTGGCTCGCTATATACGCGACTCGATGCTCTTTGGCATAACTGCAACTACCTATCGTACGATGAAACAGGAATTATGCTCGAGAATCCCCACGAAAGATCTCCGATTACCAACATTCTCGTAAAAAAAAAATGTTCCAAATTAATTTCCGTGTTTCATAAAACAATATTTTTTATTTTTTGTTTTTGTTTTTGGTACTCGTATCTTATCAACGATTTATCGAAAATAATAAGGTTCGAGTTGGAAAATAAATGATTTTATTCTAGATGGAAAATTTGATTATTTTTACGAATTTAATTACAATTTCCTCGTTCGCTCTCGGTGTACAAGAGATCTTGAAATTATTTCATCCAGGCTAGAGATAGATGCCAGGGGAGAGGGATGGTATTTTTTCGAGGTAAGAAGTACCGAGGGACGGATCCTCGGCGTAAAATGACGGAAAAATGGAATAAGATAGTAAGGACGCGAAGAATGGAGGAATAAAAAATGTGAGAGGGGTTGCAGGAGGATCCTCGAGTGATGCGGGCCGGAGATACCTCGCTTTGTACCCGTTTTCGCATATAGACGTATATACACATTGGCAGTGTATATAGATATACATATTTGTGTGCATATAGTCAATAGGGCGGAAACAACAAAAGTTCAATTTCGTAGAAACGACAACGGAAAATCTTTCTCGTGTATTTCGTTTTTCACCCGACAGCGGGGATGACATAGCCGTCTACTCATCGAGCATACCATGGCTCGGGTGGTCTCGAGCGATATGCGCGCGAGGGAGACAGAGAGAGAGAGAGAGAGAGAGAGAGAAGAGTATCGGGTCGCGGCCAAAGGAATAAAAATTCTAGGGGAGAGAGAAAGGGAGAGAGAGGGAGAGAGTAGAAGCGAAAAGCTCGAAGGGTGAATGAGAGGCGGAGAGTTGGAGGTCGAATCGGGGTAGTCAGCCTGGCGACGAGAGGGTTGAAATTCCGCCTGCTCCCTCCCTCTCACACATACACAAAAATATTTTGTCTCGCTCCGTCTCACCCAATTTTTCTCTACCTCCGCATTCGTTGCTTTCCTTCCCTCGTTCCATATCTCGCTTCGTACGAGAAAAAAGAAAAACAAAGAGAAACATTTTTTCTCATGCGCGTACGCGAATAAAACCGTACGTACATCAACCATCACTATTCGCGTTCTTCCAACGTGGCTTCGGCATAGTCGAAAAAAAAATCCGTTGTGGATTTGCGAAGGGCTAAAAATTTCGTGAAAAAATATTCGAGCCTGTGCGTCGTGAACGAAGAGAATAGAATCTGAGTATTCGTCGGTAGTAAAATTATTGCCCGAAGGATTGACGAATAGTTGTTGAAAAGGGTGAAAACAAAAATCTCGGCAAATTAGATAAGGAGCGAGAGAGAACGAAGGGAGGGAATGAAATATAGTCGAGAAGAAACGCAGTCGGTATGGAGGATGCGCAAAATTTTGTTCCGAACGCGAGACGAGCGAAGATCGAGGAAATAACTGTGTTAAGTGTAGTAGGGGGTGGCGAGGGTGCGGATGAAAGAAACAGTAGACGGATAATTTCTCGTTCGAGCAGGATTTTCAGCTGAGAAAGCAACATGGCGCCTCGATATACCGCATGAAGTACTGCAAATTATGTTTCACCCTCTTTCTCCTATTCTCTCATGCCCCCTCTCGCTCTCTCTCTCTCTCTCTCTCTCTCTCTCTTTCTCCCTCTAGGAACGTAGTTAGGTAGGGTGGGTATTTCATAGCGATGAAGAACGTCATTTTCACCGACAGATATGCTGGCATTTCGCCCGTGTTTGTTCTACGGCAGCAACCAGCATTGTCCTAGCTTTCAAACCCAACACCGTACATCCTTCTGCTTATATCAGTTCCCTTCCCACCCTGTTCCACGAGCGCGCACTTTCGAGCGAGGATATCAGAGCAAGGAAAGAGATTATTTTAGCATAGAGCAACGTAGAATGTTTGCAACTATCCAGAGCATTGATGCGCGCAAGAATTATTCGGCACATGGGGGGAGGTGAAATGTGGGGCAAGATGAAACGACTAGGAAAATTTATAAAATATTCCTCACATGTCTCAACTTATTCTCGTCAACTATTTATCTCAAAATTAACGAATAATCTTTTGAAATATTTATCATACACGTCGAGGTTGAAAAAATTAATTCAGTTACAACGAAATAAACATTTTTTGATAAATTGAGAGACTTGCCTAAGCCATCCAACCCTACATTTAATCGCGGGTGCTATATCTATGTACACGTGGATGAAGTGGCAGCATCAAAGCTCCTCTTGGCTCGGTGGACTGTGCAAACCAACGAACAAAATATACAAAGACGAGAGAATCGTCGAGAAAACCCGAGCGAGAGAGAGAGAGACGGCGATAACTGGTGCTGCGCGTTGGATAAGACGCCTGCGAAAGTAGCTTCGAACTCATCACGCGGATAGCAACGTCCCAAAGTACACGATCTTCGTCTTCGCCCTCCCCCACACACCTCTTCTTCTATCTCATCCTTCGCTGGCAGCTCGTTGTCTGCAAAAGCTCTCTTGTTCTTCCAGTATCTATTTACCTATATATAGTTTCATCCCCCTTCTCTCCCTCTCTCTCTTACTTTCGGCTGGTCTCAAGACGCGTTACCGGTGAGGCCCTCTTGGGATCTCCTCTTTCGCGCTTTCTTCCACTCTCGTTTCGGCCGTAGAGCGCGGATTAAACGCAGATTCGACTCCTTCTTATGGGGTGAAAAGTAAAAAAAAAAGGGGGTGGCTCGAAAGGGGGTTGAAAAAAAGTCGAAGACGAGAAAAAAACCGTACGAGAGAAGATTGCTCGTCGTGGACTGTACAGACTCCATCTACTCTGTACTCTCGTTTTCCGAGAGCTACCCCCTCTAACCCCTATCCACCCCCCCGACATCTATTTTTCCTTCGTCTGATACCCATCTTAACCCGAATTGAATAAGTTATTCGTAATACCGTATGTACATATGGATACCAACGCCGAAATTTTTTTGTCCCGAAAATCGTATATATTCGAGCGAAGCTCGCGCATTCGTGAGGCGTGTTTTTCTTCTCGTTTTTTTTTTCTTTTTTTCGACACTCGAAGAACATCCAGCGGGTCTAAAACGGCACAAGTGAAGCAAGAACCGGATATATAGCACACGTACGAGCCACGAGCTACGCGCGGAATTCTATTCCCTTGTCGATCCGTAGAGCCACGAAAGAGGACCCGTGGCTCATACATACGTTTCTCTTCGCTACATATTCGTCCAAGGGATGGCGAACGTTCCAAGACAATTTCGGTGCAGGAAATATAAGAAGGAAATAGAGTAGCCTCGAGCTAGGTAGTCAGCGAGGAGGGAAACTGGAAATTTCACTATGGCCGACAGCATCAACGGAAAATGGTTTTTCAAGGCTGATGCATCAAACATATATATATATATATCTGTATATACATATATGTATAGCTTATATGTATGTAAAACCAAAAATGTGTATGCGTCACGTTGCATACGTTGCTCGCTCCGTGTATTACCGGGAATTGTACGAAAAACTTGTGAAAACATCCTTCGAGGGAGATTGGTATAAAAATACTGAAATGGAAATAAATGGAAATTAATTGTTCTGAACGTGTGAAGATAGTGAAAAATTGTTGATTTTTTTATTAGATTATTATCAACAATTTTATGTTGAATTTTCAAAAAAGAACATCGACGAAAAGCTTCGGTTTTTATTCGATTCTAATTCTTTCGTCGATGAATAATTTTTTCTATGATTGAATTAAAATCGATTGAAATTATATACTTCCGTTATTTTTCGATGGAATTAAATCGTTATACCGATCGATATGTCGAAAGGTTACGAATGAATTCGCCGTTATAAACTTGAAACAACTTTAAAAAACGAACAAACTTGAAGAAGGGCTAAGGACCGGGACGTCTCGTCCGAGGAGTAGCTATAAATACACGAGTAGTGTGGACCGTCGGGCGTGCGAGAGCTCTCCACGAGTCGACTTGACTCTCAAGCACGAAGAGGCTTCGTCTCCAAATCATCCAAAGAGCACAGAGCCGTCCACGGTCCCGGACGATAAAATTACCATTTATCGAGGATACAAACGTCAGACTCAATTACTATTCTCTCTCTCTCTCTCTCTCTCTCTCTCTCTCTCTCTCTCTCGCGCGCTCTCTCTCTCGAAAAAAGGATATAAAAGAGCAAAGGTAACTTCAATGTATATTTATGCACTCCGAGATTGGACCCAAGAACGTGAGCTCACGGTCGAATAAGCGAGACGCTTAAGGGCGTATCAATGTTACAAGTCCAAGTGCGGAATCGGTAAAGTCTCGAGACGAAGAGATGATCTCAGCACGACGAAGCTAAATATCAAAGAGAAGTCCACCCCGATTTCCCGACTCCGAATTAAGCTCATTGCCTCGGACCCTCGCGGTCGTTCGGCAAACACGCTATCGAGGAACTTGGTTCCTTAAGAGGCGAGCGAAAAAGAAAAGAAAAAGAAGAAAAAAAAAAAGAGAAAAAGCAAACAAACTCCTTCGGTAAAGTGGCTCGTTCGCATTACCCGCGTAGGTCGAAGTGCCTATTGGCGTCGCGGCGGCATCAAAGGAAGATGCCTCGCGAACCAAAAGTATTACTCTCGTCCCGATAAAATTGGCGAGAAAAAAAAACCGCCAGAAAAACAAACAAAAACGTTGGAAATATCGCGCGAGAAGTCGACTAGAATTAACGCAAATATACATTTGCATATGTGTGTATACGCGACTTTTTTTATACGTAGTCCAAATATTCCTTCTTGTCGATATAAAATTAGCATAAACATATTCCTGCATCGAGACGCCGGTATCAATTTGACTTTTCTCGTCGCGCGCGCTCGCCGCCTATTTCATTCGGCGAGAGCGAAGCGCGAGATTTTGCATAGTTGAGTCTCGAGATATTCGGCCATTTGTAATTTGTTCAGGTTACGCGCGTGCGCATAACAATAACTCGGCAATTTCATATACAGAGGAGGTGAATTTTCTTTTTTTTTTTTCTTTACCGTTTTTTAATAGGTAGATATTTTCGTCCGAGTTGTGAGAGGGGAGGGGATAGAGGAGTGAGAACGAAGAAGCCGAGGAAAAATGATGTTTCCTCTCTCGTTGGTATTCAAGGTGGTAGATGGTAGTTTGAAAAACCTCTCTCGCAGTCCTGGCTCTCTCGACGAATATAACAGAGTACCAAGATCCTCTCTCCCCCCCTCTCTCTCTCTCTCTCACTCTCTCTCTCTCTCTCTTCTTTCTCTCTCTTTCGCTTGGTCTTTCTCGCTGGGCGAGCAGCTCTCCGTCCGAATCCAACGCTCTTCGCGAGGTCCCAGCTGAATTCCAAAATGCGAGGATCGCGAATGCAAATGGCGAGAGAGCGAAGCTCTCAGCCTGTAAGCCCCCCCGAGCATCGAACGCGTCTGGCATTCCTGGCGCCGTGTATTACCCTTGTGCTTCCTCTCTCGCTCTCTTCTCTTCCGTTTCTTCGACGAAAGCCACGCGGAACTTTATATTTCCAACGGAAAATATTCTAAAATCGTCCCCGGATTCTCTCTCTCTCTCTTTATCTTTCTCTTTCTCTCTGGTTTCCTCGGCCTCTTGCACGCTTCGCATAGCTGATGCGGCAAGCAGCAGCTGCCGGTGCCTTTTCGAGAGGATTATTTCGACGGATGAAAATTTTCCCGCCAAATGTACGTTCTGTAATAACGAAAATAATACTCATAATTTTTCCTTCGCATCTGCGCTGGCGACCCGTTCTTTTTTTCATCTCATTTTCCCACGGAGGGAGGATTCATAAACTGGCCCGTAATTCGCGACACGTTTTTTCTCTTCTTCCTCTTGCGTTCCCGTAGATTTTTCTCTCTCGTTTATCACGATCTGGCGAGTTACGAGCCGTGAGTTACGAAGCGGTGGGCTAGTTTTGTAGAAATCATTCGTGTCTACGCGTAATACGGCTTCTTTTTTTTTATTATCAGGTCGGATTTCGAAATACATCGCGGTTTTCAACAGGAAAAAGGTGAAATCCGGCTCGTAATAAAGTAATAAAGGGAGGAGGACGAAAATGCGGGAACGAGGAAAGAGCGTAAAGGGCCGAAAACCTAACGGGTTTTAATTAGCCACGAAACTACGCACTGTCGGAAAGTTAGAGGTGCGTGACAGGTCGTTCGCCGTCCGGCAATAGAAAGACGAGTAAATTTAACGTTTAACAGCTTTCTTCCCTTTTTGTGATATTTATATCAACGACTGGAAAGTACTAAATTATGCCCGACTTGAAAATATATATATATTTTTTTCGAAACGTGTTGTTTATACGAGACCGCGTAAAACGTGTTATTTCGTAAGAAAATTTCGTAGAAAAATGTTCAACAGCACGGCGGAAAGTTGAATTTATTTTCGATCGAACAAATAAAAGTAAAGAGGACGAGTCTCGCGTCGAGTCTTTTTTTTTGTTTGTTTGTTTGTTTGTTTTTTTTTCTTTCGGAAGAGAAAGCGTGACGGGAATGAAATACGCCTGTCGATTCATAAATTTTCTCGAAATATAGCGCGACGTACGGAAGATGAAGAATGCTTGGAGGATTTCACGAGCGTGAGAGAAAACTCGTTCATGGACAGCCGGCATCGTCGTTTTTCGATGCCAGGCTGCGCGCGTGTCGTTTCCTCCCGGCAACGAAGACGAGTCTGTCCCGTGAAATCTCTCGAGGGAGCGCGGGTTGGATCTGCCGGGTCGGAGCACAACCCGATTGGACCACTCCGGGTTGACGAAAGCGAGCGACTGTTTCGTGTCGCCATCTATCCAGAAAATGCTCAAGCTTCTCGCCCTCGGTCCGTGTTACACGATGCGGAAACCGACGCTGTCTGAACGCTTCGTGTCTCTCACTACTGCGCCAAATCTTTCTTATCTCGATACTTCAAAAATCGTATCGTTTTAACGAAACTAATAAATTGTTCGTCGATAAACGAGAAAATATTGTTTGTATTTTGTTTCTTTTTCGACAAATTGAAATGGCAATTTTTACGAATACTTTCGTCATTTCGAGAGATCGAACGTATTCGAGAATTCGATCGATCGGAGTATTAATTTTTCGTCCGGCTGACCCACGTGCTCTTATCCTCGATAATATATACATAAACCCTCAAATTTATACGTCTGACAAACCCGACAGCTCCTCTCCCCGGTTATGGTAAACTTTTATTTGTATTTTAATTACCATCGGAGCGAAAGCAATACCCGTCGTGCGTCGAAACGTCACCATGCGTGTACGTCGAAATAAACTAAACTCTTTATGGTGAAATCTTATTCGTCTCGTATAAGACGCTTTCTCGTTGGTCCATTCGTATCCAGCCAATTAGCCGATGCAGCCAGAGCACAAACGGTAATTACCGCGAGAGTAAGAGAGATGGTCGTTTAAAACATAAATGGTAGTCGAGCACCCTTGGAACGTACTTCGCGAAGACATTCACCGTACATCCCTTCGTGCTTCCGTCTCTCTTTCTCCCTCTCTCTCTCTCTCTCTCTCTCCCTCTCTCTCTCTCTGTCTCTCTCTCTCTCTCGCGGCATATGTACTAAATGAGATATAAAATAACGGTATTTTTAATCCGAGTCTTTAGCAAATTTTATAATCCGCCGGTATATAAAAATATTCTGAAATCGTTTTCTAACGATGTTAAATAACTCGTGACAGCCGTTACACGTGCTTGAGAAAAAACAAAATCGACGCTTCGTAGATTTTGTTTTTTTCGCGACTGTACCAAAATGACGAGAATAGGCCGGAACGAAAAGTTTTTTCGGGAGGATCGCCACCGAGCGAATCCCTGGGCAAGGATTTTTGGGTAGTTCGTGTGCCGGACTCGTGTGACCTGTACTCTAACGGATCGATACCGTCGGCCAAAGGACCGGCCTCTGTATATAGAAAGCGTGCAGCAGCGAGACAGACCGGTGGCTTGTGGGAAGGGGCGAGGGGACGAGGGATGCTCCAACTGGAGTTTCGACCGAAGTTGCTCTCGACCCCTCGGCCGAAACCCGTTTCCGCCCCTCCGATGAGAAAAACCTCCCCCCACCATCGACGAGAACGACGAGAGGAGGGAGCTTCATCCCCCTCGGGTGACACGTTCCGAAAATTTTCACTAGAGAAACTCACGAGAGATGGCGTTACTTGGCTCTACTACGACGGTAGTAGCGAGTCCTCTTGCCGAGGATTCTGATCAATAAGATTCCTTGGTCCTTGGACTGGAATTTTGCCTTTTTCGGCAATAGAAATATCCGGAAAATTTGAAAATAGGCAATATTGTTAATTCGACTTTGAAAATAAATTGTAACGCGAAGGATGTTGATAAATATAGTAGTACTTGCAGGAAACTATATCGTTTTGCAAATAATATAACCACTCCGCTCACCCAGTGACAGAAATATTCTTCTGCGTCAGCTAGCAGGAGTAATTAAAATAGACGTGTTCATTAAAGGCTTAATGGATTCGCTGCATTTATTCATACAGTAGGTGCGAATGCTACGTCGACGCGAGATAAATGAGAACGGATTTGCTTATCAGAGTTCAACTGGAAAAGAATAAAAACAAATTTATTACAGATTATTGTTTTGATATTTTTGTCGTTATAGAAAAAAAAATTAGTAAATCAGTGTGACCTGTGGAGAATTTGAAAAATCTCAGGCAAGAGTTGTATCGGGTTTATATCGAGAGATAGCAATATGGCCGGTTTTCCATATGCCGGATCGTCATGAATTTAACTCCATAAGCGAGGAGTTTCGAAGAGCGAGTCTTCTCGACCAATCAGCACCGGAGGCGAGAGAGCGACTACATTTTATTTCGATTCACTGAAAAACCGGTTTTCACTCAAAGCGTAGTTCGTCGTCGCCTTGGTCGCGAGGAGATAATCGAGGCGAACGGCCAGCTCAGAATTTTGCGAACCCGTTCATTCGCCTGACAATATCTTTATTGATTCGAGGAGGCGCGGCTCGGCCTCGCCTCGTATCTCGATCTTATATACGGCAGCTAATATGCCAGCTGCAACCCGCGACTGCATCGAACCACTCCTTTGCTCTTATTTACCAAGTACACAACGCTCAACAAATAATCCCATCGTCCTAACAAGATTTCATCGAAAATTTCAAGAAATTAAAATAATTGGGCAAACGAAAAACGTTAATTAGCGTTAGAATATTTCAAGAACTGTCTAAAGAAGAGAAAGCTGTAAAACTGATGATCGATGAACGATCTAAAAAATTATCATCCCGGAAAAAAATGCCGAAAAAAAATATCCGAGAAACAATTTATATGAATTTCAATAAATTTATATACGACGAAATAAATTTTACTTCCGACGATTTTTAGCCTCTCGAGTCGAAACGAAAATACGCCATTGATTTTACTCTACGTCGATGAAAATTTTCAACCGCGAGAAAAAGAAATCTTCAATGAAGTCTAATAAAATGGTGTCTGTGTGACTTTGTGGCGTCGTCAAAGAGCGAACCGCGTGTCCCGATGAGCAAGTTTGCTTACACGACGACGGTAGATGCGAGAGGCGGCGTGCAACTACGCGAGATGAAGGCGGATGATTAACGTTCGAACAAAGACGCCGACCGCGATCGGAGCAGCGCATGTTCGCTTGCGTGGCTTGCCATCTTCTTACCGGACATTCCTGATTGCCACGTGACTTATTACGTGGAATATAATGTCTACTTTAACACTGAAAGAGGCTCGTAGGGTCGTCGATGCTTTGGTCCCCCTCTCGATACTCTGCACGATGTATAACCACGACAAGTGTGAAAGAAACAACGCCCGAGACAAGTTAAACACACGCCGTGGGGTTGAACGACACGAAGACTGGATTATCCGGTGCATTATTCTATTTTCCCCACTATATTCCTCCCTCGATGGAATTCGAGTCGAACCGACGGCCAGGAAGGCAAGAAAATAATCTCAAAACGCATTGACGTACGTTCAGTAACGACCGGTTAATCCATTGATGAACCTCGTTCAGTGACTTTAACTTGAAGAAGGGCAAAGAGTTGGTCTCGTTGGTTCTAATAATATTTTTCCATCACACTCCTCCCTCGCAGCATCCAGCTGTTACGTGTTATCAACGAACCTCATTCCCATATAGTTCGTACGTGGAAAGTTTATTCTCGCAAGGGGAGAAACAAATTTTCTGAAGACGCGACAGAATCGAGATATATGTTTGAAAATATCTTCACTGACCAATCGAGAATGCATCTTCGACTTTACGCGGCTCGAGTCGCGCGTTCTACGACACTACCTTCATTTTTGTTCCCTGGTATTCCTATAAACAAGGTTTTTTATCGTGATAAATATAGCGTGGGTGTATCAAGAAGGACCATCGATGCGCCAGAAGCTCCGGGATGATGTAGAACCCACGCTGTAGATTGGTTCAGTCAATACCGAGCGACAAATTGGAAAAAAGGCGTAAGCCATGGGTTTCGAGGACAAGAAGAGGAGTCCACGAATTTCCGATTATAGGTGTTTTATATAGACGTCGACCGGTTTTCCATTTTCTCGATGTGGTGCACAACCAGCGTGGGTTAGGAGATTGGGATTCGGGTGGTTGATCGGGTCTCTGTATGAAAACCCACAGCTACTTTGTAGATTACAGCTACCCTTTTGCCGTATCAACGTTCATCCTTCTCGCTCTTCATTTTCTTCTGAACTCTCCCCCGCCCCTCCTCCAGCCCCCTCCCCAGTCGACACCGAAGAACGTTTTCTTGGCCCTGGGCAAGTTTCTCCCTATCTCTCTCTCTCTCTCTCTTTCTTGGGTTCGCCATCCTTCTCTCCTCGTTTTCCACCGACGATCCCTTGCCAGGAAAACTAGGTAGGACGAAGCCACACACAGCTACGTAGCACATGTAGAGGCAGTCGAGTTCGGCGACGAAGCGCCGAGGGAACGGGCAAAGGAAAAGCATGAAGAGAGAGAGAGAGAAAGAGAGAAACTTGTTGGCCAATCGGAGCCGAGCTTTTCTCATGCTCCAGGCCGATCAATGCTAAGGCCCTTCGTACCGACTCTCTGTACTTGCCACAATGCAGCCAGGCAGTGGCAGAGCACCACCACTGGGAGAAGCAGCAGCACCCCGGCAAAACGTATCGTCGCGCCATACATAGAGTTACACGTTCCATGCTCGACTAACCCAGCCCACGCTTTCAAATTTCCGCCCGTTTCAACTACCTCCCCCTCTCACTCCTTCTCTCTCGTCCCACCTTTCCTAAATCTCCGGATCTTTCTCGTTCCCGCCAATATATATTCGCGCTCACTCAAGGCTGTATATATAATCGTGAAAAGATGACAGAGTTCACTATGGAGTTCACTCAAACCATCCACCATTTACACATTGGCCCTGGGCCATGGAATCAGCTCAGACACCCTCGAGGACTTTCGGTCGACTCTCTCTTACATCAACTCCGGTACCGCAAAACCATCAACCCCTTGGGCTATGGCTGATTATAGACAAGGAAAATTAATGCCGCGAACACGAGACACCGAGGTCACACGAGTCTCTTCGAAATTTAACGCATCATCGCAAAGATTCCAGTAGGGCTTGCGAGATATCTCGGTATAACTAGACGAGATAACGTCGCGGCTAAGAGAAACCCTCAAGATTTTACCAGTCTCATCGAGAAAACCTCAGAAAGTACTCGATCGTATTTCTACATAATTTTCCGCGGTTAGTATTACTCCATCGTCTTATACTCACCCTCGAATTCCATTTCGAGCTGATACACTCGAGTCCTACAGAGAGAAATATCGCATTGTACTACTTTTGGGACAAACGACGTGTGATAACGCGATGCGTGCTTTGCAAATACGAAGAAAGGTTTTATCTCGAAAGAGTATTGAGAGAAAAATTGAGCTTGAAAGGATTACTTAAGGGGTAGAAAGCGAGGGGATGGAGAATGGGAAACGCCGATTTTATTCCACGATCGTCGAGAGAGTGGTCTTTGGTGATATTGACCAAATGTACGAAAGCAGGGGAAAAAAGGCTCAGAGAGTGGATGGGTTAAGCCTTCCTGGATTTCTGGTGACTTCAATGTCGCAAATCGTTCTCCCACGTCGAGCTAGTGGACCGCTGAAAGAACGCCCTGCTTTCTTTTTTCTCGCCTTTCGACCGTTGTCTGGATCGTGGCTATCCTTACTACGATCATGAAAGGCCACGCTCCTAATATCGTCGGGGCTCTTTTTTATATTATTATCCGGTTCAACGCGAAATCGGCACAAACTTTTGTAGTGCCCTTACGAAAACCCTCGAGACATCTCGATGCATGGAAGGGTGACACGTCGTCACAGGGTGGAATTTGGGAAAAACTAAGATTGTGGGGTACACGCTTGCATAACGAACGTTTCGTGGGTACGAAGAGCAATGTGGCAAACGCGATTTCTATTTTCGTCTCGTGACGGGTTACGATGAAGTCGGCGCCAACAATTTCATTACTCACGCTTCGGTTAAGTCAATTACTTCTTACAACGGTTATTGCCAAGAATGCACCTAGACTAAGCATGTAGTTACATGCAGTTTAACGTTCGAGTCCCGTGCACACGCGTTTCGCGCATGAACTTGGATGAGTTGTAGACACAAAGTAGCACGAGGAAACTTAATAACGATTGCCCGTTATCCAGAAGGGGAAATTATCGGGCAGCCAATTATCGTGAACTGGTTCAGAAATTAGATTCTCTATCTCTTTCCGTCTGCCCGCGTCTTGTTCATTCTTTCTTGCTGGTGAATTCGTTCGTTGAACGATCGAAGCTGAATTTTCATCAGGCAACCCTTGGCACGAAAGTTTCTTTTTCATGACCGTGGAAGAATTTCGCGGATGGACGATCTCTCGCACAAGAAGCTGGAAAGGGCGAAACAGAGAACGGAGCGATTTCCCGATAATTCGGGTGATTTTATGCGAAGAGCGTAGGGACTAAGGGCAAAAGCACGAAATCGTAGAGAGTAACGTCAGCAGCAACGGTGGATCTAATATGTACGAAGATAGCGAGTCTTGTCTCTCTCCCTTTAGGCACTCGTGTGACGACGGAATGGAAATTGTCCTCGGAGCAAGGAACGGGGTAGGCGAACGGGGGTGGAGAAATTCGTAATTTGCAAAAACGAACAACAAATTTATTTTCGTCACTCACCCAGTGGCCACCGAGCCTCCATGGTCCGGGAGTTTTCCACTTCATCTGTAACATGAAAAAAAGATTCGAGTTAGTTGTTTTCATTTCATCATTTTTTTTGTTTATTTTCTTGTCGTAAAACATTGTTGAAAAGTGAACGTTGAACTTTTACGTGGTCCAAAGTCGTAAGAACGTTTTTATTCCACGATCGCGTGACTGAAAGGATTTTCGATTTTTCAGACTTTTTCGTTATCTTTAGAAAATTCCGAAACGCCGTTTTTTTTGGTTTCCGAAAATGGTTGACGCTCGAGCTGTCTTAAAGATAATCGATAAAACCAATCGTCCGAGGGATAGGGAAAAATTCTTTTTCCGATGAGACCCGGGTCGCGTCGCTCTTTCTTAGACAGAAATAGGGAGTGAAAGGGAGCGGGGCGAACATCGTTGTTCGAAATGGCGGGGCCTATACCAGGACAAGCACTCAACGCCTCTCTCGAGCTCAACGTGCGAGATGCGATACGGCAGTTAGGAATTTACGTGCACGATCGAATCCGCGAGACCTTGGATCGAGAACGGTTCGAGGCACGTGAGAAGACGGACCTTGGAATTTTCGTACTCTCTCGAGATTGATATAATCGTGATTCGTGAAAAAAAAACGCGATAGATTGCCCAAAGTTACATCGAACTAATGCTGTCTTAATTCTTACGAATTATTTATCCGAATTATACTCGTCATTATTTTTAATTTATTTTCCAATTATTTCAATTAATTTATTTCCATTAATTAATTCTTAAAACAAAGTTGGTCGCTTTTCAAAAACTTTCATTATATTATCGAAAGGATTCGAGCTGGGCGTGTCTCTTACATCAAGTATAAACGTAGCTAGCCAATCCGTAAAGGGCCAATAGCAGTACCGCTCCAATTGTAATTCGACGAGAACCAAATGACATTAAAAGTTTCGAATGCACCTGATAGATAACATCGCGAGATATCCACAAAGTCATTGCAATTAAAGCCGAAACATTGTAATAAAATGCGACAACTTATCCCTGCGACGCGATAAGAATGGCGCGTTTACTTCCAGTGCGCGTATTAAATTCACGGAGCGCCCTTTCATCGCAACAACGACGTACGATAGGAATTTAAAACCATCTTGCGCAAATTGTCAATTTTATATCGCCACTTGTATATCGCGTTATTCAATCACGATTAGATAACGCGAACATGGCCGAATAATTATTCTCGCCGAAGAAAACCGGTTGGAAAATTGAATCGTAAATAATTCGATAGTATCGCCGACGCTGTCAAATCAATCGTTACTTCGTTATCAAGGCCACTTTTAAAACGATGAAAAAAAAACTAACCAAAGCGTTAGCTACTGCTCTGCCTAGCTAGAAAAAAAAACACATCGCCCCAGTTTATCGATCTCGAGAGCCTTTAATTAAGAAGCCGCCGACGGCGACTCTCGTCGACCTTTTTTCACTCGAGAGTCTCTCTCGACGTATTTTTAAACAACTACGTTTTTTTCTTTTTCCTCCCGACGAATTTACATCCCGGCACGATAATAACAATGCGAATTAACTTCGACAGGGTGAATTAAAGTTCTCGCTGATAATAAACGAAGAACGATAAGAGACGAAGAAAATCATTCATCGTATCCCAATCCGTTAATTTCCACGGTTGTTCAATCCGGATAATCGACTGGCGATTGTTCGAGCAACGGAACTCGTTTGGCTCAACACATGCATCTACGAAGTCGATTCGAGCTGGCGAGTCCAACGCCACGATATCGCGTTATTCAAAGCGAGAGGGAAAAACAATAAGGCATAGAAATTTTTATATCACCACCATCATCATCGCCAATATTCCATTCTCGTTATCATAAAAATCCTCCCCCGCTCGTGCATTCTACTTCAACCAAACGTTTCTTCAAGAGGGTTACCCTTACTTCTTCTTCCTGTCAACGGCCAAATTACTTCACCACCCGAATACAGTATTACGCGAAAGACTCGAACCATATTTTCCTCGTCGATCTACACGTTTAAAAAAAGAAATACAGGATACCCCGGTACACGTATATCATGAGACGAGTATGTCGTCGGAATATCCGGACGTACGAACGAAGACAGTTTTCTGTATTACGAATAAAGATATATGTGTCTATATATACAGAAATATATATTCTCCCACGTGTTAGGCCGGATATGTCGTTGATGCTTCTCTCGCTCACCTCCTCACGTAGGAAGAGGGGTTTCTATATCAGGGAGTACATCCACGTACCTCTATCCTTATATACAGTATGCATATCTATATATAATATATACGTATAAAGTATACGATATATACGCGTATATCTGTATCTATATATTTACTAGGGGGCTAGAACGGTCCGGAGTTCGTGGCGCATTTATGAGGACAACTTCGAGCTCTCATAGAGCTGGTAGAGCGCTAGACCGAGCGGACCTTCCGACGAGCCAACTCGTCGGAGTGCGCGATATGGATAGATACATGCGGATGGGCTTCCCACTGTTTAGGGGGTCGGGCCAAGATCCCGACGACGCCGGAGGGGATTGCCACCATTCTGTCTATCTATATATATATATATATATATATATATATATATATATATATATATATATGTATATTTAGCGTTGGCTCCATCCTAGCTACCGAGTCGGTAGGAGTAGAGAACGGTAACGAGGGAAGAGTAGCTACGGCTCCCCCACGACAGGGATGAAACTACCCCTTGGCCCCGTTCGTGACGGGAACACACGAACGAGAAAGGCATACGGCTACCTCCAATAATACCACTTTTTCCTCTCTCTCTCTCTCTCTCGCTCTCTCTCTCTCTTTCTCTTTCTCTTTCTCTCTTGCACTCATCCATGTAATAAGACTTTCTCGGGTCTCGGGCTTTCTCTCGTTCTATTTCACCCCACCCATTCTCTATCGTCGTCGGGTATAGAACGAGCTCACCTGCACCCCGCCTCGTGATCCACCGACAAAAGGGGGATGAGTAAGGACTACGGCAACTGCCAGACCCACTATAGCTCTATATATATATATATATATATATATAGGTATATACGTGCATGGGTACGGTTAGAAATAGGTAACCCGGGACTAAGGGAGGTCTGGAAACGTGCCCATGGCTCGCCTCTCTCCACAGCCATTGCTATTTTCTTCCACCCCTCGGTATCCACGATCTCTTTCCCCCTCCACGCCATTCCCCATTCCACATAGTAGCAGCCATGTTTCTGTATATTTTTTTCTTCTATATACCAACGTTCTATATATATATATATATATATATATATATACATATATATACATATATATAGCGTTTTCTCTGTATTTCGTGGAATTGTGCGAGCGCGCATTCGTGTACGCTTCTCTCTATTACTCGGTCACGAGCAAACTTTTAATCGCGAAATTTTCCACCCGCTCGACCGACATCCGTAGAATAACATTTTCTTTTTACTTCTTTCGAGCGGGGGAAAAAATTCACCCTCGTGCGAGACGATTAAAGTCCGGGGTAAATTTTTTTGTCTCCTGGTAAAGTTGGCATATTAAAAAAAAAAAAAAACTTTGTTATGAAATTTTAATTGAACTGCGTGTTTAATTACCGAAATATTAGTCCACCGAGTAGGTCCGAGGAATTGCGCAGTGTTCGCGATTGTCTCGTTTTTTCTTCGTCTTTCCTGTATTTGTCGGCTGGAATTTTATCGTCGCGAGTCGAATCGCTCGCGAGGGGGTTGGAAAAAAAAGGTAGTGCAACGAGCTGTCGGACGAAGAGTATGCTAATTAGAAAATACGACGTTTCGATTACACAAGTAAAGTTTCTTGCCGTCTGTGACGCGAGACGTGGAATGCGTCTTATCGAGTACCCCACACGAGGAGAGAGAGAGAGAGAGAGAGAGAGAGAGAGCGATAGATAGATAGAGAGAGAGAGGTGCTTCGCGTAATATGCCTTGTCCCGCTTCTTTCCGACCGCATCGTTATCCCTATCTCCACTGTCAAAGTAGCACCACGATGGAGTGCGCGAGACACTCGAGGAGTCTGTAATACCCGATGATTATTGCGCCAAGTGCTCGAGACTCTCCGGTTCGCGTCGCGACCTCGCGTGTACTTGTGAATACAAACAAATGAGCTCAATAAACTTCGTAACTTCACGAGACTCTTGGACGAATCCAACGAATCGTCTCGCGTACGCCACGAACGTTAACCCAAAAGGAAACAAATATCTCGTCTCGTATAACTCCTTTCCTACGAGCGAACAAATGTTGCGTTATCTTAATGGGATACCGATGTAATAAACAAAATATTAGCAAGCGCGGATAAGAATTTCAACGAAATATATATAATAAAAAAAATAAAATAAAAAATAAATAAGAGATTCAAATAAATTCAGGGCCTTTGAGAGAAGCGAATCTCGAATTTATTAAATGTAATAAATTACGTTGGCCAATCCGAAGAGGAGGGAGAGCGTGATCGGGTGAAGAGAGGGAGAGGGGGGAGGATGAATCCGAGAATAATTGCAATAAATTGGTATAATCAAGTGACTCGAGTACGAAGGCGGAGATTCGAGATTGTCCAATCGGGAGGAACCGAAACGTGCGTTAAGCTCTCGTCTCGTATTCTTCGCGTCGTCCGGGATACACCGACGCGTGGTTCGTGTTACTCGAATATATATGTATATACGAACGGATACACACGTGTACGAACTCAAATTTGCGAGTATAAAACGCGACGTCGTCGCATGCCTCGAGGGAGCACCGATATTGCCGAAGCGAAGAGAGAGAGAGAGCGAGAGATAGAGAGGGTTCTCTCGGACTATCGATTTCGCTCAAGGTGGATAAAATCCGCGAATCGGGACGCTCGTTTCACCGATTTTTCTTTATTTTCCTTCTTTTGTTTTTCTTTGCTCTCGTCGTATTTCTTTTTCTTTTTCTTTTTCTTTCGTTCTCTTCGTCCAGCACGCGGTATGGGACGAATGCAAACGCCGTAACGAAACTGCGACGGGCTGCAATAACACGTCGAATGGGAAGCCGATGCAACAATTTTTATGATGTACGCGCGCGATAAGCGGAAAACCCCGTTAGATCTCTTACCTGAGACTTCCCCGGAAGTATATGTGCGTTGGTTAAATCCATGGGTAAAACATACTTGTTTTTATTTATTTATATGTACTCGTAACTCTCTCGTACCGCACTTGCATAGAAGGCATTGGCTTTTCGCATTTGTATTTGGTAAAACGAGTTTATTATCCCGGTCGTTGTGCTTTTAGCTTCGCGGTTATATGATCGCCGGTTCGCTTATCTGGCCGATGAGCGCGACCAAAACATGAACGGTACGAAAATTTATCACCGATGAATATGAAATAAGCTCGAGAGATCGATGGTGTATCGTTTACTTAAGTTTATGGAAGAGTTTCGCTAGTTTTACGCGTACCACTTGTGTATATATATATATATATATATATATATATATATATATATATATGTATAGTTTACACTGCTTGTCTGGTTTCTTACAATGAGTACCTGAAATTTTATTTTATAGCAGCCAGAGTTGGAGCAAGGGCCATAGTCGGTGAGAGACGACGACGCGTAAAAAGCCGGACGGGGTATGAGAAAACTGGAGGATCTCAGAACCATCCCCCGTTGAGCGAAGCTAACCTTCGCCATTATACAACCCATTGGCGATGCGGTGACTTCCGGAAAACCGGAGAAAATGGGAGCAAAAACAGTCGTTGCGGTGCTATATTGGCCACTATGCCCGGACACGACGGTTTCGGGAGGTACCTGAATCGCCGCGGACGATGGGGAAAAAAAGGGAAAATTTTTTCTATCCGCGATCCCGTTAGGTCGTCGCGTTTTCCTCTGTTCGACGTTATTCTGTTCTTGGCTGTTTTTTCTCTTCTTCTTCTTCTTCTTCTTCTTTCTCGTTTGCTTTTCTCTACCCTCGAGTTTTCTTAAGACGTCCGATACGAATCTAGTAACCCTCTCTCTCTCCCTCTGCCTCTTCGCGACAAAAATCCTCCGGCATTTTTCGACTTTCACCCCTTTTTTTTTGACGGAATGAAAAATAAGAGAAAAGCCCACCGGCGGATTTGAACGAGGGAAAGAAAATCTGCTCGGACCGAGAGGAAAGGACTTTCGTCCCTCGGGGAAAGTTCGACGCGCGCGTTTATAACAAACTCTGAAAGGCTTCGAGTTAGGGGAATGAAAAAGCCAAATTTGGTTGGCGAGATAGAAAAAACGGGTAATTTCGCTGATAAAAAATAACTCGTTTTTCGGGAAACGTTTATTATAGAAGAGCAGAGAAGAGAAGTAAAACAAATAAACAGCAATCAAGACAACCCTCTTGAAATAACGATGAAACTTGCGTATTTGAACTCGATAATTCGAGTAAATTTTGTTTTTTCTTCGTAAATTTGTACTCCCCGAGTTACAAGCAAATAATGTAAAGACGTTAATTTTCTGGCTTACCCCATGCGGTGAATCGTTCGCGCGTGAGACTTCGTTCGGATTTTCCTAAATGTCGCCAAGTCCGCTCGACGCCGATAGATGAGACTCTCTCAAAGAATGAAAAGAAATTGAAATAAATATCGACTCGTCGTTTAGACGAGATCGCAAACCAAGTGTTCGTCGATGCTGTACGAATCGTTCACTGCATCGCGTCGTTCTCGCACGCGGTCTCTTATACGTTTCAGGTACGTACCGATTGGCCTATTCGGCGTGTCAGCTTTACTGCACACTAGATACGCCAGTTACCGAGAGCTTTACTCTCGCTTATCGGCACGCCAAACTGCAGCGAGAGTCGCGCGAATTTTTTTCCTTCTCGCTATTCCTTTTTTTTCGTCCCCGATGAAAACATTCCCCTCCACTCCAAGAGTCTTTCGCGCTGCGGCTAACGACGACGCGTACTAATATAATAGACGATATATGACCGAAGGGGGCAGTTACCGATCTCGAGTTTGGAATAATTACAGCACGATAGGAAGTGCTTATTGTGAATGAGATTTTTATATATCGAGACACAAATAAAGATTCCGTGGCCTATTTTTCACGAAATACCATTTTACTTTCGAGTTCTTGTACTTGGCTAAAAAGTAACTGCGTTTTTAATACACGACCTATGCACGTTCGTTTATTGAAAACATAAAAACAGTTACATTTTGGCCAAGCTAATAATTCTTCTCAATTTTTTTTCCAGACGGACTTGACCGAACGACGCTCGAAACAAGCAAAGATTTATCACTGGATGGATGAGTGTTACTTGTGGACTTCCTGGCGTAATTTATCATGCAAAATGGACGTGGGCAAGCGCATCCAGCGACGCTCGTCAAGATGCGACATTTTTTTTATTATCGATGTAAGAAACGTGTATATATATATATATATAGCGTAGCCTGGATTTTCGATACTCGCTGGACGTCTCGAAAATGGCCGCCCTCGGTAGCCGACCGATAACAGCGATTCTGGCCCCGACCACGGCGCACCTTCTCTCTCTCTCCCTCTCTCTCTCTCTCTCCCTCTCCCTGACGACATCAGCATAGAGAAACGCTGCCGTTCAACGATCGTCCCGCGGATCGAAAAGTAATTTCTTATCGATCGAGCACAGCTACTCGAATCACGAGAGGGAAGGGCGAGGGGTAGAGACAATTTAATTAAATTCGTCCGTGCGCATGGACGTAAACCTCGTTACGAACGTGTGGCATCGCGACGTCTCTCTCTCCTCGCCCTTCGTTCTCGCTCAAGCTTCTCAAGAGTTCTCTCTCGATACCAGCGCAGTAACAAAACAACTCGGAGCGATATTTATTCCTCTCGTGACACGTGACGCCTACGCGATTTCTCTCGTAATCTGTTCTAGTTCGTGCCGTGATAAAATATTTTTTTCTAACCAGCCTCGATCGCATAACTAACTAGCTAAACGAGATAAGTACGGTCATCGAATTTTATCGTCTCGATATCGATAATTATAATAATTTCCATACGTTTCGAATATTGTCTTTGTTGTTTTTTTCTAGAAATTGTAATTTTTTATTAATTATCGTTGCAATAAATTGGTTTTCGAGAAGGAGGGGAGGCAATGGGGCTGACGATGCCCAAGGGTGAACGATCTTCGTCTAATGAACTATCAGATACGTCGAGCGAGTTTCTCAATGGC